>OX456986.1:153312581-153629524 GCA_949752695.1 Melanostoma scalare
TTTTTTCTCTCTATCTCTCTCTCTTTTTATAGTTCCTGTCCTGCATAACCCCAATGATAAATTTTTAGTCCTTTCATCGTCAGCATAAAAAAGCTATAATGAATTAGAGAATCTCATGAAGTAATTTATCTCCACTCCACTTGAAAATGCGGATACACAGTCGTAGTTTGATTGCTTTCCCTCATCACTTTGATAATTTCGACCTGGTGTTACCTGGTTCTTTAGTCTTTCACTCACTAAAATCTACCTTCATTGAATACTAGGTAAATCCATCGGCAAAAATCTACCAGAAAAGTTAACAGAAAACGAAAATATAATAATTTTTTCCTTACCTACTTTTATATCATTTATCAGACTCTCAACCTTTCACATCTACAAATTACGGCCTGATTTTCTTCATGCGGCGGCCGGCAATGTACTCAAAAAAGAAATTCATTTGTGCTGATCTCTCAGTGAAATATTATAGAAAATGAAGGGTCTCCCAATAAAAGGTTTCAATTAGAATAGCGCGTGAGAACAGTTGTCTGACAATGCCAATTAACGGAAGGAGCTGATTCCAGCTAAACTAGAGAAGAAATCCTGTTTTTTCTTGGATATATCTGGTGGTGGGTTCCTGAAAACCCATCAAGTATCTCAAGATGACCACCTGTCATTTGCAGTTTCAAGAAAGCTATTGGATTCTGTTTTTTTTTTTTTTTTTTGCTTTGGGGCCAATCATAGCGATGTGGAAAAGCCATCTGGAAAAGTTGAGACAAATGGAAGCATGGATTTTTTCCTGATGAGCGTTTATAGCGAACATGAAAAATATGTCAGTTCCTAGGCTCTATACCCTTCACAGCCACTCAACAGCAAGCAGCAACTGGTGTTCCTTATCTGCTGTTAGTCTGTCAGTGGAAAAAAAGAATCCAAATAATTGGAACGATTTGTTCCATTTTGACTGAAATTTCAATCAGCTGACACGAAAAATGAAATTGTAACAGGAAAATAGAAAAATACAATTTTAACAGAAAATATTAATTCAATTGAGAGAAAAATATATGTATGAAAAAACACCACACAAGGCCCCACGTTGGGCGCCAATTGTTGCACTTTTTTCCCTACAAAACAAATCACAACCGAACCCACAACTTGGATTATAGTATACTAATATTTTAATTAATCGTACGTATGATTAATTGATGATCTTCAAACGAATTTTAAACAAAATATGCACACCGATGTGCCGCGGCGATGTTGATCGAATTGTATTTTACGCTGAACTGTCAAATGACAGCTGGGTGGGTTTTAATGGAAAAGAGTGCAACAGGTAGCAAGATAGTATGCTGCCAATGCCAGCTGCTCAGCTATAGAAGAATTGATAAAAAAAAGGAATGAATGATATAAAGAAGGTTCTATCAAAACATAAGTAGGGTGTTTCACAAAATTAAGGGCGCCAGGAAATTTTTGCTTTGAATTTCCAAACCAACCTCATCACTGAGAATGGTCTTTAAACAGAATTAAAAGAACGCGATCATTTTCCAAAAGAAATAAAATTATATTTTGTTCAGGAAACCTTTACAAGTATAGGTATAAAAGCTGAAATCTTTTCGTAAACAATTAGCGGTGTACAATGGATGGGAAATCTGTCAGAGGGCCAGTTAACAATTTAGATGGTATGAAATTTAAGATCGAAGATGGGTTTTTTGCCCAGGTTAAAATACAAAATAACAATTTCTGTGCACAATACACCAGCAAAAAGACGACTCTTTGGGAATTTTCCCGAACAGACAAAAGGTCAAAGAAAGGTCGCGCGTCCTGCAATCTCAGGATGAATTACGATTGACGAAGGGTAACCGATACAAGCAATATGACTCAATGGTCAAAACAAACGACGCACAACTAACACTTTTTCCACTTTTATAGAAATATACTTAACGTTCTCCTGACGAATCCTGCCTATGAGTTTTCTTGCCCGTCCTGGTACTAACTCTCCTGAACTCCTGCCTGATTGGAGCTTTCCTGCACAGAATCAAAATACTGTTGGCCTTCCTGTCAATCAACCACTATAACAATTTAAACTTGCACTACTTGCAAATATTAAACACTCGATTATAAAATCTCCGAACACTTTTTCAATTTTTAAAACTTGTTGGCACTATGTCCTTTTCAGAGGTCAAACAAGAAGTGCCATCTTCTTGGCTGTCTCTTCCACTCACTTCGACCAATCAGAGTCGTGGAGGTTCGTCACGGGGTATCTGCAGTACTCTCAGCAAATTCGCTGGAGTCTGCGCCGTAGGCGAAACACATCCATCGCTCTTTTCTAAATAACTTTGTTGCTGAATCTCTCGGTCGTTAGAGATTCGCAACAACTCGCCTGAATGAACGCATCCAGACCTGTTCCATTTCATTGCATTCCAGAATAGAAAATTGAAAAACTATTACTTTAAACAAACTCCATCGGCCCAACCGACCCTATTTACACTGTGCAAGAAAACTATTTAAGCTAGGATTCAGTTAAAGATTCGTCATTTTTCGCGAAAACTACTAAATTACTTCGGTGAACTTTCGCGCAGATTTGGGGGAATGGGGATAATCCTATAAATAGTCATTTCCTTGCTATGGTAAAGCTCTTTATGTTGGGCACTCGGCCCTTACGGTGGGCGCTCAGCCATTACGTTGGGCTCTTCCGTTTATATTGAAAAAGGCTTCAAATGCCAAATTCTGATGATCACTGATATATATCAGTGTGTTAAAGGTGGGTAGCCATATCTCTACCTTATTGGACAGATACTAAGTTATTAGTAACCTGCTGCTGTTATGGATGGAATTTCTCCAGAATCTTCCTGGTTTTTACTACTGCTGCTGCTTTAGTCTCCAGTCGTCCACTGGCTCAATGAAGGGGTACCTATTTGAGTTGCTTTTCCAAAATGCTTTAAAGTACACCACTAGCTGGTGGACTAGGGTTGTTTTGCACTCTGCCAGCACTTTGAAGCCACAACAAAAGGAGGGGGTAAAAATGGGAAAAGGAAGAAAACTAAAGGTCTTGTGGTAAAATATACCGCAACAATTTTCTTGGCAAAAACAATTCTCTGGCTTATTTGCCACCGAATTCTAGGAAACATCGTTAATATTAAAAATTTTTTCCTGATTGCTATAACTGGCCTCATAATTGGCCCTTTATTAGCTTGAGTGCTGAGGTATTCGTCCCACTGGATTCAAGTGATGAACCGATTTCTTTAAACTTATCCGCCATTCGTTACCAGAAAGTGTCCTGGAACCCAAATTAAAGCTACGGTGTCCGTTGAGCAATCTTAAATTACTGCAATAGATTTCTACTAATTTAGGTTTCTGTTACTATGGATGAGATAGCTTTTATGACCGCCTGGCTGTGTATGAAGATGTCGGAGTTTTTGTTGATCGTTTTTTGTCTAGCAAGATGTTTGGCGGCTTCACAGATTGCAAGTCCTTCTGCTTGGAAGACACTGAACAAGTCTGGAAGCTTTATTGACCTAATAATGGGAGCATAATCTTAAAGATGCATGACTCTACCCCTTAAACCATTTTAGAGCCGTCTGTGAAGACGGAGACATGATTTTCTGTTATAATCCTGTTGTCTTCCAAGCATTCCTTCGTCTATACGAAGCTTTATTTTTTTTCTTCAATAGTGGCATTTTTATCAATTTCTTTGTGTTTTTCAAGTAAATTTGTCTGTGATTTGTTTTTGTCAATTTAACTCTTATACTCCTCGTCAAGTGCGCCCTTTCACAACAAAAAAAATTCTATGAATTCTTATATAAAATCGTGGCTGACCATTTTACTTAATCCGCGATATACACACGAGGACGTTCACAGCAAAAATGAGGTTAGCTTCAAAGCAAAAAACATGTTTTCTCGCAAACATGGACCTATGTACATGATGAACATCGAGAACCCAACGAACATGACAACAAGGAACTCGAAACTTTTCACCAACAGCGAACCGTTCACGATCTGCTCGCGAACCAGCCTTTACACGACAAAAATACGGCGAGCACGAACAAGTTCAGCGAGCATGTTCGTCGTTTAGGGCTACCTTAAGACAAACTAATCTTTTTTACTAAACATCTTTTAAACCCCTCCTTACATTGCGATGCATATCAATCGAAAATACAGTTTTAGAAAAGTATTCTTTAGTTGTTTATGTAATAGTTTGGTTTCTTATTCTTTTCAACTTAAATTGTTGTTTTTAGTTGTGCTCTTCGAAATTATTTGAAAACATAGACCTCATCTATCATAACACTTCTTGTTAATCAACTAACATATTTCAATGTACTAACAACATTCAACATTTCAGCCAAGATTAATAATGATTAACGCTTATTTTTATTGCTTTTCTCTCTTTTCTTTGGCTTTTGTTTTAACTCAATACCAAATAAAAAACAAAATTTAAATTCTACACAATTGCTATCATAAAGAGGGCATGGGAGCCGTTGGGGCACGAATGGGTGAGTACATACCGCCACTTCAACTGTAACTATAATAATCGTACTTCTACTTACACTGCAAAAAAAAGAAAAACAGATTCAAATTTCTACTTATAGAGTGGCTTTTGCAGTTTTATATTCTTAATTCAAACTAAAATACAAACTCTGTTGTTTTCTTGATAGGTTATGACATGTCGCCATTTATTCGAAGGTATGCCAAGTATTTGAACGAGAAAGCTCTGTCGTACCGAACAGTTGCATTTGATTTTTGCAAAGTAAAGCGTGGGTAAGTCAAAATGAAAGTCATGAATGGTATGACAATGGTAAGCCACATATATGATGTGCTTTTTGTTTGTTTACAGAAAGGAAGAAGGATCTTTGCGGTCAATGAATGCCGATAAGTTGCTTAAAACGCTTCCAGTGTTGCAAGCTCAATTGGATGGGCTACTCGAGTTCGATTGTCAAGCAAACGATCTTACGAATGGTTTGACTAACTCTGGCATCAATCGCACCATAAAATTAAACCTTTTTTCCTTACAGGTGTCATCAATATGAGCTTCATGCTGTTATTCCGTGATCTCATACGCTTATTCGCTTGCTACAATGATGGCATTATCAATTTACTTGAAAAGTATTTTGATATGAACAAGAAGCAAGCTCGTGATGCATTGGATCTATACAAGAAGTTCTTGGTTCGAATGGATCGTGTTGGGGAGTTCTTAAAAGTTGCAGAGGTATTTATTTGGCAGTGGCTTAATGCGTTTTTATGATTATTTGTTTTCTTTTTTTATAATCTAAGAACGTTGGTATTGATAAAGGAGACATACCAGATTTGACAAAAGCACCAAGCTCTTTGCTTGACGCTTTGGAACAGCATCTAGCCACTTTAGAAGGCAGAAAGGGCTCCGCTGCTAATACTCCAACTCAATCAGCGAGGTAAGTCGTGTTTATAGTAAGAAAAAAAAAAAAAAGAATAAGAAAGCAATTAACTTAATAAGAGCCGTGGTTTTTCAGCTTCTCAATGTTATTTAAAACTTTCTTTTATTATTATTTTTTAATTACTGCTTTGATCAAGAGAGTTTTTTTTTCCTACGTTGTTCTTAAGTGAACAGTTACAGAACGCGTTGATCCACTGTTGTTTTTTTTTTTTTTGGTACTTGCTCAAGCCATCAGAGATAAGCTTCTTCACGCCCTAATTCCTTTTACTCTCATTCAAAACAAGAAACAGTTGGACCCTTTTTTTAAGAAAGTTTACTCAACGTGAACTAAGGCATTTTATCGACTTGCAGTTCAAAATAAAGAAGGAAGATGATGATAAAAGATACTTTGGTCTTCTAGTAGCCCCTATCACAAGTGCCGTCGCAACAATTTCGGACTGCGAATGACAAAATGAGGCATCATAGACGCTCTAGTAGAGAATGATTTGCTAAATTTTTCACTGTTGATTAACAAGATCTAAATACCTGTTGCAAAACATTCATTACGAAGATGTTTTTAAGTAAAAAAAATAAATAGAGTGGCAAAACAGAGTAAGGAGTCCCGGGGCTTAGCGCATTTCTCACAACCACACCTTGTAGAGGAATGGAGGGGACCTACAATTTTCTGCCGGTTCCGAACGACTAATCATGAAAGAGCTTTTCATGGCAATGAATTTACTATCGCTTGATAATTCCACGCCACGAAGATGTTTTTAGTAATTTCTATTTCCCATTCAAATCCGAAGTTGTTACAATGAAACTTGTGACAGGGTTGAATAATTCTCGTTGCTGGTGATACTTGTTCTGCTACTGACTGTTGATTGGTTTTGCCGCTGTAATGCTGAACTCTTGTAGGAAACGTGGAGTTATGGTTTGCATGTCTGCTTATTAGGCTTGATAGTCTGAGATTCGAATACCACAAACATCTAATTTTTTTCCACGGGTATCGCCTCTCGCGAGTAATTGACATGTCTTCCTGAAAAACGTATTTTCAATTAGTCGTTTGGAATCGGCCAGAAATTTAAGGTCCTTTTCATTTTTCATAAGTTATGGTTGCGCTTCGCCTTAGCCCTTCTTGCGTTTGCTGGGCACCTATATTTTTTTAAATTTATTTATGACATGTAGCTGCCATTTCAACTCCTTTTTTTATGGAGTTCGTTAAAATGGTGTATAATGGCCTGCGCCAACGGCTATGCTGTGTGGAAATCAACCTTGTATCCATGTCCGATTGAACAATATATCTTTTACTTTAGGTTAGGTAAGGTCAGGTTAAAATGGCTGTCAGGAAAAAAGCTGACACACTTAGACCAATATTACGTCCATTGTGATACCATAAAAATTATGCGAGGGAGTACCTCGCTTAACAAAACCATTGAAAGCTTTTAATAAAGCGAAGTAGATGCAGGGGATCTGTGTTCGCCAGATCGCTTGGGTCATCAAGAAAATATTTTCCTAGATGCCATTTTCTTTTAATGGAGAGTGCAGGACATGAGCAGAGGAAGTGTGGGATTGTCTCCTCCTCCTCCTCATCTAAGCAACTTCTGCAGAAGTAATTAGAGGAAACGCCGAGTCTTATGGCGTGTCTTGCTATCAGACAATGTCCGGTGATGACATTGATTACTGAGCTAACGTGCAATCTGGTTAAGGATAACAAATGTCTTGTGCGTTTTGGATCTAGTCCTGGCCATATCCGTTTTGTTGCCACGCACGTGGTGATATTGTTCCACTAATTCCACTAATTTGTTCTATACATTGCCTCTTGCTTTAGCATAAGTTTACATGTAGCGATTGGTATATTAATATTCAACCTGCTGGTACGGTAGAACGGTTCCTTTTCTGGTGAGTTCATCGGCTTTGCAGTTACCCACGATATCTCTGTGCCCCGGCACCCAAATAAGGTGAATATTGAACTGTTCAGCCATCTCCTTAAGAGATAGGCGACAGTTAAGGGCTGTTACTGAGTTCGTAGAAACAGCGCCGAGTGCTTTGAGGGCTGTCTGACTGTCTGAGAAGATCCGAATATTCGCTGAGGATATCACGTTTTCTTTAAGCCATGATAGGTCCTCTTTGATCGCCAGAATTTCCGCTTGGAACACGCTACAATGGTTTGGAAGGCGGAATGAGAAACTTACGTTAAGTCGGTTTGAGTACAACCCGCAGCCGACCCCTTCTTCGGTTTTTATACCAACTGTATAGAAATGAAATGAATCATCTCTCAAAAATTCTTCGTCTTCCCAGGTCGTTCTCGGTGGGATTGAGACTTGGAACTTATTATCAAAAACCAATTGGGGGATGGTGTAGTCGGAGTGGCAAGGGATTGATCCGAATAAATTCGGGATTGTAGCGTGGCCGATGTTATTAACGGTCCATTGCTATGATACGAATGGCTGTACTGGCGGCCATTTGTTTGCTGAAGATATCTAGTGGTGTGAGGTTAAGGAGTATATTTAGGGCAGCTGAGGGTGTTGATCTCAGTGCTCCGCTTATACACAAACAGGCTGTTCGTTGGACCTTGCTTAGATTATCGCATTAGGACCTTTTATCAAGAGCGGTCCACCATACCACTACTCCGTGTATGAGTATTGGTCTGATGGCCGCGGTGTAGAGCCCATGGTTGATTTGGGGGAGAGACCCCATTTATTACCAATGGCTTTTTTGCAGGAAAAGAGGGCTACAGTGGATTTCCTGATTCTTTCCTGTATATTGGCTTTCCAATTTTGCTTTTTGTCTAGGATTATACCTAGATATTTAGCTTCATTTGAAAGTTCAAGTGGGATTCCATTGATTAATGGAGTTGTTAGTTGAGGAATTTTGTATTTCCTGGTGGAGAGAATGAGTTAATTTTTCTGAGGGTTGACCCCTAGATCACTTTTTCCCGCCCATTTCACTAGTTTATTTAGAGCGGTCTGCATCAGATCCGTAAGGACGTGAGTCAGCTAGAAGTTCATTGACGACTAGATTCCATAGAAGAGGGGATAGGACTCCGCCTTGCGGTGTTCCTCTACTGACAGATCTCTTTGCAGATAAGTTTCCTAGAGTAGAGTTGATTCTCCTGCTTTTTAGCATCAGATTTATCAATTCCACTATGGAACCATCTACTTTGAGCTTCGTCAGTGCCTTTATAATTGCAAAGTTGCTGACGTTATTGACTAAAGCAAAAAGGAACAGACTCCAACAACTTTCAAGAAACTGCAAATGACAGTGTGTCATCTTCAGAGACTTGCCGGATATCCATTAACCTTTGGCCAGATATTTCAAAAAAAAAAAAAAATCAGGATTTCTACTTCAGTTTAACAGTACAGTGAAATCTCCCTTTACGGACACCTCCTTTAGGCGGACACTTCCCTTAGACGGACAAATCTTTTTGCACGGAAATTGCTCCATATAAGCTTCATTGTTTTCAGTTTCCTTTAGACGGACACTCCCTTGGACGGAAGCGGACAGAAATTTCACGTATGAAAGACAAAATGTTTTCTCTTAGACGTACACCAGAGCAGGATTGAACATGGCATCACGCTGATAATTTTGGCAGCGGTACTTTTTTTTTAAATTGCAGCTTTCAGCGAGCATAAAATTCTTTGAAAAATATGTACATACGTGCGAGTCCAGAAATTCTATTATGTATGTGTTAATTTTGTGTAACTGTTAAATGAGTATTTGATTTGAAGGATTGGCGGCATGTATGTGTTGGATCTTTTAATATATTTATTCTCTCATTCTCTCATTCATGTTGTGGAATTGATCTTGTTTGGACGTAAAAAAGGGTTAATTTTTTGGTTTTAGTTTATTTGCGCTCAGGAAGTTTAAAATTCTTTTAGTTATTTTTACCTATGTAGATTTTATAGAAATATATTTTTTGGATGCCACCAAAAAAAGAGAACTTTGACTTTAAAGGGAAAGGTAGACGTAATTAGCTTTAGTCAAAAATATAAAAAAAATCATACGAGAAAAAGCAACAGAATTTAAAATAAGAAAAACCCAAGTTGTTTCAAGTTTTACTGAAAAAAAAGAATGAGGTTTTGAGTGATAGCAGTCAATGACAATGCAACTCATCTTAAAAGACAATTTATTTCGTCAAACTGCCTTGATAAAAATGTTTTCGAGTCGTTCAATGCATTTCGAAACAAACGGTTTAAGATATCTGGAAGAGCAATTCGACATCAGGCAGCAGAAGTTGCAACGCGCTTAGGAATCACAGATTTCAAAGCATCAACAAATTATATTTAAAATTTTGTGTTTTAGTTTGATTTCCCTTAAACGGACAACTCTCTTAGGCGGACAAAAACTTCTGCACCATGGCTGTCCGCCCAAGGGAGATTTCACTGTATTCAGTATTCAGTATTGGATCCCCACATGGTGAGAATGGGCATTAGCACATCCGACCTATGTAGGCGATGCCAAGACTAAGAGACAGAGGAAAGATTATTTCACTTCCTCTGTGAGTGCTCAAGCTTGGTCCATACATACTTACTTACTTAAGGTGGCGCTACAGTCCGGGTCGGACTAGGGCCTCAACCAACATGCTTCTCCAGCCAGCTCGGTCCCTAGCTAGCTGCCTCCAGTTTTGCACGCCAAGTTGGTTGAGGTCCTCTCCTACTTGTGTGCGCCACCTGAGTCGCGGTCTTCCTCTACTGCGCCGTCCCTCGGGATTGGATTCGAAGACTTTCCGGGCCGGAGCGTTGGTGTCCATTCGCTCTACATGACCCAGCCATCTAAGCCGCTGGACCTTGACTCGTTTGACAAGGTCAGTGTCGCTGTACAGCCCGTACAATTCGTCGTTAAATCTTCTTCTCCACTCTCCATCTATGCAGACGGGACCAAAAATCACCCGAAGAATTTTTCTCTCGAAGCATCCTAAAGCGTTCTCGTCTGCCTTTGACAAGGTCCATGCCTCTGCGCCATATATAAGAACCGGGATAATAAGTGTCTTATACAGGGACACTTTAGTTGCTCGAGAGAGGACTTTACTACTCAATTGCTTTCTTAGTCCGAAGAAACAGCGATTGGCAAGAGTTATTCTTCGTTTGATTTCAGCGCTGGTGTCGTTGTCTGAATTAATAGCGGCGCCTAGGTAGACAAAGTCCTTAACTACCTCAAAGTTATAGCTGTCAATCGTGACGTTTTGTCCAAGACGTCGGTGTTGGGTGTCCTTTCTTGATGACAGCATATACTTGGTCTTGCCCTCATTTACCACTAAACCCATCTTCTTCGCTTCCGTCTCAATGCTCATAAACGCGCCATTGACATCACGCTGCGTTCTTCCAATTATGTCAATATCATCGACATATCCGAGCAATTGAACGGATCTTTGAAAGATTGTGCCTCTTGTGTTGAAGTGGGAGTTTTGCACTATTCTTTCAAGAACGATGTTGAAGAAGTCGCATGACAGTGCATCGCCTTGCCTAAAACCTTTTTTGACATCGAATGTATCGGTGAGATCTTTTCCGACCCTGATGGAGCAGCGTGCGTTCTCCATCGTCATCCTACACAATCGGACAAGTTTGTTAGGGATGCCAAAACTAGACATGGCTCTATATAACTCCTCTCTATAGATGCTGTCATACGCGGCCTTAAAATCGGTGGGTATCGATTTGAAGCTCCTGGGTTTTTTCCAAGATCTGCCGTAGTGTGAAGATTTGGTCTATGGTGGACTTTCCTGGTCTAAAGCCGCACTGATAAGGACCTATCAGGTTGTTGACGAATGGCTTCAGACGCTCACACAATACGGCAGAGAGGATCTTATATGCGATGTTAAGAAGACTGATACCTCTGTAGTTGGCGCAGTTCACAGGGGGTTCCTTTCTTGAGGACCGGGGAAACAATGCTAAGGTTCCATTCATCGGGCATGCTTTCTTCCGACCATATTTTGCAAATGAGCTGGTGCATACTCCTGACCAGGTCATTGCCTGCCGCTTTAAACAATTCGGCAGTGAGGCCATCAGCTCCAGCAGCTTTGTTGGACTTTAGCTTGGATACTGCTGTCTTCACTTCGTTCAGGTCGGGTTGGCGGAATTGTTGGTCTACGTCGCCTAAATCGAATGGTTCTATCTCTCTAACAGCGGAATTGGGTTCATCATCGCCGTTATAGAGCTTGGAAAAGTGGTCTTTCCATATCCTCAGCATTGACTGCGGTTCCACCACGATGTTCCCTTGGTCGTCTTTGTAGGCTTCGGCTCGGGGCTTATAGCCCGAGTCAAGTCGTTATGTCGACTCGACTTGACATCAAAGACACAAATCAACGTTAGCGTGACTGGGCAAATAATGTTATGACATTTCATTTTGTACTCGAACCTCATCGATGGTGGATGCAGAATTTTGACAACGGAATGAAAGCAAAGACAAGAATTTTTACATTGAAATTTTTTATTTTTATTTTGAAATTTTCCAATCAGTCATAATTGTATTACTGTATTGCAAACTCGAAAAAAAAAAAAAAAAATGTTGAGAAAAACTTTTTTTAGGTTGTAATATGAGCTACCGATACGAACCGACACTGATGAAAGACGAAAAATTATGAGAAAAAATGATATTTTCCACTAACACGCGCAAAAAACTTGCTACTGTCAAATTTGATGTCAAGCTGACTCTGTCAAGACAAAATCGAAGACAGAGATATCAGAGATTGCGACATGACGTCAAATGACCCGCCTCCACGTAACATTTGATGTTAAGTCGAGCCGACATAACGAAAATTCTTGCAGGTGAAGGCGGCCTGTTATCGGAGGTGTTGTCGTGCAGGCTGTATCTTCCGATTATTCCACCAAAGATATCCTCTCTTCCTAGCTTGGCATTAAAATCTCCTAGAACAATCTTAATGTCATAGCCAGGGCACTGCTCATATGTTTTGTCCAGGAGCTCGTAGAATACGTCTTTGGTGTCTTCATCCTTTTCCTCTGTGGGGGCGTGTGCGCAAATGAGGCTTATGTTGACGAATTTAGCCTTGATGCGGATTGTTGCTATGCGCTCGTTCACATAGTTGAAACTCAAGACTTTTTGCCTGAGTCTAGTTCCAACAACAAATCCACATCCAAACAATCGCTGCTTTTGTTCTCGGTAGCAATCGCCGTAGTAGATATCGCAGTCTTTTAATTTGCGTCTACCTGGTCCATCCCATCGCATTTATTGGATAACGGTAATATCTGCTTTGTAGCAGTTTAGGGCTTCCGCTAATTGTTCGGCTGCACGTGGTCTATTAAGGGACCTAACATTCCACGTACAGATCCGAAGTTCGTTTTCCGTTTTTCGTTTGCTTACGAACCAAGCAAACGAAAAACGGAAAACATCAGTAAATCCGTCCGTATCCGAGGCTTGTTGGTGCTTCGCAACTAACAATTTCTTTACGTGGCCGGGAAGTCACCCCGACAGCACGACCCCCAACCTGGAGGGCCAGATCCTTGTATAACTCCAAAGATGGGGAGCCGGATAAACCGTTCCTTATAGGCCTGAGCTCCAAATATGTTGTAGTAGCCCTATAAGGTGTTCACTAAGTAGTTCAACCTGACTGGAACTGTAGACGCCACCGTTGATTCCATCTAGGGAATTCCTCCGCTGCCGTCTGGATGAAAGAAGAGGTGCCTTAGTGGGAACACCTCTCCCCCCCCCCCCCCCTCTCTCGTTTGCTGCCACCAACAACCTTCCACTGGGGTTGAGACCCAATCTCCAGTTGAGGTACTAGGCACCCGATGTTCACCACGTGGAGGTGAGAGTAGGAGTTGATAGACAGAGGTGGGTTTTAAGAAAAACCTATGAACGCCAGGGTCCTCTTGGGTGCACGTGTCTACCATTTAAACATCTTTTCGAACATTTTTCTTTGGTCCATACATAGGGTAGCGAAATAGAGCTGTGAGCCCTGGAGCCTAGGAGCATTACTCACAACCATGCCTTGTAAGGGAATGCAGGGTCCCTACAATTATATGCCGGTTACGGCTAATTGAGAAAGCGCTTTTAGTGGTAATTCATTTTTTATCGGAGGACTTGCCAATTCCTCGCGGAAGGTGATACCCGTCGTTAAACATTTTTGGTTTCATAGATTCATCCAATAATGCTATTCCAATCAGACCTTAAATCCCTTATATGTAGTTGAAAAAGAAGATTCTGTGGTAGTCAGTATTAACGAGTTAAGTTAAACGGGAAGAAAGATGTTGCTATGACTCCTACAACTGTTAAGTTCTTCAAAACTGAATGTATTCTAGGACATCAAACTTTTAATGTTTAGCTCAGATGCAGATTAGTGCAGATGCAGAATCAAATTTAAGGTATGGCGCTGCAGAACATGCCTACTTAGCTGAACAGTTTGTGAAGCGGCAGGAAACTTCTCTTGACAAAGCTCAGTAATAAATGTCGTTTCCTTTTACTGATTTATTCTATTCAAGTTTTTATGTTCCCCTTTGTGGACCGTAAGTTCCCAAACACAATATCTTTTTAAAAACAAAAAGTTTCTTTATTTTTTTTTTTATTATTAAATCTAACAAACTGCTACTCACAAAGCTTACGATTTTTGATTTGTATAAAAGTAGACTGCATTTTTATCGTAGACGATTTAATTTCTTAAAATATATTTTTATTTTTAACGTTGTAAATTTGTGTACCTATAACTGTATATTTAGATGAATTTTATTTGTAGAACAATTTAGTAATCTATAAAATTTTCTTTCGTCTTTTTTTTCTTCCCTCATCATCACTTCTTTCTCACCACTTTCCTCTCTTTGCATTCAAAAAAAATTAAAAACCGTCCTTGTTGTTAAATTTATTTCAAAAATTGAACACCTTGTCCTTTACCTCCATTCTTTTTTCATTTTATGTGATTTTGGTTGCGTTATGCTTTTTTTTTAATTGAAAAAAAAAATCCAAATTTTTAATTTTGTTGAAAATATGATTTTGTGTTAATTTTTTATTTCTAAAAAAAAAAATCAAACAAATCACTCGCACAATCGTTACCACGGACTTTTGCAATAATTGATAAACAAAAAAAATAATTGACAATCAAAAGTAGCAACCAAAAGAACGTAAAGAGTGCTGTGTCTGCCCTATCTTCTACTAGCTCTTCATTCGGCACCGCGGCTGCATCTAGCAAATTCGACAACACCAATGGCATTGATGACAATATTAAAGCTCAAGCTTTAGCCGAGGAGGAAGCCGCCATGAACCAGTACAAAGTGAGTTTCAAAACACATATTTCTTTCCTTTCTCTTTTCTTCTATTAAAAAACATAAAATTTTACTATTTTAGTCAAAAGTTTCATCGCCCAGCGGGAGTGGAGGTGCTGGAGCTAATGCATTAACGAATCCATTCTTATCATCTCCTCCAGCTTCACAAGGCAATGCTCCAATAGTTGATCTATTTGGTGTTTCAACTGGATCTGCACCGGCGGCGAGCACTACGAAAGCTTCTGATGATCTTTTGCAGTTGGGCAATCCATTTGCGGATATGTTTGACTCGTCAGCTGCTCCAGCACCAGCTGGAGGCCCAGGTGCTAATAATATTTGGCTGAATAATGGTAGTTATTTTGATTTATGATTTTATTTTGTGTTCATTGTGATCTTCTGTCGTTCTTTAAGATATAATCTATTGCTCTTTCTCTCTCTGTCTCTGCCTCTCTGTTTCTATCGCTTTAACAAAAAAAAGAGAATGTGTGTAAATTGAGATTTCACAATCAATTTGCAAATATTTTTAGTAAAGTCCTAGACTTGGTGGTTGATTTTGCACGGTAGAAGAAATTTGACAATGTTACACGTTAAATTTAGATTATAAATATAGAAGGAAGTGTGTGTTTACAAACACCTGCATCTACTGCAGAATACGTGGTACACATACTACGACTTGATATACAAACGAGAGGTGTATGGATGGGTTTACCTGTCCAGAAAGTAAAGTCCACTTCATAGAAAGGCATTTTAACTATATTTTGTGTAAATAGAATTTGAAAGCGAGTGAATAGAGCAAAGGTAATATGATTTCACATGTTTGTTTGCGTTGCGTTAATAAATAGTCTTCAGAGATATGCTCTTCTTAATTAGGGAGCAACTTTGTAGAAACTCTTTGTGCACAAAAAGGTCCATAGCGCACAGGACACTTACTTTCTTACTTAGGTGGGCATTACAGTTGGGGGTGAACCTGGGCCTGACTCTGGCCCTGACCTGGGCGCACAGGATAGTTGAAGCAAATCTTTATTATGCGGAATAATATTCATTGTTCAAATAATTAAACTTTAATTACTTCTTTTTTATATCCTCTTACTTACTTTGGTGAGCATAGCAGATCGGTGTCAATTTGGGGCTCAACCAATATCTTTCGATAGCGATGATTTCAGTTTTGCACACTAAGCCAGTTGAGGTCTTCTTTCACTTGATTGCTCCACCTAAGACGAAGTCTTCCCTTCCACGATTTCCTTGCAATGTGCTTTCGATAACTCGTGGAGCCGGAGCGTTGATATCCATTCGTTCTACATGTCCCAAACATTGTAGTCTCGCGATGCGTACTGTTCTAGCTATGCCCATGTCGTCTTACGTTCTGGGGCCTTTGAAATTGGTTCGAAGCACCTCTATTACCTCTTTTCTTATTCTAAGCACAACTTTAGCTATCTAAGAGCTCTTCTCCATATCTCCGATGCCATCTTGTCTGTGTACATATTTTAGGGCGTCACACTCGTCTCCCTAACTATATGAACTATGGTGGCGTAACTTTATTTTTTTTTTTCGAAATATATGCCCAATTCACTTTTACTTACAATTTCCAAAAATAGAGTTAAAGAATTTCTGACGGCGTACCCCACGATCGGATCACTATTGTGAAGCAGTAGAGTGGGAGAGCTACGAAATAACGATGCTCATAACGCCGGAAAACTAAGAAGAAGGAATTTCAACAACCCCGTGTGAAGTTTGTTATCCAACATGAATCATGAGATTGCACCGGAAATTTCATAAGATTTTTGGAAGACTCATACTTCCTTATGGAAACGTCTTTATAAATTTTTTGTGACAGCAGAAGTGAACATTCTACTGTTTCATACATCCCGTACAGAAGTTTTTTGGTGTTGGACTTTAATCTAAACGTTGTGATTCCACCCGATCTTTAACCAAATGAACAATCGATACTTGAAGCCAAGCGGCAACAGCACACTTGGATATCAAGGATTCATTGTGCTTCCCGGGATAAAAGAGAATGACGAGGTGATGAATAGGGGTGGATTGAGTTGGTGAGTCCGTTATTGGGCCCTCAATGATCTCAAGAATGATTTCAATGGAAGGTTAGAGATGTCAACAAGTTTGTCGAAGGAGTATTCTTCGAGGGTTTTTTTCTTGGTATTAGTCTAGTTTGAACACTCACAGAAGACTGCCACATCGTCTTGACATCCTCTACGTACTCATCCCATTCTCATTATGTGGATACCTAATGAGTTGTGACCCTTGAGAATGCCAATCAACGTAGTGAGCCGAGGCCTACTTTGCTGTAGCAGAAATTCCGATTTTTTTCTTGGCTCCTGTAAGCCCAGCAAGCTTCTGACCGCCTGTCATTTGAGGTTTTTAGAGACTTTCGTTGATTTCTGTTTCAGTGCTTTGCTCTGATGAATCGCATGGTATTTTAAGTTTTTACTCGACGAGTTTATTTGTGGCACCGTGAGCTTGACATACGCGGGGGCGTAAGTTAGGCGTTATGTGGTCTGAGGCTAATTTTTTGAGCAGGGCGGTTAGTGATCTTTCGATACTCATTGGCCATGTGTTATTTTTAAGTGTCCTCATCTCAGTCTTATGTAGCATTCAAGATCGAAAAATTTTCAAGGTAGCTTTTAAAACTTCTTCCTTTGTTTAATGGTGAGGAAACAGTGGACCAAATGCCAGTTTCTTTTTAAAAATGCAATGAAAATAACAAGAGTAAACTTTATCCATGTATTTTTAAGTCTAGTCAAATATTCCCATTTATTGTGGAATAATGACGTCGTTAAAGTGGCTGTCTCGGCTGGCTTAGAAGTAACTAATACTCACCTTATAAATGGTGGTATGCCCCAGGGCTCCATTTTGACTCTTACTCTCTTCCTTATCTTCTGGATCTATAGCTGTACGCAGGTTGATATCAATCAGTCGTTCTAAAGTTTTAAGAAGGAAAGATGATAGACTTATTGGTCGGGGATCTCTTGGGTTTACGAGGGATGATAAATAAGTGATCTCTTGTCTGAAACTTCTTATCCTTTAAATCTAAATTATTCTGCTGATGAATCAACTTTCAGCTTCTCATATTCGTTTACAAATTCACGTCCCTGCTCGTCGGATATGGAACTGAAACGGTTGCGTATGACTTACTCATTGAATTCTGATCTTAACAGCATTGTTGCATGGGGTAGTAAAAACCAAGTAGAATTCAATGCATCGAAAAGCCAATGCTGTCTTCTCTCGTTAAAGCTCAAACCTCCTCCATTGCCATTATGCATTAATGGCACCAGAATCCAAGAAACATAAAAGCTGACAATACTTGGCATGTGTGTAAACGATAATCTTCGTTGGAATGACCACAAATTTGAAGTTTCTAAAAATGATGCAATGAATTTACTAACAGAAGACTTGCCAATTCCTCGCGAAAGGCAATACCCGTGGAAAAACATTTTTGCCTCTGTTGGGATTCGAACCATGAGCTTCAGGGTTAGCAGCAGACATCGCGCCACGGGTACCACAAATGTTACTTGACTCACTCTATTTTATCGTTTTTTTTTTTTTACAAAAAGTGCTCTAATTTAGCCGTAATACCCGCCTCGCTAGGAATGCATATCAGTTTTACCTTGAGCACAACTTCGGACGTATTGTAAATTGTAGAGATTCGTATTTTAGTCGCACTGCCCGAAAGTGGAATGCTTTGCTAGACTCTGTTTTCCCCTGTATTGCGACTCACAAAAGTTTAAAAGCAATGTGCATCAGTGTCTCCTACTTAACCCTCTTTTTTTACTTAAATGCTCGCCCTGTGTTCTGTAACATCATAAAGGGTAGGCAACTTTTGTAGTAAGAAATCATTTAATAAATCAGTTCCAATCCGACTGTTGCTAGTTGGACAGTTAAGATGTTGTAATAATGATAACAACTGTAATAAACACGATCAGAAGACTTAAATCCTCTCAGAAAAAAAATGAGTATGTTTCTAGCAAGAGGGGTGTACGAGTTCACATCGGCATTGCTCCAGAAGCTGGTTTTTGTCTTTAAAGACACACATTTTTATTCAACTGAATACGTGTATCACAGCCGGATGTCCTCCAAGAAATAGAAAAGCAGCAATGTTACCCAAATAGGAATTGCGGGGCAAGAGAAGTAAAATTTTAAATTTTTAAATAAGTTGACCATTTTATGGCTGACCTTAACTTTGATAGTCCTTTAAAAATTGCCAATCTTTTCACTAAAATCATAACCTAAAGTATTTTGGTTAAAAAAAATTGCGACTATACTCAAGAACTTTTTGCATAACGATGAAAACAGTCCCACAACTTTTTATTTTTATTTTGAAAAGACTTTGAACTTGATCTCAAAAGCCTCTAATTATTATCGAGGAAGTGTCAATGAGCTTAAGAGAAAAGAACTTAGTTCCTCTGTAGTTGTGCTTGTCACAGACACTGCAGTAGCCAATTAAAGTACCTAAAATGTTGTGCCAAACGCCAAAGTTATTGAATAAATTCATTGCAACGCAGAACCTTAGCATAGAAACACCTTACCAGACAAAAATGAAATAATTTTGGTTTATACAAAAATTGTATTCGGTAGAAGATATTTGAACATGTGGTAAATACGAAAATGCTTGGCAAGTATCGAGTACAAATTTTACCTAAAACACAAATAAATTGAACAGCTGAATTCATATTTATTCGCACTTGCTACATTTTGCGCCGAAGGTTACCGTCATAACAGTAAACAGGTTTCCTCTATAAAAGGCAATGCGTTTTACCGAATCCATTAGTTCTTCGCATACTTTCGAAAAGCAAAGACACAAAAAATGTTCAAGTTCACCATCGTCGCTCTAGTCGCTGCTTTACTGCAAGCAATGCCAAGCCTTTCTATACTTTAGGTGGTCAAGCAGGTGTGCCACAACCTACTATTCTGATAAGTGGTGCTCCAGGCATTAACGGTGGTGCAACAATCATCTTCTTTATGCCCGGCCCATTTTATCACACTTCTTGGATGACAGTTTTGTCTATACTTTGCAACTGTAAAAGGCATCCGTTGATTCTCCGGCTGCACGTAATCCGTCAAAGGATCTTACGTTCAGATCGGGTGGTTGTTGTTCCTTTTTTGTTTGGTAGGGTTATCAACGTTGAAATCATAATTTTTATCCAAGGCTATTGGTTGTTACCGAATCATGTAGATTTTACGTGGTTGGGTAGTTAACCCCAAACACAACCCTCAACCTCCTTTTGATATCCCCTTGAACCTTAAGGGCCGGATAATCCAGTATCAGCACCTTGCTGTGTGGGTGTGAGAGCTGCTGTTGCCTTGACAGGAACTTATCCGCCACCATTTCTACTTAAACACCCTGACCTAGTAATTAAAGACCCTCAAAAACCTTTAAACAAAATGAACGGAGTAGCTCATTCAGGGACTTCTGCTTTTTTGACTGCTTACGTCCACCTTTGATTCTGTAAGTCGAATTCATCCGCTGGTAGACCATTGAGCCTGTCATTACTCGCTGAGCATTATAGTGCTGATCTATTTTTTCTTCAGCCCTTTGTCAACACTCGCACTTACTAGTTTAGCAGGTCCTCTCCGGATGCAGCATCTCAGTTCCCAGTGGCTACCGCGTGGAGCGAGGTACAGTAAGTATACAATTTGAGTGTACTATAATTTGAAAAATCTGGGTGCCGCCAAGTTGACACCAATAAGAGCCTTACCGAATGGTACACGCCCAATCACCAATGCTCAGTCCTGTGAGGGCTGATACGCCCGTCCTCTAAAATCAGAACAAGGAAAATATTGTTCAAATCTTCCCAAAACGTTCTAAATCCTATGATTTATCTGGTGCTGGTGCATTTGTTGAGAACGATGACACAACCCTGCACACATTATATAGGCACATATGCTGTTAGGATCTTGACAGCAAAGTTGACGATTTAACTAGTGCTCTTTACCATGCCTTGTGTAACTCCTGTCCTCTCACCAAAGTAAGAGGGAAGAAGAAACCACACTGGTGGAACAAAGAGCTTGAACCGCTCAAGAAAAGTTGTGCGAAGCTTTTCAATCGAGCCAAATCTTCCAGAAATCCCATAGACTGGGATCTCTATAAGGAATCCTTAAGGATGTACAAAAAAAGGTTACGAATAAGCAAAAGATCCTCTTGGAGAGAATTCTGCAATAAAATTGAAGACTCCTCAGAGGCATCCAGACTCTATCAACGAGTCCAAACATGCCAAGTTCTATAAAAGATGAAAACGGCAACTGGACCAACTCATATGAAGAAACACTAAACTTGCTACTGGATACTCATTTCCCTGGTAGCTCGTTGACAATAACAGACGAGGAGTACTTGCCTCGACTTGCAAACCAAACAGGTAAATGTCTTTTCTCTAGAGAAATACTGTTATGGGCAATAAACAGCTTTGACCCTTATAAATCACCAGGGCCTGACGGAATCATCCCTGCGGAGCTGCAGCAGGTTTCAGATATAATCATCTATAACTTAGAGATGACCATGAAAGGATGCATAAGCTACGCCTATATCCCCAAGTCCTGGAGAGAAGCTATGGTCGTCTTCTTGATGGGCTGCTCATAGAAGAACACATCAAGAACATGATAACAACAATGCTCAGAAGCAGAATCATTAGTTCCGAATTGGGGAACTACAAAACAAGCAGAATGGCCAATAGAGGAACCCCGCAGGGAGGAGTTCTATCTCCCCTACTGTGGAACCTGGTCGTTAACAAATTGTTAATCGACCTAGAGGACGAAGGTTTCAAAACGATAGGCTATGCCGATGATGTAGCAATTGCCGTTTCACACAAACCCTAGCTGAGCTGCTACAAACAGCACTTAACAAGCTTAACAATTGGGCTGTAGATTGTGGTCTAAGCATCAATCCACACAAAACGGAATTAGTTCTCTTTACGAGGAAATACAAAATTCCGGACTTCAGACCCCCAACTATTATGGGGGTAAATCTCACACTGTCAAATCAGGCTAACGTGGCACTCTTCTCTTGTAAAGAAGCCATTGATGGGGAACGGGGTTTCTCCCCCCAAATCACCCATTGGCTGTTTACCTCGGTAATTAGACCGATACTCACATACGGGGTGATTGTCTGGTGGACCGCATTAGACAAGATCAACTACAACAAGCTGGCCAAAGTTCGAAGAACGGCTAGTCTGTGTATTAGTGGCGCACTGAGGACAACCCCATCGGACGCCGCAATATCTTCAGCAAACAAGTCGCAGCTAGCTCAGCTACTCGACTCAGAGGTACATCACAGTGGACCAATAATCAAATCGGCCACACTACCATTCTAGATAACTTTAGATTCCTACCGAATCGATCCGACTACACCACCCCCAAGTTGGTGTTTGATAATAATTTCCAAGTAACCATACCCTCAAGAGAAGCTTGGGAAAATTGTGCTATCTTGGAAAATGAAGCAATACACTTCTACACCGATCGATGGTTCAAAAACCAGCGAAGGTGCAGGAAGTGGAATCTACTCAGAAAAACTGAATCTCAGTCCCGATCATTGCAGTGTGTTCCAAGCGGAAATTCTGGCGATTAAGGAGGTGCTGTCTTTGCTCAAAGAAAACGTCATATCCTCCACGGATATTCGAATCTTCTCGGACAGCCAAGCTGCCCTTGTCTTCTCTTGCCTCCGCCTCTACTAAATCCATCACGGTCCAAACCTATTAAATGTCTCTGAGGGAGATGTCAACTCAGTTCAGCATTCACCTTTCATAGGTGCCAGGGCACAGGGACATACCAGGCAACTGTATGGCAGACGAACTAGCCAAAAAGGGCACGACCACTTCCCTACGCTCAGAATGGAACAACATGTACCTATCGCTACATGTAAACTCCTACTTAGACAAGACGCTTCGAGGATAACACAAAAAAGTTTGGCCGTGTGTAGACTCGAAACGTTCGAAGAGTTTGTTAGCCCTGAACCGTCTGTATCTAGGTTCTACCATAGGTGTTCTTACGGGACACTGTCTAATAGGGAGACACGCCAAAAGACTTGGTGTGCTTTCCAATGATTTCTGCAGAAGAACAATCAACACCTTCTTTGCTCATGCCCTGCCCTGCACTACTTCATAGGAGGAAAACTCATCTCGGTGAATTCTTCTTCGACGATACTAGCGACTTAGCTTACATAGACCCTAAAAGTCTTTCGAAATACATTAAAAGTTCCGCGTGGTTCGACTAGCGGGTCATTAACCGGCTAGTCCCGTAATGGAAGATAAATGGGTGATCAACTCGTTAATCTTACATCGGGTTTCTGAGATCAGTATAGGTGATTGACTTGCTGATCTCTGTTGTATCACAATGGGCCCTTGCGGCCTAAGTGTGTCAGGCAATGTACTCATTGGCTGACAGCCACTTCCACCTTACCTAACCTATGCTGCTGCAATACTTTTTTCGAAGTTAGTCTTTTTGACAGTTGTCACTTGATTAATGCTTAGTTTGGTCTGCCGCTGCCGCAACTGCAAGATAGCTTTGGTTTGGAAGAACCTTAAATCGTGAAGCGACTCATTTCGTTCCGCGTTAGATACTCGTACTGACTCTCTGCCCAAGGCTTCGAGCTGAAATTAGTTGTCATTGTCAAAATAACCTTTGATTTGAAAAAAAAAAAACCACTTGATGACCCACCCTGTATATCACCCATCCCGTTTTTCGCCCAGTATCCCAGGCTAGATCCGGTTCGTTTCAAAAATTCATTTAGTTGAGGCAAGCTTCGTTTTAATTTCTTTTAAATGTGTTTACTTTGAAATCTTTTGTTGGTTAATATATAGAGCCTCATTTAAGGGAAGGGAATCATTAAAAGACGTCGAAGCAACGATAACTTTTTCCCTTCGCACCCAAAACAAAAACAAAAGGGTTCCGCCAACCCGAAAGGAAAGAGTCATGCTTATTTTGACATTCTATTGGATAGAAAGTTAGTCGAATTCGAAAGAAGTGCATTTTGAAACTCGAACGATTCGAAATTTTTACATGTTTAACATTCGAATCATTCGATTCTCAAAATGTACTTCTTTCGAATTCGACTAACTTTCTTTCGAATAGAATGTCAAAATAAGCATGAGTGTCTTTAGTGTATGAAGATTTTGAAGACTATTTAGATCTGTACATAAATATTAATTTGGACAGAGTCTTAAGGAATCATTTGAATTAGAAAAGTAGTTGGAAATTTTGATTTTTCTTCACTTTTAACAGGAAAAACATGCAACTGGTACCTGGAAACATTAGTTGGGTAACACAGTCTTTTGTTTTTGTGTCCTCTTTTGAATCATAAGCTTACGTTTCTCCCCCTTTTTGGTTTTTTTCTTTGTTATTCTATTGTTTTTTTATTTCATTTTTTTATTTTTTGTTATTTTCGTTTTTATTGTTTCATCCGGCAACTTTTAGGTTACTCAACGTCATCTCTTTTTACCACTCAATCAGGTTTCAATGGCTCAGCAACAGGCCAGGGTTCGGTTGCTAATGCCTTTGTTTCGGATAGCAACTTCTCGTCTGTATTCGGAAACACAGAACCAACAGGTGAGTTGTGCAAACATTTTGCTTCTTTAAATTTATCAAATTCCTCTGACTATAGCTGAATGTTATTGTTATTATTATAAATGTTAAATATAAACGCTAAACAAAACTATTTACTAACCATTACATAACTTGTTGATGGGATGCGCATAGTTAAACAAAAAAAAAAGTACATATATTTATATCGGTCGTCTATATATTTATATTAAATTCTACTTACGATAAGCGCATGCTTCTTATGGTGTTTTCCAAACTATCGTGTATCATAAACAATACTTAACCAACGAACAACTTACATCATTTCTTTCAGTGTCTTTTTTTCTATATATAATTTTTAATTTATGTTTTATCGGTTTTATTATTTGCAAAAAAAAAACCTCAAAGTCATACCTTGGTACAAACATTCCAATAGAATCTAAATCCACCAGAACAAAACCAAAAATACCCAAAATACGCTAAGACAAGACACACCTCGCTCGCAACATCCAACAATGAATATTTTGAAGATTTCTGACAGTTTCACATTTTTTTATATTATTATATGTGCAATTGTATGTTCCAAGCTGCTCCAGTGGCCGTCGCCGCCGCCGCCGGTTCCAACGTCATAATGGACCTTTCCGCGAGTCAAGCATTGCCAAATCCATTCTTTGATGCAGCAGATGGTATTAGTTCCGAATTTACGAGCTTTCAACCTCAACAATCACCCCACCACCAGCAGCAGCAACAACACTATCAGCAACAACAGCCAAATTATTTTGCGACAGCATCAGGTGAAGAAGTACAACCTTCAAAAACACTAAAGCGCTGCTCAACTGCGGAAGAGGTGATGATGCAGGGTGGTGGCTCTAATAAAAACCTTTATTTGAATTTAAGTTCGACAACGTCAATGCTAGTTGATGTTACATCTGACAATAAGAGCGGAGGATCACCTCTTCCACAGTTGCAATCATCAACACCCTTAATAGCTATCGAGGATGTGTCTGTGGTCGCCGTCACTGATGTTGGTGTTGTTTCTAATGCAAGCTATGCTGATTGTGCACCAATGTCGCATAATTTTGTTGGCATGGAACATGGAGGTCATAATTCCAATGTTTGCCAAGCTTGATCTTTTGTTGTTTTGGGTTTTCTTTTTTCAGTTGTACGATTGTTTTCAGTTTGTTTTTTTTTTTTTTTAATTTAAATGTTTGTTTTTGTTTGTATAAAAGAGTATGTATGTAAGAAATCGCTTTACATTCTTTTTTTGCTTCAAATCACTTGGTATTTTGTGTAGGCTGGCATTGTAATTCTTTTATAAATTCTAAGTTGTTTTCGAGAGCTAGTTTAAGTAGATCCTGAAAATTTGACTTAGCAATTTCCGGTTGTAATATTAGTAAGCATCAGGGACTGAATGTGAGCACATCGTCGGGCAGTACTAGATACCTAAAAAGTACTTGGTTGGTAACATATCCGGACAAAATGCGTCAATTCACAAATTCCAGAATATGTATAGTATATACGACAGTCAATTAATGAAAGAGCTTAAAACGAACGTTCTCACATCCTCCACAGACAGCCTTTTTATTTATCGTAGTGGGCTACCCAAACAATATTCGCTGAACAACCTTCAAAGTGTGGGGCATTAGTTTGATCGAATGACTACAATCACAGCTTCGTGTATCTCTCTTCTCTTTGTACACTTTTCGAAGCTCATTTTTCCTCAATTACTTAGGGAGACTCTCACCTTCTGGATGATGAAAATTGTGAGTCATTCACTTACGAAGTTTTGTCTCCAGATCCTTGGGATTTTTGGGAGTCTTCAACTCCCTCACTATTGGTCTAACTGTGATTTAGAGTTCTTCGATTCCGAGGAGCTTTATTCTCACATTTTCGATAAAAAATTCTGTCAACAGAAGAGGGGCTGCTACCCACCCAGTGATACTTTGCAGTCTTTCATCCGAGACTTCATTTAATTTTGTTATCATGTAATCAATTTGGGTTACATTTCCATCACTGCGCTGTCAGTGACTTGGTGTCATTCTTGTTTGATAAATATGGTATTTACTACGATAAGATGTGACTTATACTTAGGATATCTCTACCAGGAGGGTCGCTGGTATGGAATCCAAATGGCCGTTAAAATTTCCGCGAAAAAACAAAAACTCTTCTTTTAGGGTATCCTTGAGTAGGTTGTGAAAATCTAGCCAAGAGGCATCGTTTTATTTGTTCACATCCAATTCCACACCTTTCCATTCACAACCAATTTGAGAGACATCAAACGTTCACTTAACTACCGATTACGTTTTAACTCATCCGTTTCATAGAAGAACATTTTTCAGGCTTTTGACTTTACATCTATAAAGCAGGCCGTCGAAAATTCCCATTTCCTCTGTAAAAAGTCATTGATTTTATTATTTGCATAGGTTCTTATGATGCAGACGCCGTATATTAACATACATATACATATACGCTCAGATTTGTTAATTTCTTTTATGAATTCCGCTATACAGCTAGGTTCCACATTTCACTTTCACGTGAAATGAAATCGAAATCTATCGAAATTAAGATTGGGTGTTCTGCATTTCACTTTTATCGATATCGATTTCATATTTTTCGAAATCGAAGTGGAACGAAATCGTTGTGTTCCACAATTCGATTCCGCGGTTTCCAAAATTTATCTGTGTAGAAGAAAACAAACGCGTTTAAAAATGTAAGTAAAAAACTCCGTTGCAACCACACAAAATTTGTTTATTTTACTAGAACTTAGTTTTAAACAAGGGAAAGAATAAAAATACCAAGGATTCATGAAAGGAGATCGTGTCGTTGCAGGTTCTTTGTGGGAAAGACAGAAAGATACAACTGGATGGAAAAAAGTCAGTAATAATAAAAAGAATCATTTGAAACAAATTTATCAATAAAAACATGAAAATACTTCAATTTCACTTGCAACATATCACGTAGCATCTGCAATTATCATATCTTTTCTTTTTGATTTCCAAAATCGAAGCAATAAGAACAGCACTCATATTTAATTTTCTGATCAGGAAACTCAAGAAACTATTGAAATCAAATAAATTGAGTTTCAGATTAGATGACAGGTATCAGCTGTTTTCAATTTCACTTGAAGTGATTTCGAAAAGTTTTCGAACTGATGAAACCGATCGTAATGCAGAAAACTGAAAATAAATTCACTCGATTTGCAATTTCGGTTTCGGTTTCATTTCACTCGATTTCTGGAACCTAGCTGATAGTCTCAACTTTTTTCTTGTTGCAATGGCCGTCTTCGGCTTATTGTTTGCGTGCATTGGAGGAGGCATTAAATAGTTAAGTCTGGCTCTCCTTCTTTGACTGTTTTCCTCGGATTTTTAAGCCTATCAGTTTTTGGACCATCCGCTGCCCTTTAAAAAACAGCGATACTCACAAAAACCCCTCGTTAACGTTATTTGGCGATTACGTTTCACGATGCTCGCTCTCAATTACGACTTATTATGGCGGTTGTTTTGTAATCGTTCTGACATTTATCCATGACGTGGGTCCATTCTCGTAATTCAGAATCGGTTTATTTCGTAGTTATGGTTGTTTTGGGTTTTGTTATTTGCCCCGCGTTTCGCAATTTGTAATACGGGCCAGTGGTGGCCGCCCTGAGGTTGTTTTGAATATTGTAGCCATGGCCCTAGAAGTATTCCTGTTTGTTTCTTATTCGGTGATTTTTGCAGGGGATTGCGCCAAGATTTGTGCTTTAATTCCTTCCATTTTGTGCATGATTTTTGAGCCCAGTTTAGGTGCTTCCAATCGCAGAAACTCAGCCTTTATGTCACCTTTTGCTGCATACTTCTGGCATTACATATATTTATATATATTTTACAACGATACTCACAAAAAACCCTCGCTATCCCTACATTGTGATTACGATTCATGATACTTGATCATTTACGACTGCTTTCATTGCTGATTTTGTTATCCTTCTGTTGGTTTTTTTGCCTCACGCTTTGTAATTCATATTGCAAGCTCATAATCCGAGCAGTATTACCTTTGCCCTTTACCGGCTCTATTCAAAGGAGACTTTTGGTAGGGCTTCATCCACACAGACTTTAGTTGGTTCGCTATAGTTCCGACCTTTGCTTGGCATTGAAGTCATTTTGGCTGCCTTTTGGGTTTTGGCCAGGTATTCGCCGCTTGTGGCCTCTGTCCGCTTTGGGTCAGGGTTTTCAGCCACAGTGTCGTTCGCGATAGAGTCGTCTGAATTGGCGGATGATTGATAATAAAATTGAACCGCTTGGAAGATGAAGGTGCTAAGTTAGTGACATTTTTCAGAATTTGAGTAAAATGCGTTCAAATTTTATTATTTGCATGCACTCTGTATGCATATAGCAATTTAAGCTTTAGTTAAATAACCTTTCTAGAAAAGATAGTGAAATACGGATGACGCAAAAATCAAAAATATGTCAGTTAGCACCTTCATCTTCTTAGCGCTTTAATTGTCGTCTTCGAGCAAACGGTTATCCTGTTCCGTTGTTATCTCTCGTTCACCAGCCTCAAAGGCCAGATCTTTGAAGTTATCAATTCCTGTGGCCTGCTGCAGTAAAGAATGTAAACTTCAGCATTGTCTATCTTCTTTTTCTTTCTCACTTTTTTGTTACTGTGGACTTAACTTCTTTCGAAGCCAAGCCATTGCCGAGAGCCGAGACTATTGTCGACTATTGAACGTATGCATATTCTCGCTCGATTTTTCTTGTCTTTCTTTCATTTTAATTTTCATTTCGATAGACATCACTGTTTTGAGATTTTCTTGGCTGTTTGACACCTCTGGTTTGTTGGAGTGACCCCACCGTGATAAGGTGAAACCTCTAAAGAGAGTCAACTGTGGCAAACTAGTGCCATTTCACCCACAAGCTAAATTCGACCGGGGCCATTGAATTTGAAAATTATAGTAGCACCACAGAGGGAAAATGCTGGTATCGCCGTTTATATTCTCCATTTGTTCCTTTAGCTGTTTTAAAAATTTTCGTTTGGTTGTGGATTATATTTTTACGTATGCTTGGCTGCTTTTCGAATAATTTGTTGATGCGTTAAGCATAAAGCAACAAACTTTTTGTCATTTACAATTTAAGCACATATAGGGTTTATGTATTTATTTTTCTCCCTCGCTTTCATGTTGCAGAAGAAAAAAAGAAAATGCGTTCCACAGGTCCTACGATTCGCTTGTTCCGATTTGAGAAGGAGGGACGTTAAATGGGGAATATTGGCGGCGATACCAGCGTTTTCCTCTCCCTAATCCTTCCATAGCTTACAAATACAATGTCGGGGACCTTCGGTCGCCATTTTATTGTCATTTATTTTCAAACTAATTTAGAAAAAATTCGTTTTTTTGATATTCTTAAGTTTGCCACAGTTTAAAGCAGCCATTGTTAACATTACTTGTTAATTTAAGTGAGAAGTATTATTGTAGTCGCCTGTGGCCTTTAATTTAAATAAGAAGCAAACATTGATTTCAAATCCGAAAAAATTCTAGGGTTTTTCAGGCAAAAGAGGTACGAGTTCATTCTCTATATTATCTGCTCTGTGGCACTATACCACTTAAAGCCCAATATTCGTCATGCCTCATGCATCACATGAGTTCATAAGTTCGCGTTCATATCTTGACTTGTTTGTGGGATGAAAATCACAAACCACAAAGGGTTTTTAAAAAAAACTTAACTCGCCCTGAATGTCAAACTGATGTCGCTTTTCATTGGTTTCACTCGGGGAAGCACTCATTTTAAAAACCAATGGAACACCCAAAATTGTTTCTGTTCAGTTTAACGTAATTGCCTTTGTGTGAGTGAAACACCTATGGCTCTTAAAATACTGTTTTTTTTATTCCAATGGAAAGTGACATGAGTGTTTGTTGAGCCCTGCGTTTGCCCTCAATTCGCCCTAAAATAACACTTGGTTTTTGCTGGAGCGAGTTCAGGTAATGAACAGGCCTGTTAAATGACATGTTTTTTTCTTCAAATGACAGGGATGTGTGGTGATTTTGTGCTTTAACGTTTTTTGAGAATTGAAAATCCAGTTTTTATTCGACAAGTATATCTGGGTCAACCCTGAGAAAAATACAACGAACAAACCTTTACCACCGTACTTTTTCGAACATAGCAGAAGAGCTTGTTTTGGGGGTTATGTACGAGACGAATTATTAGGGGGCGGTGGTAGCTTAACAAGTCCTGGAAATTATCTTAACCGAAATGCAAGGTTTGGTCTTGGTTTGGTTACGTTTAAATTTTTGTGAGGAAACCAACTGTTACACTTAGACAAAGTATTAGATACGTTGTGATACCATACGAAACGTGTTGGGAAGTGCCTCACTTAACTACGCTACAGTGGTTTGGAAGACTGATTGAAAGACTTTAAAAGTACACTCTCCCGCCCACCCTTCTTCGGTCTTTGAAACATCAGTATGGAAATGAATTGAATATAAAATACTCGTTATCCTAAATGGAACTTCTTTTCAGAGGACAAATGGCGGATGATGTAGTCAGAGTGACTTGAGATTGATACGAACAAGTTCAGGATTGCTGAGTGACCAATAGCGTTATTGGTCCATTGAGAGATGGCACTGAGACGAATGGGAGTGCCAGCGGGTATCTGTTTACTGAAGATATCAAGGATTTTGTATAGGACTGTTTGAAGGTGTTGGTCGGAGTGTACACGTGTAAATAAACACACGCGTCTAATCGAGAGCTCTATAGATAAACTCATGCGTATGCCTAATAGCCATAGCCATTAATGCAAAATACCAATAGCCGATAATGCCAATTGAAAATAGTGCCCGTATTTGTGTTCGTAATCGTGTTGTGCTTATGCAATTAAGGGATTGAAAGTTGAATATGTGTAAGATGCTAGCTAGCTATAGGGAATGCTTTGATGATGTACATGTTTGCTACAAATAAATTTAACTAGCTCTTAAGATAACCCATCAGATCGTCGTTGTACTTTGTATATTTGAATTTGAATTAAGTTGTCTCGAGTGTTTTTTGGCTTACTTTTGCATCCAGCTGGTGTGGGTAATATAAATGTAAAATAATGTCGCACTAACAATGGCCACAAAGCTTGTATACTAACAAAAATCAAATTAAACTAACTTGCACCACACTTTTAATGCTAATGCCTCAAATGTAACCAACTAAACTTCTTAAGTAGTTTTGTCTAACTTGTGCTTGTTCTAACCATTCAATGTATGGTTAAGGTCCACTATGCAATTACCCACGTACATTATTTGCTCTGTCTTTCCGCACACACGGTAACTAATATGGAATTTTGTTTATCTTTTCCATTTCTCTCTGTATCTCTGTATGAAAACATTGCAATGCAATCGCGTCTCTTTCTTGTGGTGGTGAAATGCACATATATACATAAATGGCTCTTCGAATCTAAAAATACATACACATAAACCATCGCATCATGTTCAAAAAAAAAAAATCAAAATCAACTAACTTGGCCTAAACTCCATATGTAAATACGCGCGCTTCAACCAAAATCGGTAAATACACAATAATAAATATTAAATGTAAATGTATATGTAAGGCTTCGATGCATTGGGTGATGTATTGAAGCCGGGCAATACTGCGGGCAGTAGCACACTAGCCATGTCCGGTGTACCAAATCCAACTGATGTTGTTGCTTCAGGTGCAGGTGGTTTCCAGCAGCAACAGCCACAGCAGCCCGGTGGACAAAGTGCATCGAACCAACCAGCCGGCACTGGAAAAATACTCACTGGTGATCTGGACAGCTCGCTTATGTCCCTGGTAGATAATTTGAATATAAATAAATCGGGAACTGCAAAGTGAGTAAACTCTCTCTCTCTCTCTATTTCTCTCTATCTAATCGATTAACAAATACAAAAAAAAAAAAACAAAAACCAACCTATATCGTGCTATTTGCTATTGCAGACCCGTGCAGTGGAATTCACCAAAAAACACAGCGAAGCCAGGTGCTAATTGGACACCACAACCCATGGCGGCAACAACTGGTGCAGGTTATCGCCCAATGGTGAGTTGCGTAGTGCTAAACATAAAAAACCATCAAAAAATCAATTTTTCGAAATAAAATTTGCTCTTGATCGTAAAAGTAATTGAAAATTTTTTGGTGAAATGCGAAACGTAGGGGTCGTCTTTTTTGATATGAGTGATGATGAACGAAGTTTGATTTTGTTTTAATTTCTTTTTATACAAAATTGGTATTCAAAATTGGCAAAAGATTTTATTAGTTGCTTCTCAATCTGATGTAGTTTTGCTTTGCTAGAATAGAATTGGATACCGCAGGCAAGTTTTTAAATGAATCTTAAATACGTTCAAGTTTTATGAAATAAGGATACACGTTTTGAGTTCATTGATTCCGCCTCTAATTGTTGATTAAGTACCTATTCTGTATAGATACAGGGTAGGCGGTCATCATAGGTTATTTTGACACTGAGAGCTGTTTCCCAGACAAAGCCAGTTTCAAGCGGAACAAAATGACTGACTTTCCCAAACAAATTGGGGAAGCATTGAAAACTTATTTCCAAAGTGACTTCTGTGTTGTCCAAACTGTGCATTTTTTGATAAGAAGTTTTGGCCGAAATGAATCACCCTTGCTTGCGGAATGCAAATTTGTGGCAAAAAGTTCATGACACAACACTCATGGTCTCTGTTTTCTCACATCAATCGCAATAGCTCAACTTTTCACGCTCCAGCCTGAGGAGGATTCTGCTTAAAGATTTTGGTATTCACTTTCACTTAGCAATTGAAGCCCACAACATTCATTATCGCTTCACAGTTCCTTATTTCTTCTGACAAGGCGCATTTTCATTGCGGGGCTTCTTTAATAAACAAAATTTCTGTACCTAGGGCTTCAAAAGCACTTACGGTATTGTCGAGGTGCCAACTCTTCCACAGTAATTGATATATTTTTTCATTTTCAAAGACGAGGCTGGAAACAACGTTTCAGTCAACGCTGGTTAGCGCCCAGAGCCATGTCTACCGATTTGTTTTTACTGAAATTGATGACATGTGTTTGGACGACCTCTGGTTCAAGCAGAATGGGGCGCCATGTAACACAGTCCATTTCACAAGTGATCTATTATGTACCAAATTTCCGAATTGTGTTATCCCAACAGAGGCAAAAATGTTTTTCCACGGATATCGCCTTTCGCGAGGAATTGGCAAGTCCTTCGATAGTATTCATTGCCATGCAAAGCGCTTTCTCGATTAGCCGTTCGGAACCGGCAGAAAATTGTAGGTCCCCTCCATTCCCTCACAAGGTATTGCTGTGATAAATGCGCTAGACCCTGGGGCCCCTCGCTCTGTTGCGCTACCCTATTTTTTTTTTTTTAGTTATCGGATGACTAAGCGAATTCAATTGGTTGCCTCATAGCTGTGATTTGATCCCATTGGAGTTGGGACTTTTTTTTCTCGGAAACCGTGAAGGATTGATGTTCTGCAAACAATCCGAAAACCATTCAAGTACTTGGGAACAATATCATACAAGCAATCCGTCAACAATGTCTTGGAAAAGTGGAGTGACAGATAACGTTGCTGCGAGTCCATTTAAACGACGGCGACGTTGTGTTCCATACTTAACGAGAACGTTTGCTTTTTCCTATAAGAACATAGTGCATAGCTTCATTTTTGTCCATTTTATTGCATTTATAAAAGGAAAAATGTATTCGGTCTACTTTTTATAATAACTGAGATGCGGCAAAAAAGCTTCGAGACAAATGGGGTAACATGCAAAACGATTGTAGGAAAAAATTAATTAAATTCTTAAGAGATTTTAAGGAAATAAAATTTAAGTAGTTACAAATTTATTGGATCATTTCATTTGTGATTTTTCTAAAGCCTGGTGTCGAATTACCGCACGCACGTGATCGAGTAATGCGTGACTGAATTATGTGTTTTTGGCATTACTTCTTACGTTACCAATTTGACATTCTTTTATCAGTATATAAAAGAATTGAAGTCGATAAATGAACAGCAGACTGATAATGTGTTATAAAGAGCGAATTTTGAAAGTAAAATAGTCATTCACTCGATCACTGATGCGGTTATTCGACCCCTGGTCTCATCCTGTTTTAGATCTATAAAATAAATAAATAAATAAATAGGGTGGCGCAACAGAGCGAGGAGCCCCTGGGCCTAGCGCATTTCTCACCACCATGCCTTGTGAGGGAATGGAGGAAACCTACAATTTTCTGCCGGTTCCGAACGGCTTATTGAGAAAGCGCTTTTCATGGCAATGAATTTAATAACGGAGGACTTGCCAATTCCTCGCGAAAGGCGATACCCGTGGAAAAACATTTTTGCCTCAGCTGGGATTCGAACCTCGAACCTCTGGGTTAGCAGGTGGACATGCTAACCATCACACCACGGGTACCACCTGTTTTAGATCTATCGCAGTTATTACAGCAGACTCCGAATATCGCAATCGGAGACTATTAGTATATTTTCATAGTCTGCAATAAATAGCATACTTTTATCGCAGAGCATCTATCGCAGCTATTTAATCAGAGTAAACTATCATCTGAGTGTGTTTTTCCAAGATTTTGTTATTTCGTTGTTATGTTTCTTATATTTGCTTACTTAATTAAGCCTAGTACACTGCTGAAACAAAAAGTAAAATCCCATACAAAAATAACAGGACGGAATCGTAAAAAATCGAAAAATTTCGCTCGCCTTTTCGTTTTGCAGTACGCTACTGCTTTGCAAAAAGGGTTTTTATAGTTGGAGGTGGATAATTGTAGTAGATGTTTTATTTTTTACTAAAATTTCCGTTTCGCATCAGCAGCATACTAAGCTTTAGGTGGGAATAAGAGTTCGGGGTGAACCTAGGCCTCAACCAACATCTTTCGGTAACGAATTCGACTCTTAGTGGATTGAGGTCTTCTTCCACTTGATCGCGCCACCTAAGACGATTCCCAGCAATGTGTTTATCGATGCTTTCTAGCTATGCCCATGTCCACACATTGTTTTCGTATACGGGACCAAAGATCATTCGGAGAATTTTTCTTTCGTAACGACCAAGGGTTTCCTCATCAGCTTTCGATAAGGTCCATGCTTCCGCGCCCGCCGTAAAGCAGGACTGGGATGATTATGGTCTTATACAAGGTTAACTTGGTTTTTCTAGAGAGGGTTTTGTTTCTCAATTGCCTTCTTAACCCAAAGATCCTAGGTAGACGAAGTCCTGTACTACCTCGAAGTTATGTCTGTCTATTGTGACGTTTTGTCCAATTCGTCGATATGCTGTGTTCTTGTTTTGATGACAACAAATACTTAGTTTTACCCTCATTAACCATGAGACTCATTTTTGTCGCTTCAATGCTCCTAAAAGTTCCTATGACATCACGCTTTTTTCTTCCCATTACGTCAATATAGTCTGCGTAGGCGAGTAATTGTACAGACTTTTGAAAGATTATTCCTCTGGTGTTGACGGTTGAGTGGGTGGCTCTGTACAGCTCGTCTTGGTAAATGCTGTCATACGCGTCATATTCTCAGGTTTTTTCCAAGATCTGTTGTAATGTGAAAATTTGGTCTATTGTGGACTTTTGTGGTCTGAAACCACATTAATAAGGACCTATCAAGTTGTTGACGTTGGGCTTCAGACGTTCACATATTACAGCAGAGAAGATCTTGTACTCGACGTTAAGGAGGCTTATTCGTCTATATTTGTTGCAACTGTGAGGGTCTCCTTTTTTTAAGATCGGACAAACGATACTGAGGTTCCATTCATTGGGCATACTTTCTTCCGACCATATCATGCGGATCAGCTGGTGCATGCTTCTTTCCAGGTGATCAACTGATCTGCTGCCTTGAAAAGTTCAACATCAAGGCCATCTGCGCCTGCAGTCTTATTTGATTTAAGTTTGTATATGGCAAGGTTAACTTCTTCTAGGTCGGGAGGACGGCATTCTTGATCATCGTCCAAGTTGAATGGGGCAATCTGCCTGACAGCGGAATTAGTGTCCTCATCGCCGTTAAGCAGTCTGCGAAATGATCTTTCCAGATCCTCAGTAGCGACTGTGACTCTATAACTATGTTTCCCTGCTGGTCTTTACAGGCCTGAGTTCGGGGCTTGCCACCCTGGCAGGATCTTTTTACCTTTTCGTAGAACTTCCGAATCTCGTTCCTGTCATGGCACCTCTCTATTTCCTCAAACGAGCGCTTCTCATGCTGCTTCTTTTTCTTTTTGAGAATTCGGTGTTCTTCCCTTCTTTTCTCCTTGTAGATCTCGTTATACTGATCGTAAGCAGCCCTTGTTCGTTTTTGCATCAGCATTTGTCGTGCTTTTTGATTCGCTGTATTTGCCTGCCTGCATTCTTCATCGAACCATTTGTTTCGTTTTGAGGGCCGAGTGAAACCCAGAACCTCAGAGGCAGCGGTTCTGATGGCTTCTTGGCATTGTTGCCTATGGTCTTCAATGCTTAATACTGGCGGCATAGGTAGACGGCCACTGGCCAAACCATATTAAACTTAAGGCAAACAAATTGTAAATTGTAAAAAGCTGCCCTTTTAAATAAAGTTTTGCAACTAACTAACTAACTACTGGCGGCATAGGATTCAAGGATAGTTGGAGGCACACTCGATTGCAGAAGGCACTGGCAATCTCTTGCGATTGTAGCTTTCCGTCGTCATATCTCTTCACAGCGTTGGTTTGCGCGAGTCTTGCACGGGATATCCTCAAATTTGGCCCCTCAGAAATTTTATCAATTTGGTTGACGGTTAATTGATTAGGGGATCGCCATGTATCTTTATGAATATTGAGATGTGGAAATCGTGAGCTATTAACAACAAGATCTAGCCCCGCAGCAAAGCCTGAGTCCATTTTCGAAAGTTTTGTTATGCCTGTGCTTACCGATTGAATTTCCAAAGATGTCCTCTTTCACTAGTTTTGCGATAAAATCGCCAAGAACGATCGCACGTCATTTCTAAGGCACTAACATGACGTTGGTTGCGTCTTCAACGTTGAAATCATTATTGTTATCCGGGGCTATTGGTTGTTTCCAAACCATGAAGTTTTTACGTAATTGGGTAGTTAACCCAACGCACAACCCCTAAACTGGAGGGCCTGGTCCTTTCGGTATCCCCTTGGACATAAAGGGTCGGATAATCCGGAAGCAGTAAGCAGTTTAAGCTTATTAAGATGCAAGAGAGGAATGCGAACATGTAGGACGAGGTTAAAATATTCTCTAGACGTTGAAATTATTACCTTTAGCTCAAATGGGTCTTTAATCAATCCGAATGTTAAATGCCTTCCACGACTTTTCGCTTTGGAACCTATTTCGGTATGTAGGTTGTTACATGCAACTCATCATAAGCTACTACAATCTCATTCTTTAATGTCAGTAGACGCTGTTAACATCGCTGATGATTAGTTGCATATCAACTTGAGACACATACGAATAAATAATTCAAAGTCAGAAGCAATATTTGTTTTTTTTTATTTATTTTGAAGTTCTTTTATTTGTTGTGGTCAATAAAAGATCCTTTTCAATTATCATTTTTAAGTAACCTCGACCACAATATCGGTTCAAACACAATATTAAATTTAGAAAGTTTACTATAGCAATGTCTGTAAATTATAAACAGTTTCTATCGAAAAAGTGGGTTAGATTTTTTTTACAGTAACGTAAGGTAGTCAAGAGGATTGGAAATAATTTTGTTTTAAGAACTTATATACGACGGATATGTTTATATGTTTATTTTTGATAGGTGTTCCGATAATGTTTGAAATTTTTTTGCACAGCGCTGCATATTATCTGAAAAACATGTTTTTGGGATTAGCTTTTGTTTCACTGAAAAAGTAGCTCTAGTTGTGTAATCTGTTTCTTTATAATTTATATGTATACCTTAATTTACTCATAAAGAATAAACACAGAATCTCGGATTAGCTGATCAAATTCGAAACAAAACTGATTGAAAAACATGGTCCCGGTGTTGACTCAAGTTTAATCTTGACAGTGGGTCCCTAACTGGAAGACTGGTCCTTAGAAATACGAACCACCTCCTTTATACAATCTCTTAAAAAAGTAATTTCTTTGGTAAACTTTCCCAGGGTATGAAGAAAAAAATAAGCATTTATTTCCCTTAGCCTAGCAATGGTACATATGTACGTAGAATTTGTATCAATTTGTGTTTCATTGATCAATTTAAGCCTCAAATGATCTCAACTGGATCTTAGCTTACTCGTCTCAACATGTAATTTAATCAATGATATTCGATTATTCTTATTTTAATTTTTTATATTTTTTGAAGTTTACTTTATTTTATGTTTTTATGTTAAAATTATTTTTTTATTTTATTTTTTTATTTCTATACACAAAAATAAAAAACATAGGCTCATGGCATGACAGTTAGTCCTGCGCCAGTCACAATTAATCATCCGTTTATTCACCCTACTTATCCTGTGTTACCTAACTACATGCAGGTAAGCTAGTTTGCTAGTTCGTTAAAAAATTGACTTATTTTAATTTTTGTTTGTTTGTTTTGTTTTTCCAATAAATTTTATAACTAAATACGAAAATATTTACTCTGTCTTCACTCACTAGAAATTGAGTAACTTTTATAGTTTCTTTTGAAATACTTTTCTTTTCTCTGGTTTTGTTTTTTTTTTTCTTTAATTTTAAACTGTAGAGGTATATGGGCTTTGTGGGGTACATTATATCTAATCAAAGAAAAAACAACAATATCTTCATCTTCTATTTACAGCAGGGGATGCCAGTTATGGGAGCGCCAATGATGGCAACGAGCAACATGCCACCTATGACTGGGGCACAGCAGCAGCCAGTGATGCCGCCAATGATGGCAATGCAGCCGACAGCGGCGCAACCGCACAGCAGTCCCGCCCAACAGAATGGCAATAAAAACATTCAACTAGATCCATTTGGAGCGTTATAAGCGATGTAAAAACACACACTCCCATAAAAAGAAATATAAATGCAAATAGCTTTTTACATCCGCGCATCCACTATAGAAAAAAAAAAAAAAAGTAAAGAATAATTAAAATACTACTATTAACATAAATACGATTAAATTAATTAATTAAATGATAACTACTATCACTTATTATTGCAATTGCTATATTGAAAACTATGTGCTAAACATAATACACATTCTATACATAAAAATGAACATATATATATAAATATGTATGAAAGAAAAAAAACAAAATTTTCCCTCTCTATATGTACACAAACACACTATATACAATGAAAATGAATTATATACATACACTTATGTAAAATAAATTATCAGCAAACAATTGTCAAATAGTCTTAGTAAAGCCTAAACCCTATGAAAAACTGTTCTCTCTCTCTCTCTCTCTCTGTCATCAATGACCCTACCTGCATGTTAATTGGCAATTCTAAGCAAAAAAAAAAGTAGAAACTAAACTAAAAGTCGTTCTGTTTATTGTTAATTATCTAAATTAAAAGAATGATCATAGCTATTCGCAATTTTAAGTGTACGCGTCTCTAGAGCATAAAAAGGGAAAAGGATTGAGTAAAAGAGGCGGGAGAATTTACAAAAATGTCTCCAAATTTTAGTTATACACAGTGCAGTAAAAGCTCAATAGGAGAAAAGAATATGACTAAAGTACTAAGGAACTGTAGGTACCCTTGAGGTAGTTCAATTTTCAAAAATAATTCTTAAGTAACTGAATCATTAAACGCATACGCGTCGACTTTATACAACCTTATATCACTTTCCATTGGTTTCGGGGAAGCACTCATTTCAAAAACCAATGACAGACCTAAAATTATTGTTCAGTTTTGACAATTTGTCTTTGTGTGAGTGAAATATTTATAGCTCATAAGAAACATTCCTTAAAGAAGACTTTCTTTTTGACATTTGATGTATTAGTGCTTCTTGAGTGGATACTCACTTCAAATCGAGAACTGACTGTCACTTCTCACTTTTTGCACCAATGGAACGGTTTGAGAATGCAACTGGACGCCCCCTGGACGGCTTTTTTCGTCTAATGGAAAGCTACATTAGAGAACAAGCGTCGCATGAAAGTGAACTCTCAAACGAAAATTATCAAAAATCAAATAATCGCTGCCGTTCCGTCTCAATATAGTTTTAGAGCGCAAGAAGTCTATGAGTGGTTTCGCTGCCCCCTGAACTACAAGAGCTACACATAATCGCTGGTGTATCGTCTCTATACATGTAGTTCTAAAACGCAAGAACCCCTTGAATGGCTTCACTGACTCCTGAACTACAAGAGTTGGTTGCATGTCTACCGAAAATCATGAAAACTGTTGCTTAAAGATCTAAGGTCGACTAAGTTGAGGTGGTAAGCGATCATTGAAGATGATATTTAAGATATATATATTTAAGAGTGAAAATCAATCAGAATCGACCATCAAGAATGTAACGGTCAAACTATTTCTGTCCGATTCCACCACCTGACTTACATCTATCAATACCAGACTACCTACACTTCCTAAGAACTATAGTTTAGTTACAGAATTATTTATGTCGAAAGTATTTGAACAAACCACTTGAGTGAGTGCTGATCCAAGAAATCAAACCATTTGAGGGCTGAATTTATTGTATTCAGAACTGGTGATGCAGTACGTTCATAAATTTTAGGGTTAGCCAATAGTTGCGATTTTGGCTGAATTTCATTTCGTTTCGTGCTGAATGAAAATTTTGTTGTGTATGCGGTTAGTGATCATCATTCAATCAGTCAAACATAATGGCCAATAATTCAGTAAATAAAAATAATGGCTGGCAATAAGGATCTGTGATATCGAACAGAAAGAAGTCAGATTTAGAGTTCCAATTCTGAAAATATGTCTCCATTCGTTCCGTCGCGTTCATTGGAATGAGTCGCAACTTGTTTCTGGTCATTGCAGTTTTGTTATGTCCGTTTTTTGTTTTTTTTGTATTTAACATAGTCTGCTCAGCCTTCTTAACTAATCTTAACTTCTTGCTGTCTGCAACTCTTTTGAAGTCGGAAACAATAGAAAAACCACAATGCCTAGCTATCATTTCAATGACACCTGATTTGTCAGTCAGAATTATAATCTAGTACAGCCAACTTACTGCGTGAACACAATGATTCACAGCCGCATACGGAACCGCAGCTGCAAAATATTAAGTACACGTGAATGCAATGATGTATGTACAACACCGCAAGCCGGAGCGGCACAAGTTAACTTTATTTTAACTCTTGAGCCTGCGGCTGCGGCTGCGTTTGAGAGTTGCATCAGGCATACGGCAAACTTTTTCCAAACGTTGATATGAAGTTGATTGTGTCTTTTGTCTCCTTCTTATTTGTTTCCACGATGGTTCCTTTTCGATATTCAAGATACGAATTCATGGCTGTTCTGATTTTCGAATGGATTTGAAACGAAAACCGAAATTGAATCCGTACAAAAAGTGTATTCTTATTTCCGAACGGATTCGGTAAAAACGTTCTAGAAACTTAATTTTCTATGTTCATTGGAACTGTTTACTAGTTTAGCACATGATAATTTTAATATAGTTTACAATTTATCATGTATACCAATAAATAGTGTTTTACATAATTCATCAATCGAACTCAATTCCGCTAACAAAATGATAAGCGAATTGAAAACGTACGAATACGGAATTGAGAACTGTAAAATATTCGTAAACGTTAGGATATGGTATCCGGCCGAAAACAGAACAGTGGCCATTGTTGTCCTTTTTATATGTTGGTCTAGAATATAGATCGTTGTGAAGAAAGTTCTGCAATTTTAAAACGTCAAAATAGCAGAGGTCGACGAAACTATCAAGAAGAAGTGTACCTTCAAAAAATTCAACTTCTGGACATGTTCAACAACCAACTTGTCGAACTGACACACAGCCATTCTTGCAGGACGTTCTGCCGTGGTATTAAGCACAAGACAATCTGCACTAGCGAGGTATCCGTTCGGAGAGGAAAATTCTCCGATTTTGTACGATTCGGTTTTTGCTTTGAAGTATTCTTCCAAACAGCTTTTTGGAATTTTTCTCTAATATTATTTCAACACGAATGGCGAACTGCGTTGAGGTGCGGTCAATTGTTTTATTTGTTAAATTTCTGACAATCGTTTTTGCGATTTCGTCCGAGACGTTGCGGACCATTTTCCACTCCGAATGGATATCTCGCTAGGACCGATTCGGCTCTTATCAAGAAATTGATTAGGGCGAAGTAAGAGGCACTACCAAACGCACCTTTAGAATGAAAGTGACCTAAATCAAAATTCCTGTAATTTATGTTTTCGCAATAAAGTGGCTTAAAATAACTACTTTTTGAAGACTGCTCATTTCTCACAAAGGCAATTTTTATTTAGGTCTTTTTTTCATTCTACGTACACGACCACTTACTGAGCGGCAAAGTGGCAGAGCCACAAAATTAGAACAAAATCGAAAGCTCAGTGACAGAGAAATTTTAAGTAAGGTCACTTTCATTCTAAGGATGCGAAATGAAAAGTCTGAAATTGTCAAGACACACTTGACGAACATAATTATTGTTCAAGAGATGTTAAAGTTCTTAGTTGAAATTAAACCAGAAATGATTGAAACTAACTATTTGGGAGAATTATCGTTCACATACAAACCTTGTTAGCACTGTAGGCCCGACATCGGTGCCTGGGACCTAACTTGCTAGCACTGTAGGCCCGACATCAATGCCACTCACAGCTCTAGATTTAGCCTAGAGTTTGGATTGTTCAACAAATTCCTTTTTATAAATAAGGTCATCATTCAGTCGTCTTCATGTGATTTCCTTTGTTGTAAAGCTCTTCAGAAAAATTTTTTTCTTCTATCTTACCAAAAAGATTGGAATCAGCGCTATAGTTCGGCATTGCTTCCTAGAAGTGCCACTATATCGCCTGGAGCAGGTTGAATCAAGTAAAAGACCTTAAAAAGTGCTTTCCAACATTTTTCAGCTACTTAGACTCATACGAATCTAGATCCTATAGAAGAGTTAAGCAAGTTATCATGTAGAAGTCCTACCGACTGCGCCGGCCGTGGGTACAATAGATCTACAAAGTCGAAGTACACAAAACCCCAAAATATTCATTCATTATCATGTAGACGTATTTGACGATAGCAAAATTTGTGATATGTCTATTACAAAAAAAAACCTTTTTTCTATTTTATCAAAGAGGCTCACCCCAGCTCTAATTCGGTTCTGTGGCTTTGAAGCCTGCGAGTGTAGCAATGCATTGAAGGTTTTTTTGCTTTTTAAAAAGCACAACGGGTCGAATCGAGTACTCTCAATGTACATTTAATAGATACAATAATTGTATAGTCTCACTTTCGAATATATTTTTTTGTATAGTAAATACGATTTTATTGTCTTGCTTTCGAATCTAGATCCTACAAAAGGTTTAGCTTTAGGTCACTATGCAGGCTTAATGTGATTTTCTTTATATTTAGGTGTAGATCTCCATGAAGAAATCTTTGCACTGTTGTAACAAATAGGTTCAACACAGCGCTAATTTCGTTCTGTGGTATCCCTGCCTACCTGAACTGCCACTTTATTGATTCAAGCATTCTTTTCTCTTTAGGGAACACAGCAGGTCGAATCAAGTATAGAATCTTAACAGATGCTTTCCAAACTCCAACATTTTTTGTTTGAGAGGAGTAGTCATTTGTGATCCCAGGATAAAACTAGAGTTAGCTTTTAGTAAGCCAACCAAATTTACTGAGTATGGTTGATCCTAATACAAGGATGATACACTCCTAAAACTGGCACTCAAACGTCTGTATTCTAAGTTATTAGCCAGTTGTGTAAAAGAGTGTTCACAAAAACTGTTATGCTCTCGTACCCGTCCTCTAAGTATGTACAACTCATGCACTCCAAACTGCGAATAGCTACGCTTCGTAAAAATGTTATAAAGCTTGTGTATATTTGTTGCCATTTGTTTTGTTATTCCCTATAAGAAAATTATACAAAGCGTCCATTTATGAATACTTATTAAAAAAATTATGTTTTCCTTATTTCTATTCGGTTGATTCAGTTTTTTTTTATCACAATCTATGCATGATAAAATTTTATAGCAATTTAGTTAAAAAAAATGGAGGAGAAATATTATTATTATTTTTTTTTGTATTATCATTCCAATTTATTGATTTAAGTATTTTTTTTTTATACATATACAATGATATTTTATTATATTATATAAATTTTTTCTGTTTTTGTAAATAAACGTTTATTATTACGATTATTATTTTATGGTAGGCAATTTGCTTGAATGTAGTAAAGAAAGAAATAAAAAAAGTGTAGTTACAAATAATTTAAAACGAAAGAAAAAAGGCGAATAATGGAAAAATTATTATAAATATATATATATTATGAAAAAAGTGAATAAAATTAAAGAAAATGTTGATTATGACAATTATAAATGCGCTGTTAAAACAAAAACAAAAGAACTAAATATATATAAATATATGTATACAAAAACAAACAAAAAAAAAAAAAAGTAATAAATTAATATATTTAGATACTACTTTGAAAAGTACCTACAAAAATGAAAAGAATCGAAACGATCTAATACTGCGCTCAATTTTTTGTTTAGCGATGTACAGTTTATATTCCGAGTTGTTGAAACGCGGTGGTATATTTGAAATATGCTTCTGATATTAATTTTGCAGTTACGGATGGTATTCAAAATTTTTATGGTCTATAATTTGTTGTTCTGTTTTATTCTTTAATTTGATTTGTTGATGGGGCACTCATGTTTTCTTTATTTCTCGATTCGTGTTAACATCTCGGTCAGGCAACAGAAGCCCTAGCCTGTTCGTTTTTGGAGAAACCCTTTAGATTTTTTTTTGTATTTGCATTTACATATTAAGGCCCGTATTATGAGTAGCGAATCGAACTAAAATCCAAACGAATTCAATAATTTCGTATTATGAGTAGCGACACGCTTAAATGAAGTTCGCTTCAAATGTCAAAAAGTTATCGACTAGAGTTATCGACCAATTATGAGTAGCGAACGTTCGATATTATATTCGCACAACGCGTCAAAATCGGTCGCACGAAAGTTATTGGTGATAAGTGAAGCGAACGAAGTGTTTATTTTTTTTTTGTGTTTGTTTACTGTTTCTGTTTGGATGCATTTCTGGCAAAAATGAGTGATTTAAGAAAAAAAATCTTATATTTCTATTCCATTGAGCAATTGTTTTCCAATTGACCTCAAAAAATGGCTAAGGTTTGCTTATAGGTTTCTAGTTTTGGTTGGATTTCAAATTGATACTTAAAAAAAATTTCAACAAACAAAAAAGTGATTGTAGCTACTGGAGGGGGACAATATACGCCACTGTCTTTGTTGCCTTTAGAGCAGGCAGTTGACTACTTATTCAGCCTTTAACATGCAGTAAATCCATCTGGCTGTATCTTCTAGTGAAGAATGAATACATAAGGATCCCCTGCAGTTGCGCCTTCAAATATAAATAACGGAAGAAGCAATTCTTCAGGAAAAATTATGCAGTAAAATAATGAAGATGCCTAAGTTCTGCAAGATGAAGATACCCAGCATGTTCAAGGACCATCATCATCTGGTCAGCAGCGATCCCTGCCAGCTTATAATAGAGGGTTCTGCCCTATATTCTCTTTAAATGAAAGAGAAAATGCACATATGAAATTTTTAAAAGACCAAACTGACACTTATTTGTTCCGTTCACTCTCATTTTCTTCCACATCTTCAAGAAACAAATCAACCCTATAATCATACTTATAATGAATTATTTTTTTTAATATTTAATTGAGAAAGATGTTCTATTAACAGATCAACAACAATTATAAGGCAATTTGACAAATAATGACTTTATGAAATATTCACTTTTTTTTATGTTGGTACCTATCACATCAAAAGCGAATGTTGTAGTTCGCTACTCATAACATAATACCACGAAGCTTGTAGTTCGCTGAACAGTTCGACTAGAAGTGAACGTTCGATTCGCTACTCATAATACTGGCCTAAGTATTTTAAAAAGTCTGTACAATTCAATTACTCGCCTACGCATACGATATTGACGTAATGGGAAGAAAAAAGCTGCTTTTTGAATGAATTGAAACAGAAGCGGTAAAAATGGGTTTAATGGTTAATGAGTGCAAAACGAAGTATATGCTGTCATCAAACAAGGACACAGAACAACGATAAATTGAACAAAACCTCACAACAGACAGACAAAACTTCGAGTTAGTACAGGACTTTGTCTACCTAGGATCCGAATAGATACGGAAAACAACATCAGTGCGGAGATGAAACGGAGAATAACTTTTGCCAACCGTTGCTTCTTTATCAGTTTTGGAAAAATATTCGTCAGATAGTTATTAATTCGAAAAGTAAGGAGATCTCCAATAATGTTAACCTTGATGAATTGAATGCGAAATTTGTACAACCACCTATGACAACGCACTTATCAGATTTACAAAACATACCAATTCGCAACTGTGACAATTTTTGCTTGTCATGTACTGACGATTTTTCTGTTGGTGAGATAATTCTAAAAATCAAATCAAAAGCCACAGGTCCGGATAAAATTCATCCTGATTTCGTTAAAATAATGCTACCTTTCATCTTGCCGTATATTAGGTACAAAGCGTTTTTTAAGAAACCCAAATTCACCCTGAATGTCAAATTGAGTGTTTTTTGAGCCATAGGTTTGCCATAGGTTTTCCCCAAACTCGCCCTAGCTTTTTGCTGTGGCGATTTGAGGGCTGTCAAATGGCATGTATTTTTTTTTTTAATGACAGGGATGTGTGGTGATTTGGGGTGTAGTGTTTTTTGAGGACTGGAAAACCCAGGTTTTTTTGACAACTCATAGGGTTGTCAAGAAAACCTGGGTCAACCCTGGGGAAAGTTCAACGAACAGACCTATTCAGCCCTATCACAGATTCCATCGTAATCGAAAAAAGTCTAAGTTTCCCGATGTTGCTATCACATAATCCATTCGGAGTGGAACGAATTTCGAAATTCGTAATTTGGTATCACGAATTCCGAATGAAACGGAAATATGACGTCCTTTTCTACGACAAGTTTCTTCTGTCGTAGAGCGTAGAGCCATAGGTAAAATCCATTTGTTAAAACATAAAAAACACATTTGTATAGAACAATTTTACAAAATATAATTCTACTTAAGAAAAAACAGAAAACAAAAATTATCTCGTAAATTAAATTACATCCAACTCTGTTTTTATTCCCTCCCAGTGGTCATTAACTTCGTCTTTTAGGCGTTTAGCGTATCCTTTTGCCGTCTGGATTACAGGATAACATTTCATATAACCTGTTGTTTGTTTGTTGTTTTCACCCTTTAAGAACATCGGTTATTATAAACAGAAACACATATCAATGAATAGAATTATTTCCAAAAGAAATTACATTTTTTCAAAAGACAGTCTTCGTTATGCCCGTTTCCAAATTTGAGCGGCGAAATTGACAGATTTGGAGTGTTTAAATAGTACTCGTATTATTGTTAAATTACTTTATCTGATAGCCAAAATAACACTTGAATTTTATCTGTAAACAAACTTGGATTTCACAAATTATTTTATGGGTTTGTTAAAAAGCACAAGTGAATGAATTTGTGTTTGACAGATTGGAAAGTACTCAGGGACCACGTAACAAAAATCCTCTTTTGGGAATTTATAACTTGATGAAGAAAATATTTGATTATATTCGACAGTAAAATTGTTTATTTCATATAACATTTAAGATTTGATCAATAATACAGATCTATTATAACTTATTCTAAGCACAAAAAGTGCAAATAAATCAATTTTTACTAGAAAACAAAAATCCGTATAAAATGTGTTTGGGAAAAGTTAAGGGATTTTTTTTTTAAGTTTAGGGATTTTTGATTCTATTACTTCGAGTATTTATTTTGACATAGGACAGCTGACTTCGAAAATGGACACTCATTTTTTCAATCAGGCAATGCTTTTTTCGAATTCGTTCGGAATTTGTGATTGCTTTTTGTCGGGATTCGTATCGTGATTTTTCACTCGGGGATTTCTCCGAATGGATTTCATGATAGGGGTGATTACTTACGTTTTTAATACAGTTTTGACAACATCTTATCATAAATGCTGGAAAATTGCTAAAATCGTACCAGTACCAAAAGGTAATAGTAATGAGTTCTGTCCAATTGCTATTCTACCTTCCTCAGCAAAGCTTTTGAAGTTGTCTTGAGTGAACAAATTAAGACGCATCTAAGAGACAAGAAACATAACAGCAATGCAGCCAGGTTTTCGGGCAAAACATAACTGCACCACCGCAATACTTAAGATTTGTGAAGATGTGCGGGAGGGTATGGATGAGAACATGATTGGTTGTATCTTATTCTTAGATTTCTCTAAGGCATTTGATAGTGTGGACCACAGTATTTTGTTGCATAAGATTAAAATGCAGTTTGGCTTTGATGACAGTGTGTGTAAACTGTTGAAATCATATCTTATCAAGAGATTTCAATATGTCGCTAACCAAAACGACGATTGTTCTACTCTTCTCCCTCTCCACTCTGGTGTACCACAAGGCTCTATCATTGGTACACTATTGTTTACATGTTTCATAAATGATATTGCTGACTGTTGTTCTATATGTAAACACCACATCTACGCCGACGATTTACAGCTTTACTTGTTGTTTCCAAAATCCCAAATTATCAATTCCATAGCTGTAATAAACAGTGAACTAGATAAAATGTTTTCCTGGTCTAAACTTCAGCTGAATCCGACAAAAACTAAATGCATGATATGTACTTAAGAGATCACTCAATAATCTTGATGTTCCCGTATTATTTTTAAACAATTCCCCTATTGAACGTGTTCAACACATTAAAAACTTAGGAATTCACTTCAGCCAAGACTTTACTTGGAAGTTTCACATCAACACGATTGTTGGTAAAATTTATGGTACACTTCGGGGTCTCAGTCCAACTAGAAAACATCTTCCCACAGACGCGACGTCAAGATCAGGTTTGTTAAGGCTTTTATTTTACCAAAAATTCTTTACGGGTGTGAAATTTAAAAATGTGAACCCTAAGACGATCGCTTGTCAAACTTGTTGGATGTTTTTCAAATATTTTTGAAAATATAAAAAATAAATTGCCCATGTCGCGGTACAGCTTCTATAGTTCGTTATTGTATCTTCTTCTCCACACATACGAGATCAAAGATCATTCGGAGTATAATACTAATTATACTAGAATATAATTCTCATACCTGGTCAGGTGCTTCTCAAACATCTTTGCGCCTACTTGATAGGATATAAAACAGAGCGTTGAGATTGATAGGTGATAGTTCAATCGTAGAATCGATTGATTCTCTTGAACATCGTCGAAATGTTACTTGCCTCACTCTTTTTTATCGCTTCTTTTACAAACAGTGCTCTAGTGAAATAGCCAGTTGCATTCCTCCCGTGAAACAATTTAGCCGCAATGCCCGCCTCGCAAGCAATGCTCATCAGTTCTCCCTTCAGCCCAACTTCGGTCGTACAGTTAAGTATAGTGATTCATATTTTAGCCGCTCAACCCTCATGTGGAATGCTTTACCCAACTCAATTTTCTCCACGCAATATAATGTACAGAAATTCAAGAGTGATGTGCATCGGCATCTCCTTTCTTATCCTTTCCTTATTTCCTGACACCCGCACTGTGTTCTTAACATTATAAGGGTAGTCATAACCCCTTGAAGCGCGCGTAAATTATATACAAAAAAAAAAAAGATAGTGCATTTCCATATTATTATGGTTACCAGGTCTGCCTGTTAACGCAGAGGTTCGTGGTTCTGAATTCGAATCCCAACAGATGCAAAAATATTTTTCCACGGGTATTGCCTTTCGCGAGGAATTCGCAAGTCTTCCGTTAGTGAATTCATTGCCATGAAAAGCGCTTTCTCGATTAGCCGTTCGGAACCAGCAGAAAATTGTAGGTCACCCCATTCACTCACATGGCATGATTGTGAGAAATGCGCAAGGCACTGGGGCTCCTCGCTCTGTTGCGCCACCCTATTTATTTATTTATTTATTTATTTAAATCGGATATATGGGTTCTTAATCGTCCTAGTCCCGTTTTTTTAATATACCTAATCGTATCTCGCAAACGAAGTAAAATTGTTTTTGCCTGAAATCAACCCACGTAAGTTCTTTTTCTTAAATGCTTCAGCACCTGTGTTTATTCTATGCCCCTGCGTCTTTTCAAAAAAACAAAAACACACAATCACCTAAGCCTATGGATATCCAAATAAAAAAAAATTACCACCCAAAAATCGCTCTGTAAATATTGCTTACCCCGCTCAACTTGAACGAGCTTTGTTGAAGAAAATAGACTTTTATTTATTTGTTTGACATGTGAACAAATATTTAAAAAACAAAACTGTACGAAAACCAGTCAGCCAGAAAGTACTTATCTATTTATCCAATTCTGTAGAAACAGTTGCCGCTGAGTTAATATAAAATTAGATTCCAACAAAGAAAACAATTTTTTTTTTCATTTAGAGCAGAAATGGGCGAAGCAAATGCTTTGAGTACAACAGAAAAAATGCACATACATATGTGTGTACATTGTACCTATGTATATATAATTATGTGCATATTTTTCAAGACTGAACAACATCAAAACAATGAAAGTTAAGGCTTGCAATAAACACTGTGACACCTGTTGGGAACATCAGAGAGCTTCAATAAACTTTTTTAAAAATATTTCAAAACCAAACATCTAACAATTTGTGTAAACAAATTGCATGAAACTCTTAACTAATAGCACTTTCTGTGAAATGTTCATGAGTTGATAATTGAGCAGTAAATTGAATTGATTTTGGTTCAACCAAAAAAGAAGCTATGCAAATTTTGGAAATCTCAATAAGCGAATCCGTGAACTGGACCAGGTCCCGTATTACTAGGTCCGTTCGTTGAACTTTCCCCAGGGTTGACCCAGGCTTTCTTGACAACCCTATGAGTTGTCAAAAAACCTGGGTTTTCCAGTACTCAAAAAAAGATAAACCACAAATCACCACACATCCCTGTCATTAAAAAAAAAATACATGCCATTTGACAGCCCTCAATTCGCCACAGCAAAAACCTATGGCGAGTTGAGGGACAACCTATGTCAACCCTAGAGCTAAAAAAAACTCAGTTTGACATTCAGTTCGACTTTAGGTTTCTCAAAAAACGCTTTGTGGCGACCCCAGGGCGACCCTAGGGCTTCAACGAATAAACCTACTAATTAAGCTACTCGCTGTCGTTTACAACTGGCCCGGTATTACGAAACCCGAGAAAAAAAAACGAGACTCAAAACAACGACGGCCGATTATGATTGACGAGAATGGGTTCATGAAAATGTCAGAACGAAAACAAAAGCATTGCTAAAAGCAGTCGTAAAGGACAGCGATGATTGTGAAACGTAATAGCAACTTATGTCGCTTTCCATTGGTTTCACTTGGGGAAGTACTCATTTTAAAAACCAATGGAACACCTAATATTTCTTCTATTCAGTTTAAAGTAATTGAATCTGTGGGAGTAAGACACCTATGGATCTTAAAAAGTATCCCTTGAAGAAAATTTTCTTTTTAAAATTTGAGTAACATGTGTTAGTGTTTCTTGAGTAGATTCTCACTTCAAATTGAGAAGCGGCTGTCACTCCTCAGAATCACGAGAAGCGATCTTTTTGCACCAATATAACGGTTTGAGAATGGAAAGTAACATTAGAGTACGGTCTCTGCTGTAGTTGGCAATCGTTTTGTTATTGTTGTGACATTTTCATGTGACTATCGTTGTTTTCGTTTTCGTTTTTTTTTGGAATCGCGATTCGTAATTCGTAATACAGGCCCAGAAACCATATTAGGGTAGTTTACACAATACAATTAGTTGGTAAAACTATGGTCTAAACGACTAATGTTGGATAATGTGAACCCTCTACGGCCGCTTGTACAACTTGTTGCATAGTTTTCAAATATTTTTGAAAATTTTATTTTAGAATGAAATCTGACAATAAGTCTGATAAGTCTGAACGCAAACTACATCCGACCATCCAACATCCATCTGAAGTCTGTCCAACTAATTGTACAGTGTCAACTTCCCTATTAAGCAAATACGTAAAAGGTTCGTTCGTTGAAGCCCTTCGATCGCCATGTGGTCGCCACAAAGCGTTTCTTGAAAAACCTAAAATCGCCCTGATTATATCAAACTGAGTGTTTTTGAGCCCTGTGGTTGACCTGGGTTTGCCCTAGGGTGAGTTGAGGGTTGTCAAATGGCATGTATTTTTATTCAAACGACAAAAATGTGTGGTGATTTTGTGGTTTAGTGTTTTTTGAGGACTGGGAAACCCAGGTTTTTTCGATAACTCATAGAAATTGAATTTTTTTTTCAGCGTCTACCACGACGCACAACAACCAAAAACTAAACCTTCGGCTTCGGGCAAAACTTCGACCGATTTTGGCCGAAGCCGAAGGTTTAGCCGATAACGATAACCGGGATAACGTACCACGGAATTAGTAGGACAATCTGACTGTTAAATTACATAAATATTAAATAAGTTAAAACAAAAAAATCAGCTGGTTAGTGATCACTTTTGATGAACTCGTAATCGACACATGTTCGATGAAGGGGACTCTTTGGATCAAACCATACAATTTGTAGGACAAATATTTTTTCACAAAGTTCAGATAATAATCTTGAAGTTTAATCAAGAAAGAAACTGTTACTATTAAAGTTTTGAGTATCATCAAATCAGCATATATTTTACCCTTACTACCTCTGTTAGCTACTACCTACTGTCGAAAGTTTTCGTTAGAAAATTGTTGGGCGTTTCAACAAAATGGAGCTACTCAGTGAAAATAAGCTTGATAGTAATCAAATAAAAAATTGAACCAGTGATCCCGGACTATAAGTCAGTTTTACCAAAACACAGTAGCGCTTCATCGTCATCGCGGGGAATAGCGGGGCCTCTGACCATTCGTCTTCGCTCAGTTTGCGGTCGGGTTTCCCAAAGTCGGCAATAGCGACTAGGTGGCCCTTTACAGCAGGAACTGAGGAGGTCTTCATCTATTTCTATTTCTATTTCTTGCTCTTTTTGAGCAGCTCGGCAGATCGGTATCGATAAGGGGCAGGGAGGTCACCTCACCAGTTACGGTATTGCCAGCTCGTTTTTTGTCTGTTGGGTCTTGTACTGTTCGTTTTGTTTTGTCTGTTGGCGTCATTATCCGTAGTCTTTGTTCGGACTTCACCAGAGCCCTTTTTGCCTTTTCCGTTATTGAGTCGGGGTTCTTCTTAGATAGGCGTCTGATGGTCCTTTCTGCGTTGCGTCGTTGTCTCAGTTGCAGTTCGTTTTTGTTGAGGACCCTCACTCGTCGTTGTATTTTCATTTCATTTCTTTGGCATTTCTGTCGATGTCAGTTGCCAGACTGTCCGTCGTTTTGTTGTGTGCAGGATTTTCGGGGTTGGACTCAGCAGTTACGTTCAGGTCTTGCGGAGGGCTATGGCCTTCTACACTACCCTCACACTTCCGCTCCTCCACCCCCTCAGCAGAGGCTTCGTTTACCATTTCTAGGTGAGACGTTCTGCTGTGTTTCCGTGCTTTAGGGTCTGTCGGTTTGTCCTTCGTATTATGTCCTGTGTCAGTTGCAGTTCCTTCACCAGCCTTCGATGGGGTTGGCCCTTTCTTCGACTGAATTTTATCAGCGTAAGGAGCAGGCGGATCCATCGAGGTCTTAGCACCCTTGCCTAGAAGGGAGAGAGAGTTCGGTGCTGGATTAGCAGTTGGCCCATCCTTTCCCAAGCTCTCCCTATCCAAAAAGGCTCGTGTGTTGTGAAGTTTGTTTTGGCCAGTCTTGTCAGGTGCTAGACTGGGTCCGTTCGTTGAACTTTCCCCAGGGTTGACCCAGGTTTTCTTGACAACCCTATGAGTTGTTAAAAAAACCTGGGTTTTCCAGTCCTCAAAAAACGCTAAACCACAAATCACCACACATCCCTGTCATAAAAAAAAAAAAAAAAATACATGCCATTTGACAGCCCTCAAATCGCCACAGCAAAAAGCTAGGGCGAGTTTGGGGAAAACCTATGGCTCAAAAAACACTCAATTTGACATTCAGGGCGAATTTAGGTTTCTCAAAAAACGCTTTGTGGCGACTCTAGGGCAACCCCAGGGCTTCAAAGAACAAACCTAGTATAGCAGTAGGCCCATCTTTTCCCAAGTTCTCCCTGTCTAAAAAGGCTCGTGCGTTATGAGTCTTTTACGTTCTATGTCTGTCATCTCGTTCCAGTCTATTTTTCCCAGCCTTTTTACCGTACGCTTGCAGTTAGAGATTTTACTCCGCTTGGAAACGCAAGATAGATTTGAAGTTTCGGAGTCAGCTATGGAGGTAGCATCACTGACATCATCAACGACGATAGCTTCACCACTGACTCCATCTTCCATACCTAAGCTGGAGAAAGGGTCGAGGAGGAGGTTTTCCTCTTCCTCAGTCATCTTCGTTACGTTGTTGTTGTTGTTGTTGTTGTTCTTTAAATTGTTCATTTTGATTTCAGTGGTTTTTCCCTTTTTGTAATTTGTGGTAACTTCGATTTTTTATAAGTCGGATCTGTAAGAAGAGGTAAAAAGAAAAAGAAAAAGATCCAAAATTATAAGTAAAATCGTCAAACAAACCAAACAAAAAATGAAATAAGAAAAGTCAGTCACTGGCGACTTCTAATTTCGATATTGAGATCGTAAGGCAAAGCCCAAGCCAGCAGCCGTGACGTCTGCTGACACTTTAGCGTATATCCCCGCAATTTTTTTTTATTGCTTTTTGTGTCCTTTCCATAATGACACTTCGGTGCGTGTACAGACAACGTAACGTAACGTGTCTTTAACTTAAAGCAAAAAGCTCAGTTTGGTTGATTTGTCGCATAAAAAATTGTATTCAAAAAGGAAAGAAAATAACAAGAAAAACGAAGAAAACATGAGTAGCTTTTCCAGAACGTCACAGAATAAAAGCCTTTTATTAATTTTTTTTTTACCAATGTACAGCTCCAATAATGTAGGTACAAATAAAGGGTCCTAAACATAAGAATTTTAAGAAAATTGCCAATCCAATGATATAAGTTCTTAGCCCTCTTTGCAAAATTGTGTTCTTTTTAAGAAAGAGCGGTAGATAAACACACGCTTACACTGCTTTCCCCAATCTCTTATAGATTCCTATGGAATTGGTTAAACCGAACATTTTTATGTAATCGTAGACCACAACCGCATTATTGTTCTAATAACTCATACCTTGATCTTTAAAAAAGTGTTCCCTTGTAAAGTTGTAGTTCTACTACCTATATACCTACGTTAATATGTTATAATTCTAGATCATTTATCTTCTGTAGCAGAGAATCACGTTTGTAAAACAAAACTTAAACAAGAAAATAAAAAAAATTAATTAAATGTATAGGCAACAGAAAACCACTTTGTAAAAAGCAAAGCAAAGCAAAAAAAAAAAAAGAAGAAGTCGATGAGATGCATAGTAGGTTAAGTGTAAAATCACAATTCATAAAAAAAACTACCCACAATTTATTGTAAAACAATAAACTATTTAAATCAACACAAAACATCAATTAAGTTTAAAAGCAGCATAATTAAAATTAAATAAATGAAAACAACTTCTACATTTAAAAGAAAGATATGACAATATTTATTAATGATACATTAATCCACCACGTATCTCGGAATGAATACAGAACAAAATCTATTTATGCATACTATAAACAAAAAAAAAATTGTATAAACAATTTACATTATGAAAAACAAAGAAGAAGAAGAAACTCAATTAGTCAAGTCGAACTTAAGAGGTCTCAAAATCTTCGAACAACAACAAAATGTGCACCGTTTATTGTATTTCAAAAAAATAAAAAAAGAATTAAAAAAACGAATGAAAATATTTAGCTTAAATTATTGATATATGCAATTATTTAACTGTTTACAAAACTGAAAAAAAAAAACAAAAAATGACAAACAGTAAGGAATTTTAAAATGAAAAAAAAAAACAAGCTAATTATTATATATATGTATACACCCTGAATGATATGTAATAGAAGAGAATATTTAAATAAATGTCTAGAGGTATGTATTAAATAAGAGAAAAAAATTATTTCTTTTGGTTTTATTCAGCACAAACCGATTTTCTTTAAAGAGGACTTCTTTTGAAACTTGTCGGGTTTCCAGAAACAGAGGCTGAAATACAACACACACTATCGAGTAATACGTGACTGAATTGTATGAGTATGGTATTAGTACTCATACTCACGTTATCGAGTAATCTGAATAGTAACATAGTTTGAGGTTCTATCATCAGTAATTGATCGGAATTGAAGCCGACTGAAATTGTGTGATTTGATACGATTTTGAAAAAAAAGTGAATCACTCATTCGATCACTGAAGCGTTCATTTGACCCCCGAATTTGTGCTCTAGCTGAGCTGAAGCAAGCCTCGGATCTCTCCGTTGATTGGCATTCTCACTGGTCACAAACATATAAAGAGAATGGGCATAAGCACTTATGTAGAGGATACCAAAACGAGAAAGGATCATTTCAATTTCTCTGAAAAAACCATCGGAAAATTCTTTTTCGATGAACTGGGTGACGTCTCTAATTTTCCAGTGAACAGCATCCGGGGCTCCAGATGGTTCAGTGAAGTTTTCCAGCTCCGATAGCCTCATCACCAGCTACCTTCCCCCACCATCGCATCCACCGTAATACCGGGGAGCACAATTTATGCCTGAGATCCGAGGGGGTGTTACCACTTGTGGACGCACCCACTACTCAACCCCATCCAACCTTATAGTCTTCTTTTTTCCTGCGTTACAAGTATCGTAATCTGAAAGGGATCACAGCTTTCCCAATTATTTGCTTCGCACTAGTGGTCCGCTCGTGGTGTACCCCGCTATGACCTCAGAATGCGTTGGCAAGCCTCCCGGTTTTGAATTGTTTCGTTTCTGAGATCAACCAAAAAAGATTTCGTTGTTTTTGTCTATATACGCCTTCTTGCACGCGAGTCGAGTCCCACTGTACCCAATAAACTTTGACAGCACCATGACGTACAACGTAAATTCGTTGTACAGCCTGGAAAAGAGGACGTCATTTAACATGTTCATGAAGAACAATAGCCCGGATATAGCCCTCATCAGCGAAACAAAAGTCGCAAGGCGCAACAACATTGACGTCATAGGATACAAAACCTTCCGACAGGATAAGTCTAAGGACCGCGTTGGAACAGCAACGGCAACTATGTCAGAAATAACATAGTTGCCAGGACTACGGAAATCTTCGTCACAGGCCTACTGACCAGCGAAGCAACAGCCGTCACCATCCAATTAGGAAATGAATGCCATGAATGAATGAATCCCTCTCAATAATCGGAGTATACTTCAAATGCAACTCAACTAGAAGGAATATCCAGAGTGATCTTCATATCCTGAACAAAATCATCTCCAGAAGCACGTATGGGCTCATTGGCGGCGATGTTAATGCCAGACATACTCGGTGGAACGACACGATCATAAGTCCAGCAGGCAGAGCGGTTAAAGACTGGCTAGATACGTTTGGCTCTCAACATTCACTAGCAGTTATCTCCCAACAAATACCAAGGACGCCATCAACACCTGATTTCTTTTTAATAACAGCAAATTTGATTTTTCTCGTTCCAGAGTTGCAGAACTACTCCTGCTCAATCATACACAGTGACACGGACCACGAAGCAGTTCAAGTAAACATGAAGCTGCACCAGCCACTTCTTCTAGCCGCGAAACCGCTGAAAAATTATATTAACTACAAGAAACTCGACCCAAAGAAGCTAAAAAGGGATGTTGAGGAAATTTTGATACTGACTGACCAAAACAGGAACCTGCTCAATTCGGAAATTTACGCTGCTGTTGAGACTCTAGAGCACGCAATTACCAGCGCATTTGACCGCCAAAAGCAACCGAAGAAGAGCAGTGATAGATACCAGCATCTTCCTTACTACGTGAACAGCCTGTACAACCATAGGCAACTACTGCGTAAGAGGCTACAGCAAATCCACCAAATGGAACTCAACACGACCAATGTGAGCTACCGTACTGTTTGGGGCGAGCTTTAACAAGTCAACATAGTGTTCCGAAATGCGATCGGTCACTATAACAATGATCAGAAGATTTAAAACCTAGATCAGATGTGTTCAAAAAAATCCACCGGATAGTTGGTTGTAAGCATTCAATCCTGGAAGTCATTACAACCAACGAAGGGGATTCTAAAACCAATCAGGAGAAAGCTGAAGCTTTCACAACACTTTGAAGACAACTTTGTGCCCAACACCATCGGATGACCTTAACTTTCTGGACGAAATCGAAACATCCATCCAACTGACCCTTGGGTCCAACACTGATGAAACCATTTTCAGCAGTTGAAACCTGTGCAATCCGGAAGAAATTGCGGAAATTACATCAGCTCCAAGCCCAAGAAGTTAACAGGACCAGATGGTGTTTCTAATTTCGTCCTGAATTGGCTCCCACAGACAGTGATGATCTTCCTGGCCATCATAATGAATAATTGCGTCAACAACAGCTACTTTCCTGGGAAATGGAAAACGGCCAAGTGTTAGTGGTTAGTAAATATGTAACGCCAACATAAGCTTCGTTTTTCCTTGAAAAGCCTCGACATAATCGACATAATCGTCCCGCAGGCGTCAGCTGCACGCGTCGGCGATACGCGTCAGCCACACGCGTCGGGGACACGCGTCGGTGACACGCGTCGACGAAACGCGTCGGCGACACGCGTCAGCGACACGCGTCGGCGACACGCATCGGCTACACGCGTCAGCGACACGCGTCGGCGACACGCGTCGGCGACACGCGTTAGCAACACGCGTCAGCGACACGCATCGGCTACACGCGTCAGCGACACGCGTCGGCGACACGCGTCAGCGACACGCGTCAGCGACACGCGTCAGCGACACGCGTCAGCGACACGCGTTGGCGACACGCGTCGGCGACACGGGTTTCTTCTAAGATCTGCCGTAATGTGAAAATTTGGTCTATTGTGGACTTTTCTGGTCTAAAACCACATTGATACGGACCCATAAAATTGTTGACGTGTCAGACAAGATCTTATACGACGTAAAGGAGGCTTATTCCTGTAAAATTGTGAGGGTCTTCCTTTTAAAGGATCGGCATACGATACTGAGGTTCAATTCATCGGGCATGCTTTCTTCCAACTGATCTCCAGCTGCCTTGAAAAGTTCGGCATCAAGGCCATCTGCACCTGCAGTCTTATTTGATTTAAGTTTGCAAATGTCAAGCTTAATTTCTTGGTCGGGAGAACGGTATTCTTGTTCGTCGTCCTAGCTCAATGTAGGCATTCTGCCTGACAGCGGAATTGGTGTCTTCAACGGCAATAAGCAGTCTGAAAAAGTGATCTTCCCAGATCCTCAGTATCAACTGTGACTCGACTACTATGTTTAACTGCTGGTCTTTACAGGTTTGAGTTCGGGGCTTGCTTGCCACCCTGGCAGGATTTTTTACCTTTTGGTAAAACTTCCGAAACTTCGGCACCTCTCAAATTCCTCAAACGAGCGTTTCTGATGCTGTTTCTCATCTTCTATATGCCCGGCTCACTACATTGCACTTCTCGGATGACGGTTATGTCTGCTTTGCAGCAGTCCAGGGCGTCCGCTAATTCTCCAGCTGCACGTAGTTCGTTAAGAGATCTTATGTTCCACGTGCAGATTCGGAGGTCATTGTCCTTTTCTCGTTTGCTTGGGTCGTCAACTTTGAAATCATTATCGTTATCCGAGGCTGCTTGTTGTTTCGGAACAAGGTCTTTTTTACGTGGTTGGGTAGTTAACCCTACGCACAACCCTCAACCTGGAGGGCCAGGTCCTTTTGGATTCCTTCGGACACAAAGGGCTGGAATATCCAGTGTCAGTACCCTGCTGCAGGGGTGTGAGTGCTGCCGTTGGCTCACCAGGAGCTCATCCGCCACCATCTCTACTTCAATACCCTGTCCTAGTATTGAAATACCCTGAGAGACCTTTAAACCAAATATGTTGGAGTAGCTCCTTCAGGGGTTTCTGCTTTTTTGACTGCTGAAGTCCACCGTTGATTCTGTCATTTGAATTCATCCGCTGGGACATTTACGCGAAAGCTCTCGTAGACCACTGAGATTCGCGCAGTCAGTCATTGTTCGCAGAGCAATTATAGTGTTGATCGATCACAATTCTTTTGTTCCGGACTCCTTGGTCAACACTCGCACTTACTAGTTTAGCAGGTCAGCTCTGGACGGAGCATCCCAGGTCCCAGTGGATACCGCTTGGAGGTATAGTAAGCACAATTGACGTGTACTATAAGTTGCAGCATCTGGGCGCCGCCAAGTTGGCACCAGTCAGAGCCTACCCAAATAGTACAACGCCCATCCACCACACGCCCAACCAAGTGCATCCATAGTATTGGGAAAGTTTTAAGGTATTACGGGTGTTGCTAGGCTCACTTTTTTGTTGATTGTCAAGATGTGATTACTTCTTTAGTCACCCCTTACAACAAGCGGGGAGGCGGTGCAGTGATATTCTAGGCCATCACTGCGTAGCTAAGTCTTTCGGTAATGCAAAGGTCCAAAACCAGTAATGGATCTAGCGCCTAGTGCCTTTGTGCACGCTTCACTAGACCATACGCATCCTTCATCCAAGGGGAGGAGTGTGTTATGCAAATGACTATAAGCTACGTTACGAAAAACGGCTAGATGTATTTGTGTCTACAGCGAGAGCCAAGCTGTGGTTAGGGCTTTACTCAACCTTTTACGCACTTCGAAAGTGATCCAGGAATGCAAGACCTCTAAACATGCGGTATGAAGACTTAATTCTTTGAGTCTCGTTTGGGTTCCGGGCCATCACCTAATAACTGAAAATGACATCGACGATCAGCTTATGAGGCAATGATCTCAGGCAGCTTTCTCAGGACCTGAACAGACGCTTGGTCTGCCGTGGTCTTCAGTGAGGGATTTAACCAACGATTGGATATGTCAAGAGCACAACCCTTTATGACTAAACGCACGATTCCCAACTTCGGTGCAACAAAGACTGTAGGAATGTGCTGCATTACCTCGCACCAGGTTAGAGACACTCAGCAAAGACATGGTGAGCGCCGGAAATCTTATTATGGCAGCGTGCTATAACTACAGATGGGTGCTATCCGGCCTAACTTTACGGAAGTATCCGACGTCACAGTCGAAGAAGTTAGGGAGGCAGTTAAGAACTCCAAAAAAGGCAAAGCGATTGGGCCAGACGAGGTATCATATGAGTTTTGGAAAAATATGAGAGACATCGGGTTGAGATGGCTCACGATTCTCATCTCCAAACTTATAAGAGGTGACAGTTTGCCTAATCAATGGAGGGAAAGTTTTCTTCTTCCAATGTACAAGGGAAATGGAGATACCAGAAGCTGTGACAACTATTGTTCGATCAAGTTGATGTCCCACACTATGAAGATCGTTGAGCGGGTCTTGGATAGCCGACTGCGGAAAATAATAAGGCTGTCTGATGACCAATGCGGGTTTGTCGCGGGTAAGTCAACTACAGACGCAATCCAAAGTATAAGGATCATTATGGAAAAACACCGAGATGCCTTAGAGGATTTGCATATTGTGTTGGTTGACTTCGAAAAAGCATTCGATCGACAACCACGAGATCTGATATGGGTGGCCCTCAGACACCGAGGAGTTCCTGAAGCCTATGTGCGAATAATTATGGACATGTACGAGGGAGCAGTTACAAAAGTGAGATGCCCAGCTGGAGTCACCGAAGAATTCCAAATAACAGTAGGTGTACATCAGGGAAGTGTCTTGAGTCTACTGCTCTTTATTGCTGTTCTGGATTATTTGCTCGAAGGAAAAGTAACGGACAATAAAGTACAACAATTATTCTTTGCTGACGATGGAGCCATCATAAGCGAGGATCCTACATCCCTGCAACGAGCACTTGACGTTTGGATTGATGTTCTGGAAGGAAATGGGTACCGTATTAGCGCTAAAAAGACTGAATACCTGTGCTGCCCTTTTTCTGATCCAGACAAGCCTATTCCAGACATTTATTTGAATGGAAATGTGCTTCCCAAGTGTGAAAAGTTTAAATATCTGGGATCTATGATCAATAGTGAAGCAACTTGTGATGACGACATCAATCATCGAGTAAGCGTAGGGTGGATGAAGTGGCGAGAAAACTCCGCTATCTTCTGTGATCGAAAAATGCCCCCTAAGCTGAAGGGAAGACTCTACACAGCAGTTCAGCAGGCCAGCTCTGACATACGGTTCACAATGTTGGACAATGTACAAAAAGTATGAGAGCAAATTGACGGCAGCCGAAATGAAGATGCTTCGGATGACAGCAGGAGTAACAAAGCTTGATCGAATTAGAAGTACTAAGATCCGTGGAAGCCTTCATGTCAAAAGTACCATCTTGGACAAAATTCAGCACGACCGGCTCAGTTGGTATTATCACGTTCAAAGGAGAGATCCGCAGAACCCCGTCCAAAAGGCAATATCGTACAACGTTTCAACAAATTCGCGACGAAAAAGAAAAGGCAGGCCAAAACACTCCTGGTACAAGCAAATGCAAAAACAGCAGCATTTGGTTGGCCTCAGACATGGAACAATCCAAAACCGGGAGGCTTGCGGCGTACCCCACAGGCGGATCACTAGTGTGAAGCAGAAAAGTGGGAGAGTTGTGATCGCTTCAAGATCACTACTCGTAACGCCGGAAATGGAAAAGAAGAAGAAGATAAAAAGATGTGTTCAGATAAAAGAACTGATTATCTTAAAAAACGGGCAAAAAGCCTGGAAAATTGTAAGGACTCCAAACTTTTTTGGGATACTGTTAGTGAACTTCGTGGGCGAAACGATCGTATGAAGTACTCCTTCGAAGCTGATACGCTGGCAGCTAATTTTAAAACTCTACTGTCAGCTGACGAGGACCTTCATACTTTTGACTACGCATTACCTAACTCAACGGTTACCTAACTAGACGCGGATATTTCGTTTTACAAATTGGAAGCAACATTGCATATGATGAAGAACAATAAAGCTCCAGGCATAGGCGGTATTCCAGCTGAGTTCTACCGACTTCAAAACTCATCTCGTAACTTTTTTTAATAGATTGTATAAAGATGCGTGTGTTCCTAGCAGTTTTATTTCAGCCATGATTTTCGCTATTTTTAAGAAAGGTGATATTTGCATCACCAGAAAATTATAGAGGAATTTCGATTTTGAATTCGTTAAGAAAAATTTTCTCTGCAATTTTAAATGAAAGGCTTACAAACTGGATTGAGGGGAGCAATCGTCTAAATATATTTCAAGCTGGGTTTTCGACCATGGATCATATCTTTGCTATTTCTAGTATCGCAAGAAAGTTAATTGTAAATAAAAAGAAGCTGTACACGTGCTTTATCGATTTCAAAGCTGCCTTTGATAAAGTCAATACACAAGCTTTAGTCTACAAGTTATCATGTCTATCGCGAAAGTTTCTTGCAATGTATTCTAAACTAGTTTCATCGTCAAATGCAAAGGTTTGGGATGGGTGTAAGTTCTCGAGTACATTTGAAACAACAGCAGGTGTTCCTCAAGGATGTGTCCTCAGTCCACTACTCTTCGCCCTGTTAATCGATGAAATCAGTGACCTTCTTCCTGGCGGAGTTCTTTTTGCTAACACGTTGATTAAAGTCTATATGCAGACGATTTGGTTATGTTTGCTGACAACCCATTTTCACTGCAGTTGCAAATAAACAGACTCAACTCTTTTTGTGAGAAATGGGGTTTGCATATCAATACAGATAAAACTAAAATTATTATTTTTGAATCGAGAAGCATTAGAAGACTCCCAGAAGAAATATGGTCGCTTAATTCCACACGCATTGAGGTTGTGCAAGAGTTTAAATATTTGGGAGTTCTGTTGACTTACAATCTTAGCTTTGTAAAACACGCTAATGAAAAAAGCAATCAAGCTAAACTAGCCTAAAATATGATGTGGACAAATTTTTTTTCCAACCAAAGTATTGATTTGAAGTCCAAATACCGAGTCTTTAATGCAACGGTTAATACATGTATGTGCTATGGTGTACAAGTGTTTGGATATATTAAACTTGAAGCTTTCGAAAGTCTACAAAGACATTTCTTCAAACGCTTATTTCGGTTACCAAACTCAACCCCAAATTATGCCATATATGTAGAGTCCGGTATAACACCTATATACATACAAAACCTTAAAGCTAACGCAGTTTTCATTATTAAAGTAATGAATAGAAATGATACTTATCTGCACAAAACGATTTTGAAAAAATTGCTTCAAACCAATGCCTCTCCTTTCCGGGAATGGAATGAGCTAGCACTAAGGCATGAATCTTCTCTATATTTAGCAGAATTAAACGTTGATGATTGGCAAGTTCAGTTTGCAGATGTGATTTGCAAAAGTTGATCATAAAATTTTTATAGAAAATCTCTCTAGAGCAAATTCGTCTCCGTCCAGAAATATCTACAGGCAGTTAAATCACCAAATAACTTCGGATGCTAGCTATTTTCGACGAGAATATTCAGCTGTCAAAATTGGGACGATTTTTAGAGCTAGAGTTGAAATTTTACATCTTAACTACATACCATACCGAGATGATCTACCGCAAAATTGTAGTCTATGCAACAGAAGAGAGAAAGAAGATATTTATCACTTCTTGGCTATTTGTCCAATGTTACAGGAAATTCGTCGTTTATATTTCCAGGAGAGTTTTATGACAATAGGTCTGTTCGTTGAACTTTCCCCAGGGTTAACCCAGGTTTTCTTAACAACCCTATGAGTTGTCAAAAAAAACTGGGTTTTCCAGTCCTCAAAAAACGCTAAACCACAAATCACCACACATCCCTGTCATTAAAAAAAAATACATGCCATTTGACAGCCCTCAAATCGCCACAGCAAAAAGCTAGGACGAGTTGGGGAAAACCTTTGGCAAACCTATGGCTCAAAAAACACTCAATTTGGCATTCAGGGTGAATTTGGGTTTCTCAAAAAATGCTTTGTGGCGACCCTAGGGCAACCCCAGGGTTTCAACGAACAAACCTAATATCACTACTTTATGAGGTTTTGAATGGGTCACTGGGTTGGATTACTTTGTTTAAGTTTTGCAAACATGCGCTTATTTATCGCAACAGTTTCTTATAAGTCAGCGAATTTTCTTTTTCAGTTGTTGCAGTTTCTTTTATACAAATCCCGTTTTATATTCTAAATTGCTTTTTGTTTGTGTTTCAAATCACGTAAAATTGAAAATTATGCTATTACAAGTATCAAACTATGTATTTACTTTTATTAATAATTTTCTTTGTGTTTCAAATCATGTAAAAATTGATAGGAATGCTTACATTAAAGTTTCAAATCATTCGAAAACTGTTATTTCCATACATTTTTAAATTAAAAAATGCATAATTTATGCCAATACCAAGTCTTAATCTATTCAAGTAACTTACTTACTTACTTAAGGTGGCGCTACAGTCCGGGTCGGACTAGGGCCTCAACCAACATGCTTCTCCAACCAGCTCGGTCCCTAGCTAGCTGCCTCCAGTTTTGCACGCCAAGTTGGTTGAGGTCCTCTCCTACTTGCGTGCGCCACCTGAGTCGCGGGCTTCCTCTACTGCGCCGTCCCTCGGGATTGGATTCGAAGACTTTCCGGGCCGGAGCGTTAGTGTCCATTCGCTCTACATGACCCAGCCATCTAAGCCGATGGACCTTGACTCGTTTGACAAGGTCAGTGTCGCTGTACAGCCCGTACAGTTCGTCGTTAAATCTTCTTCTCCACTCTCCATCTATGCAGACGGGACCAAAAATCACCCGAAGAATTTTTCTCTCGAAGCATCCTAAAGCGTTCTCGTCTGCCTTTGACAAGGTCCATGCCTCTGCGCCATATATAAGAACCGGGATGATAAGTGTCTTATACAGGGACACTTTAGTTGCTCGAGAGAGAACTTTACTACTCAAATGCCTTCTTAGTCCGAAGAAACAGCGATTGGCAAGAGTTATTCTTCGTTTGATTTCAGCGCTGGTGTCGTTGTCTGAATTAATAGCGGCGCCTAGGTAGACAAAGTCCTTAACTACCTCAAAGTTATAGCTGTCAATCGTGACGTTTTGTCCAAGACGTCGGTGTTGGGTGTCCTTTCTTGATGACAGCATATACTTGGTCTTGCCCTCATTTACCACTAAACCCATCTTCTTCGCTTCCGTCTCAATGCTCATAAACGCGCCATTGACATCACGCTGCATTCTTCCAATTATGTCAATATCGTCGGCATATCCGAGCAATTGAACGGATCTTTGAAAGATTGTGCCTCTTGTGTCGACGTGGGAGTTTTGCACTATTCTTTCAAGAACGATGTTGAAGAAGTCGCATGACAGTGCATCGCCTTGCTTAAAACCTTTTTTGACATCGAATGTATCGGTGAGATCTTTTCCGACCCTGATGGAGCAGCGTGCGTTCTCCATCGTCATCCTACACAATCGGACAAGTTTGGTAGGGATGCCAAAACTAGACATGGCTCTATATAACTCCTCTCTATAGATGCTGTCATACGTAGCCTTAAAATCGATAAAAAGGTGGTAGGTATCGATTTGAAGCTCCTGGGTTTTTTCCAAGATCTGCCGTAGTGTGAAGATTTGGTCTATGGTGGACTTTCCTGGTCTAAAGCCGCACTGATAAGGACCTATCAGGTTGTTGACGAATGGCTTCAGACGCTCACACAATACGGCAGAGAGGATCTTATATGCGATGTTAAGAAGACTGATACCTCTGTAGTTGGCGCAGTTCAGAGGGTCTCCTTTCTTGAGGACCGGGGAAACAATGCTAAGGTTCCATTCATCGGGCATGCTTTCTTCCGACCATATTTTGCAAATGAGCTGGTGCATACTCCTGACCAGGTCATTGCCTGCCGCTTTAAACAATTCGGCAGTGAGGCCATCAGCTCCAGCAGCTTTGTTGGACTTTAGCTTGGATACTGCTGTCTTCACTTCGTTCAGGTCGGGTTGGCGGAATTGTTGGTCTACGTCGCCTAAATCGAATGGTTCTATCTCTCTAACAGCGGAATTGGGTTCATCATCGCCGTTATAGAGCTTGGAAAAGTGGTCTTTCCATATCCTCAGCATTGACTGCGGTTCCACCACGATGTTCCCTTGGTCGTCTTTGCAGGCTTCGGCTCGGGGCTTATAGCCCGAGGCTGTTGTTTTTACCTTTTGGTAAAACTTCCGAACCTCATTCCTGCTGTGGCACCCTTCTATCTCCTCGATCGCGCGCTTCTCATGCACTCTCTTTCTCCGTCTGAGAAGCCGGTGTTCGTCTCTCCTCTTCTGCTTGTAGAGCTCGTAAGCAGTTCTAGTCTTTTTGTGCAGCGCCGCTTTGTATGCTTCCTGTTTAGCTGCATGTGCTTGCCGGCATTCGTCATCAAACCAGGGGTTTCGTTGTGGTGGCCGTCTGAAACCCAGCACTTCAGAGGCGGCATCTCTGATGGCTGATTGGCAGTGCTGCCACTGGTTCTCTATACTTGATGCTGGCGGCAAAGGACTCCTTAAGAGGTTGTAAGAGACTCGATCGGAAAAGGACTTGGCGATCTCTTGCGATTGTAGTCGTCCAACGTCGAATTTTCTCACAGTATTTCCTTGTGTTGGCTTGGATCGGGGTATCCGCAGTCGTACCTTGGCTACAACAAGGTAGTGGTCCGAGTCAATGTTGGCCCCTCGGAATGTTCGGACATCCTCTATACTGGAGAAGTGTCGTGCGTCGATCGCAATGTGGTCAATCTGGTTGACGGTTGATTGATCAGGAGATTTCCATGTCCCCTTGTGGATATTGATGTGCTGGAACCGCGTACTAGCTACCAGAACATCTCGCCCCGCAGCGAAATCGATCAGCCTGAATCCGTTATCGGAGGTGTTGTCGTGCAGGCTGTATCTTCCGATTATTCCACCAAAGATATCCTCTCTTCCTAGCTTGGCATTAAAATCTCCTAGAACAATCTTAATGTCATAGCCAGGGCACTGCTCATATGTTTTGTCCAGGAGCTCGTAGAATACGTCTTTGGTGTCTTCATCCTTTTCCTCTGTGGGGGCGTGTGCGCAAATGAGGCTTATGTTGACGAATTTAGCCTTGATGCGGATTGTTGCTATGCGCTCGTTCACATAGTTGAAACTCAAGACTTTTTGCCTGAGTCTAGTTCCAACAACAAATCCACATCCAAACAATCGCTGCTTTTGCTCTCGGTAGCAATCGCCGTAGTAGATATCGCAGTCTTTTAATTTGCGTCTACCTGGTCCATCCCATCGCATTTCTTGGATAGCGGTAATATCTGCTTTGTAGCAGTTTAGGGCTTCCGCTAGTTGTTCGGCTGCACGTGGTCTATTAAGGGACCTAACATTCCACGTACAGATCCGAAGTTCGTTGTCCGTTTTTCGTTTGCTTGGTTCGTCATCAGTAAATCCGTCCGTATCCGAGGCTTGTTGGTGCTTCGCAACTAACAATTTCTTTACGTGGCCGGGAAGTCACCCCGACAGCACGACCCCCAACCTGGAGGGCCAGATCCTTGTATAACTCCAAAGATGGGGAGCCGGATAAACCGTTCCTTATAGGCCTGAGCTCCAAATATGTTGTAGTAGCCCTATAAGGTGTTCACTAAGTAGTTCAACCTGACTGGAACTGTAGACGCCACCGTTGATTCCATCTAGGGAATTCCTCCGCTGCCGTCTGGATGAAAGAAGAGGTGCCTTAGTGGGAACACCTCTCCCCCCCTCTCTCGTTTGCTGCCACCAACAACCTTCCACTGGGGTTGAGACCCAATCTCCAGTTGAGGTACTAGGCACCCGATGTTCACCACGTGGAGGTGAGAGTAGGAGTTGATAGACAGAGGTGGGTTTTAAGAAAAACCTATGAACGCTAGGGTCCTCTTGGGTGGTGCACGTGTCTACCATTTAAACATCAAGTAACTATTGTATGTATATATATTTTAGTAGTATTTTTACATCTTTCCTATTTTTCATTCAATTTCAATTTCAATTTTAGTCCAGTCATTTTAGTCAAAATTAAGCAAGAATCTCGGAATTTGAGATACCCAGCTGTAAATCTGTATAAACTTCTTTTTTGACACCCTAAAAGTTGTCTCAAAACCTACATACTGTAGGGTGACAGCGTCTATTAAAAGCCAAAGGTCAAAGGTTACAAAAATCTTTTATTCGCACATATCTCGCTTACTATTGGTTTTTTGCTATTTGTGTCTATTACAATATTGTAGAAGACTAAATTCTCTACAACTTTTGTCTGAAAAGTTTCTTATAATGCGTTGAACCGTTTTCGAGATAGAGGGTAGAGTGCGCACGGTTAGAGCATAATTCTACGAAAAACGAAAATGATTTTTTTTTTCAGCGCCTACCACGACGCACGATAGCCAAAAACTGAACTTTCGGCTCTGGCCAAAAACTTCGGCTAATTTCATCTTATTTCGACCAAAACCGAAGGCTTAGCCGATTGTATTTTTCTTAGCCAAATGTGTTTCATATGCAAAAAGTCAGAAATGGAAAGAAAATCATTAGTTGATGTAGTGCGCAGTATAAAAACTTTAAGAACTGCAAGTATCGAACGAAACGACCGACGGTCTCATTGATCACTTAAAATCCGTAACCTCTGTAAATGTGCATGAAAAATGCCGAAGTGCTTGCATTAGTAAAAACTGTATTCAAGCAGCAAAACGACAAGAAGAAAGGGAAACTACAGCTTCTTCATCTGTACCCCATAAAAGACGAAGTGACTTCAAAATCGTTGAAGACCCTTTTTTTTTTTTTTTTTTTTTTTTTTTTTTTTTTTTTTTTTTTAAATTAAGTAGGGTGAAGGTAAAAATTACCTTTACAAGCACGTCGACCTGAAAGATCTTTTGTGCTGTTCCCTTAGGTTTAAAAACACGTAGTGTATAGGTTAGCTCATTCGAAGCTGAGGTCATGTAAGAACCTAAGAATCTTTGAGGAAGAGGTGTTTCTGATATCAATGGGACAGGGGAACCCTTTATCGAATATTTTTAGCCTGGATCTAGCTAAGGCAGGGCATTCACATAAAATGTGTTCAGCTGTTTCTATGTCTTCAAGACAGAGACGACAGGTGTCATCTTGGCTGATGCCCATGTTTTTAAGATGATACTTGAGAGAGCAGTGTCCAGTGAAGAAGTCCGTAAGTAACTTTGCGTCACGTTTGCTCATGTCAAGAATTTCTTTCATACGTTTGTGGGATAAGTCAATGAATAGTTTTGACTGACGATGGCCATTTGAGTTGTTCCAGGTGCTGATCATGTTCTGTCGTTCCCAGGTAGCTAATTCGTTTTTAAGGCTACTGATTGGGAGACCACAGTAGGGTTCAGGGCCTTTGAATTGGGACTGAGAGCCAAGTCTAGCAAGTCGGTCAGCCTCTTCGTTACCCGGTACGCCTTCATGACCAGGCACCCATGAAAGAGTTATTTCATTGTGAGTAGCTAATTGAACTATACATGTCAGGCAGTTCCAAACAAGTTTGGATTCGATTTTTGTCGAGGACAGAGCCTTTAGTGCTGCCTGACTGTCAGAGCAGATTAGGATACTTGATCTTCGGAGGTTTCTTCTAATGCATTCCCTAATACAGAATTCTATAGCCATTACCTCTGCCTGAAAGATAGTAGTTGTGTTACCAAGGGATATAGATGATTTAAAGTTGGGACCGTAAATCCCTGCACCTACACCGTTGTTTGTTTTTGAACCGTCAGTATACCAGATGTATTGGAAGTTATTTGTAAGAATTACAGGGTTCTTCCATGCTGAGCGGTTTGGAAAGATTACTTCAAAGGGGTGGTGTAACATTATGCGTTTAGGCATAAAGTCCGAGGAGTGGGCTGCAGGCGATTTCAGTATTGGGAGCACCTGCAGAATACTCATATGTCCTTGTAAGTTTTCCTTTCTTGAGTGGTTAGTGAGATGAAGCTTTAGTCCGCTTAGTGCAGCAGTCTTCTTTACTCTTTGATGTAGCGGAGGAAAATTTAATAAACTTTCTAACGCTAAAGTTGGGCAGGTGCGCATTGCACCTGTGATACCTACACAGGTTAGTCTTTGTAATTTTTGCAAAGATTTGCGGGCATAAACTTGTTCTGTGTTTTGCCACCAGACCAGCGAAGCATAGGTTATGATGGGTGTGATAATAGTGAGGTAAGTCCAGTAAATCATTTTTGGCCTAAGCCCCCACTTTTTACCAAAAAGTCTAGAACAGGCCCAGAAAGCATTTGTTGCTTTTGCTATGGTTTTGTATAGATGTGGTTTCCAATTGAGTTTATTATCCAGGGTTACTCCTAGATATTTGACCTCTTTGGAAAAATTAATTTGAACACTATTTAGGGATAGTGTTTGGAGATCGATTTTACGTCTCCTGGTGAATGGGATGATGACTGTTTTGGTGGGGTTGACCTTAAGCCCTTCTTTATTGCACCAATCATTAACTTTGTTCAGGGCACTTTGCATATGGCTTGTGACCTGTGCTTCTTGATTGCCTTGAATGGAGATGACTAGGTCATCAGCGTAGCCTTGTGTATCAAGGCCCAGCTTATTGAGGTCATCCAAGAGCTGATCTATTACAATTGACCAGAGTAGGGGAGATAAAACACCCCCTTGGGGACAGCCTTTAACAGCATTAACTGTTATTGATGTTTGACCTAGTGTGGTGGAGATGATTCTGCCACTTAACATAGAGTCAATCCATTTAATGGTTGGTGTGTCAATTCCTTTGACAGTTGCAGCGGTTTGAATTGACAAGTACGTAGTATTGTCAAAGGCGCCAGAAATATCAAGAAAAGAGCATAGTATGATGTCTTTCTTAGCAAACGCATTCTCAATTTTGCTGACCAGCTGATGGAGAGCTGTAACAGTGGATTTACCAGTTTGGTAAGCGAATTGGTTAGCATTGAGAGGATTTGCTATTAAGGCCGTACTGCGAATGTGTAAATCAATCACTTTTTCCATGACCTTTAGAAAGAAGGATGTGAGACTGATTGGTCTGAAGGATTTTGGGTCTGAGTTTGATCTATTGCCAGCTTTTGGTATGAATACTACTCTCACCTTTCTCCAAGTTTGAGGGATGTAGCTTAATTCAAAACTGGATCTATAGATAAGTATAAGTGAGCAGATTATGGTATCAATTCCATACTGCAAGAGAGCAGGAAAGATACCATCTTCCCCAGGCGCCTTGAAAGGCTGTTGGGAGGATATTGCCCATTTGATGGAGTCTTCGTTAAAAATTTTTCTAGCTAGACTTCTTGTTGTGCTATTAGGTGTAGTGTAACTCACATTTGTGGTTAGAGATTGATCAGTGGTATGTATACAGTCAGGAAAATGAGTGGCCAAAAGTAGGCTCAGAGTTTCACTGTAACTTTGGGTAAAACTACCATCCGATTTTTTTAAGAGACCTATACCGTTGTTATGATCTTTAGCTAAGTCTTTTTGAACTCTAATTGAAGAAGGCAAGTTATCGATACTTTCACAGAAGTTTTTCCAGGTAAGTCGTTTTTGCCTTCTTATCATCGAGTTGTAAGTCGTTAGAGTTGTTCGATATTCGCTCCACGAATTGGTTCGTTTAGCTTTGTTGAACAACTTTCGAAGCTTTCTTTTTAACTTCTCCAACTCACTGTTCCACCAGGGAACATCGCGATTTGAGTTGATCTGTCTAATGTGACAGCTGGACTCGTATGCGCTTGTGATTTGTGAGCTTAAGCGTGTTGCTTCCCTTTCAAGTTGATAAGGAGAGTCAATGTTTGGATAGGATGGTTCAAATTCACAACGAAGTGTCTCTGTGTAGAGATTCTAGTCCATGTGTCTTGGTACCCTATTGTTTTCCCTTACACAAATGGTGTTGATGACGATAAAGAAGAGGAACTGCAATCTCTACTGCAGCCGGAAGACGACGATGATGAAGGAGAAGAAGAAGATAATTAAAGTTTTAGTAATTTTGATAAATTTCTTTCAATTTCAAACATCAGAAAAGTGAGATTTTTCAATAAAAACATTATTTATAAGGAATTTATATATACATATACTATACAGTATATATAAAGAACATTACATAGTATGATCAATATATATTTATGACATTATTAAATTTCTTATTTTATCAGCATTTACAATAGTTAATAATCTTTATATGGTTTGTTTCCCACCGGGGCTACCGGATGACCTTAAATTAACTAACCTTGCGCACTCTGGTCTCTATTTCGAAAACGGTTCAACGTATAAAAATACTTTTAAAGCAAAAGTTGTAGAGAATTTGATCTTCTACAATATTGCAATAGACACAAATAGCAAAAAACCCATAGTAAACAAGATATATGAGAATTGAGGATTTTTGACCTTTGACCTTTGGTTTTTAATAAACGCTGACACCCTACAGTATGTAGGTTTTGAGACAACTTTAAGGGTGTCAAAATAGAAGTTTATACAAATTTACAGCTGGGTACCTATCTTAAATTCCGAGGTGAACTAACTATAATGACTGGGCTATTTATTTATTTCAAATCGCTTACATAGTAGGACAGAAGTCTTATAAGTTGTTGAAAGCCTTTAAATTATTTTTAGAAATTAAATTTTAAAACTGGGAAGTATATGTACAAATTTAACTATTAATAATGATAGCAAAAATTAAAAGTAAGAGAAAAGAAAAGGTAATATAAATGGGTAAATTTACATTCTCAATGGTCTGCCAAATAATTAAAGAGTAATAATTTAAATGTTCTTGTGCTTCTTACACTTCTCATACTTATGGGCAGGGAGTTCCAAAGGCGAATAACATGGACAAAGTATTGACGCTCGGTAATGAGAAATTTGTAGCGGGGTAGTATAAAAGCAAATGACCTTGTTGAATGAGGGAAATTTAGTTTACTGTATAGGTAATCGGGCTGTTTTGTTTGAACGATTTCATGTAAAAAGCTAAGTGAGCGAAAACTTATTAGATTGTCGAGACTACAGCCAGAAAGACGAGCAGCAAAAGTGGAAACGTGGTCATAGCGACGTAGATTATAGACATAGAGAGCGATGTTGTTATATGCTACATTCAATTTGCGGTTTGTGGCAGAATCCAGGTTGCAAAAGATTTCACATCCATATAATAATATAGGTAGTAAAAGCGTTTTGGCAAGGAGAAGTTTGGTTTTTGTAGGGATGAAACTTCGAGTAACTTGGAGAGCACGGAGACTTCCATAAACTTTGCCAATAGCCTTAACTAGGTGGTCGTTCCATGTGAAGGAGCAATTGAAAACCATTTTCTAGCACTACTAACGTAATTGATAGTTTCTTTTTCAAGAGTCATTGGATTTAGGACTGAGAAATCAAAGGTTAAGCGATAGATAGGAAGGGCTGTTGATTTGGCAGGATTTAAACAAAGATGGTTTTTCTTAGAACAACGTAAAATTAGAAGGAGATCCTCATTCATCAATGCAACAGCATCGTTGTTCTCCCCGAAAGGTCTACTTGTCAGAAGCTGCACATCATCAGCGTAAAGATGAATCAGACAGTGTTTAACAACTTTTGGTAGCTCATTTATGTAAAATGAGAATAGAGTGGGCCCAAGAATGGATCCCTGTGGTACTCCAGTTGATACATTAAGAAAGATTGATGATTGACCATTGGCCACCACGCGTTGTTGCCTTCCGCTAAGGTATGAAAGAATCAGTTTGCAGGATTCCGAAGAAAAACCAAAATTATTACGTAGTTTTTTACAAAGAATTGAATGGTTCACAGTGTCAAAAGCTTTTGAGAAGTCTAAAAGCGTTAGAAGTGTCATTTGATCTCTGTCCATTGCTGTTCTTATTTCGTCAGTAACAAAAAGCAAAGCAGATTTACAGCTGCGCTTTTGTCTAAAACCAGACTGGCATGTAGTTAAAAGCTTATTGATAGATAGATATTGATGAATCTGTTTCATAATGGTTTTTTCAAACACCTTTGAGAGAAACGGGAGGATATCGATTGGCCGGTACTCCGTCGCAGTACAGGTTTGTTTTTTAGGAACAGGGATAATTTAGCCCTCTTCCATTCTGAAGGAAACTCAGATGTGGTTAGAATGTAATTGAAAAGGTGAGTTATAAAAGGAAGTATGTGAGGAAGTAGTAACTTAACAAACTTGGGTTCCATTAGATCGAGGCCGGTAGCATTGGATTTGATTGATATGATCGCCTCAGCTATGTCTTCCTCTCGAATTCATTCATTCTTCAAAAATCATACGAAATGTCATTTCAGGCAGACGGCAGTTTTGCCATGTCCTTATTCTTAAAAAACCTTGTTGTTAAACTATTGATGAAATAAAGAATTTATCTAATCTAATCTAATCTAATCTGGTGAGAGCCGGAAAGTAGAGAAGGGTGCTATCCGGTACTACGATGGATCGGTATTTTGGGCTGAGTGTTTCTGGTCAGGTATTTTAAAAACCTATGACAGAAGAGCGTACGTATATGCCAAGCTAACCTAATAAAGTCTGAACCTCAGACTGCTTGAGTATATGGATACAGTAGAGTAAAATATTATCAGTACATAACTTTACCATCAAAATATTATGCTCACAGACAAAAAAAAAACATTGTTTTTGTTTGACAAGTGTCAATATATTTTACTGAAAAACAAAACAAAAATAACACAACACCTGAAATCATATTTACCCGCACATGCCACTTTTCTGTTGAAGGTTACATTTTCAAACATCAGCAGGAGTCCCCTATAAAAGGTGAGACGTTTTATGCAAATTCGTCAGTTCTTCGTATCCTTTCGAAAAGCAAAGCAAAAAAAAAAAATGTACAAGCTAACTATTGTTGGTCTGATGGCAGCAATTTGCTTCACTGCAAGCTTTGCCGAGCCTATCTATTATCTTGGAGCAAACGGTGCCGGTGGTGGTGTACCATACAACGGGGATTATACTATCACAAATACCTATGATTATAATCAACAACCAAACTCGGGTGTAAACTACGTGTACAATATGGCGCCAGCACCAACACCACGACAAAGGAAAAATCTTTTGGAACGCCTTTGCAATGTTGCCTCTTCAGTAGCCGCAGTACCAGCAGGCGCAGTGGCAGGTTTAGGTGGTGCTGGACTTGGTGCAATAGAAGGTGCATTGACAGGTGAAGGCGCAACTGGCGGCATGATGAGAGGTTCTCAGGCTGGTGTCCTTGCTACTTCGAATCTCGGCCACGGTATCGCTAACATTTTTGGGTAAAGGATATTGAAATTTAAAAAAAATAAATTTAAATATTTCATTTTAAATCAGCATTTTTTCTCAGTTTTGTAGTTGTTGTTATTTACTTGAGTTGTATGAATTTTGTAAAATTACTTGTGTAGATTTTCTTCTTCTCTGTAGTTCTAAGGTGGTGTCCATTTTTGTTGCAAAGTGTGGTTTTGAGTCGGAGGTTTTTGTATAGATACCGGTGCATTATGAGTGTGGTTTTTCAGACATGTGGTTTTCAAGAACAACTAAAACGCATATAATTTAAAGTTGTGGCCAAGAATTTATCTTTATTATTCGGACAAGTGGTCGTCGCGGCTTTCTCGGATGAATTCCAACCGAGAGGCCCAATTTTCGACCACTTTTTGCAGCAATTGGGGACGTTTGTGAGCAACAACGCGCCAAATATTCTTTTGCAAAGGCGTCAATCGTCTAAGCTTTATCTGCGTAGACAAGCAACTTCACATAGCCCCACCGATCTAAGAGGTAACTCCCAGACTTCGAAACAATTTACTAGTGTCCAGCGGTCATGCGGCTTCAATTCTTCCATATCAAATGGCAAACCAAATTGTGAATAAATCAATTGACAGCTGTCAAAAAAAAAAAAAAAAAAACCAGCTTCGAAAAAGTATTGCCAGATTGACAAGCAAACGTCTAAAAAAGATAAAACACCATTCACAACCGGATAGAGACTTTCTTTTGTTGTAATTTGTTAATTACGAAAAAGTGCTCACTGCTCTGCGATATCTTTAAGTAGTCCACCACAACATATCGGTCCCAACGCTCGCTTTCAATGACTCTCCGTATGTTAACTACGTCGACAAGGCCAATTTGTTGGCAACTCAATTTACTGCTAACTGAACACTTTCCGATAGCATATTGGCCTTACCTCAGCTTGTGTCTGTAAATTCTGTGATGAAACTGATATTTTTTTCGAATTCGCTTTGTTGCAAGATCTTAATATACAAAAATTAGCTGATCCAGATCCGAAACCCGGCGTCACTTTGAAGTGGTGTCCTTCTACGCTGGTAAGACCACAGCGTAAGCTTTTCTTTCTTTCCTATTCTTTTGGGCTTTTCTCGAGCAGCTGCATTTGTCCTAAAAAAGGCACTTAGTGCAACGGTCAGTAATTGGAAGGGGAGAAAAGTTCACCTTTTTTAGGGACGGTCTGGACAAATGCAGTTTTCCATCTGCTTCCTTCCAAAATCATGGAAACGTTGAAAAATTGTCAACTTATGATATATCTTGAAGAAAGAAAGCTTCTGAATGAACAGTACGTGTTTCGTAGCAAAAGGTCCACTGATGGCATATTTCACCGAAAAGTGCAACCAATCTTTACACGATTTGGGAGAAAGCAAAGAAAAGAAAGCCCCACAAGAAATAGTCTAACGGCGTCAAATCGCACGACCGAGGTGGCCAAGCGACTGAACCATTTCGTGAGATAACACGTTCTCCAAACTTGGTTTCCAATAAATTGATTGCGACGTTCGCTGTGTGGCTTGTGGTGCTGTCCTGTTGGAACTTAGAAACTACCTTTCCGACCGTTCAATACAAGTTGTATTGGATGGCTTCAAGTCTGATACTCACTTCAGAAATGCTGGTGTGCCACAGGGCTCCGTTTTGTCTCCGAATCTCTTCCTCATTTTCATAATTGATCTCTTGTCTGAAACTTCTAATCCGCCTAACTGTTTTGCTGACGTCTCGACCCTCAGCTTTTCATATTCCTTTTCAAATTCACGTCCTTGCTCTTCGGATGTGGAACTGGAACGGCTACGTATGATAAGCTCATTGAATTCTGACCTTGACAACATTGTTTCATGGGGTCATAAGAAAACTGGAGTATAACTCCCATATCTGGTCAGGTGCTCCTCAAACATCTCTGCGCCTGCTTGATAGAGTACAAAATAGAGCGTTAAAACTGATAGGTGATTGCTCAATCGTAGAATCTATTGATTCTCTTGGACATCGTAGAAACGTCACCTGTCTCTCTCTCTTTTATCGGTTTTTTCACAAACATTGCTCTTGTGAAATAGCCAGCTGCATTCCTCCCCTGAAACAATTTAGCCGCAACACCCGCCTCGCTAGGAATGCTCGTCAGTTTTACCTTGAGCCCAACTTCGGGCGTACAGTCAAGTTTAGAGATTCTTATTTTAGTCGCATCACCCGTGTGTGGAATGCTTTAACTGGCTCTGTGTTTCCCCTGCATTACGATTCGCAAAAGTTCAAAAGCAACGTGCATCGGTGTCTCCTTTCAAATCCTCTCCTACTTTCCTAATTGCTCGCACTGATCATAATTCCTTGGTGTGCACGTTAATTATAAAGAAAAAAAACCAAGTCCATATCATCAAATGGGGCCACAAATATTCGGTTATCATTGAACGGTAGCGATCCCCATTCACAGTAACGTGCCGGTCTTGATCATCACGGAATAAGTACGGCCCAATGACACCGCCGCGCCGGCCCATAGACCACACAAAACCGTCTCAGCGGTAGCAATATTCTCGAAACTATGGGCACTTCTTTTTTTCACTGGCACGGCAACATTTTGTACTGTGCCTGTGGATTCAGACGCTCAATTGTTGACCTGCTAGGAAGATTATGGCGACCATAAATTGGACTCAGCGCTCTTAACGCTGAGGCCACTGACTCCGAATTTCGGTAGTAAATTTTAATAATTTCGACTCGTTGTTGGCTCGTATATCTTTCCACTTTTGTAGCATCCCTGTGGAAAAACCATTTAAATGCTGGTGTGCCCCAGGGCTCCGTTTTGTCTCCGATTCTCTACCTTATCTTCATTAGTGATCTCTTATCTTAAACGTTTAATCCTCTCAATTGTTTTGCTGACGACTCAACCCTCAACTTTTCATATTCGTTTCCGAATTCACGTCTCTGCTCTTCGAATGTGAAACTGAAACGATTGCAAATGACAAGCTCATTGAATTCTGAATTTGGCAGCATTGTTACATAGGGTTGCAATAACCGAGTATTTGATTTTGATTTTGAGGCTTGATCTCTCAAAAACTTTTCGTAAAGTGAACTCAAATAAAATTTTTTATTAAAGAACAAAGCAATAGCTTTCAAAAACACTAAAGTATGAGAAAGTAAGTGGCTTAGTTGACTTTTAATAATTTTTTAAAAAATTGAGTTAATTTCATATAAAATTGCCCCTCGCGCCTACACGGAGGGATATAGACCCCCCCTCCCATACAACTTTTTTTTTGTCTTTGCCAAACCTATCCATACTGAGCCTTTGGAAAACCGCATCTAAAACATCCTACATAAATAAAAGAAAATTATAAAAGTTAATAATTAATTCTAAAAATAATTATAAAAATGAGAGCGGTGAAATTTTTTTTTTAACTTTTTTCTATTAGCCATTCAAAACATATTTTCAAAAATTTCATGAAAATCCATGGACTGGCCGTGGATTCTAGGTAAAAAGCTTACGGCCCTCCACTACAGTACTTGGAATGTGTGTAAACGACGATCTTCGTTGAAATGACCACATATTTGAAGTCGCCAAAAATACTGCAAATGCTTAAGACGATGCAGGATAATGTTCACCCCTTCTGATGTGGCTACAATTTATAAAGCCTACATCCGTACAAAACTCGAGTATAACTCCCATATCTAATCAGGTGCTCCTCGAACATCACTTCGCCTTCTTGATAGGGTTCAAAACAGAGCGTTGAGATTGATAGATATCGAAGGATTGGCAAACAACTTTTGTGAAGCTCAAAGTATGGTGGATAGCATCGATATTGATGTGTTAATCATGACTGAAACGCATTTAACTTTAAACCATGATACTAGTGGACTTAAATTAGATGGTTACTCATTGTTAAATTGTTTTAGTGAATCAAGTCATACTGGAGGCATATCTCTTTATATAAAGCATAACCTAAAATATAGTGTTGTTAAAAAGTTTGTTGTTGCTATGAAATATTGGTGTTTTGTTATAAAGGTGCAATATCTAAGCAATTCTGTGATTCATATAGGTGCAATTTATAGATCTCATTTGTGTTCCAAAGTTGATTTTTGTAATAATTTTGTCCAGTGGATAGACTTCCTACAACAGTGCAATAACTTTTATGTTTTGTGTGGTGACTTAAATATAAATTGGTTTGAAATTCAAGATACGTATCGTCGTCGAATAGCTACATGCCTTAATGACAATAGTCTTAGCATGACTATCAATGAACCCACAAGAATAGCTCAAACGTCTAGAACCCTCATTGATTATGTCGTGACAAACCAAGAGTCCTTGATTGCCTCTAAAGTTAATACTAGTCTTAAAATTAGTGACCATGAAACAATTGAAATTACAGTTAAGTGTAAAAAAATTAAAAATTCTAATAGAAAAGTGATTAAATTTTGCAAATATGATTCAGGTGAATTTTTAGATAAATTAAACATATGTGATGTTTTTGCTAACTTTAACCCTGGCCAACCTTATAGTGTAAATTCTTTGAGTGATATGTTTGCTTTTAACTTAAAAAGTATAGTGAACTCAATGGTAGTTGAAAAAAGTGTCCCATATGTTAATGCTGAATGGTTTGGATATGAACTATAAATGAATAGCAGAGCCGCCTTAGGCCTCGGCCACGCAGTAAGCGGCAGAGCGGCAGAGCGGCAAAAAAAATTAAAACATATGAAATCACACAGGAGTGGCCACGCAATGAGCGGGCGGCGAAACAAAATTGTGAGCGGCAAAGCGGCGCCGCTCAGCAACCAAACATGTTTTAATTTTCTGGGCGGCAAACAGCATTTTATATTTATATATATTATAGTTATATATATTTTAACTCGTAATCGCTCAAAAGCAACCGCTCAGTGCCTGGCCATACGTCGCTTAGAGTTGCCGCTCAGCCGCTCGCCGCTCAGCCGTTTAGCCGCTCTTTTTTTTTTTTTTTTTTTATAATTAACGCGCACATCAAGGGGTTATGACTACCCTTATAATGTTATTAAACACAGTGCGAGCATTTAGGAAAATAGGAGAGGATTTGAAAGGAGACACCGATGCACGTTGCTTTTGAATCTTTGTAAATCGTAATGCAGGGGAAACACAGAGCCAGGTAAAGCATTCCACATTCGGGTGGTGCGACTAAAATAAGAATCTCTATACTTGACTGTACGCCCGAAGTTGGGCTCAAGGCAGAACTGATAAGCATTCCTAGCGAGGCGGGTGTTGCGGCTAAATTGTTTCAAGGGAGGAATGCAGCTGGCTATTTCACTAGAGCACTGTTTGTGGAAAAAGCGATAAAAGAGAGAGAGACAGGTGACGTTTCGACGATGTCCAAGAGAATCAATCGATTCTACGATTGAACTATCACCTAGCAATCTTAACGCTCTATTTTGTACCCTATCAAGTAGGCGCAAAGATGTTTGAGATGCACCTGACCAAATATGAGAGTTATACTCCAGTTTTGGGCGGATGAAGGCCTTATAAATTGTAGCCAGATCAGAAGGGGTGAAGAACTTCCTGCATCGTCTCAAGAAACCTAAGCATTTAGCAGCGTTTTTGGCGACTTCAAATATGTGGTCGTTCCAACGAAGATCATCGTTTACACACATACCAAGTACTGACAGCTTTTCGGTTTCTTCGATGCAGGTACCATTCATGGATAATGGCAATGGGGGAATGTTAAGCTTCAACGACAAGAGACAGCATTGAGTTTTCGAAGCATTGAATTCTACTCGGTTCATAAGACCCCATGCAACAATGCTGTCAAGGTCAGAATTCAATGAGCTTATCATACGCAACCGTTCCAGTTCCACATCCGAAGAGCAGGGACGTGAATTTGGAAACGAATATGAAAAGCTGAGGGTCGAGTCGTCAGCAAAACAGTTAAGTGGATTAGAAGTTTCAGACAAGAGATCATTAATGAATATGAGGAAGAGAGTCGGAGACAGAACGGAGCCCTGGGGCACACCAGCATTTATGAAGTGGGTATCAGACTTGAAGCCATCCAACACAACTTGTATTGAACGGTCGGAAAGGTAATTTCTAATCCAACGAAGAAGAGGCTCATCGATACCAAAAGCACGCATTTTCGATAAAAGAGCCTGATGCCAAACTCTATCAAATGCTTTAGAAATATCAAGCGCAATAATCTTACTTTCTCCAAAACAATGTAAAGATTGGTTCCACTTTTCGGTGAGATAAGCCATCAAATCACCAGTGGACCGTTTGCTACGAAAGCCGTACTGACGGTCATTAAGAAGCTTTCGTTCTTCAAGATATTTCATAAGTTGACGGTTTATCAACGTTTCCATGACCTTGGAAAGAAGGGACGTAAGTGCAATTGGACGGTAATTGGAAGGGGAGGAAGATTCGCCTTTTTTAGGGACGGGCTGGACAAATGCAGTTTTCCATCTGCTCGGAAAAATCCCAGCAGAATAGGAAAGATGGAAAAGTTTACGCAGTGGTTTTGCCAGCGTAGAAGAACACCTCTTCAGAATAACGGCGGGGATACCATCTGGACCAGCGGATTTATGTATGTTGAGATCTTTGAGGACTCTCGCAACCGAGCGAGTTCGAAAAAATATCTGCTTCATCAAAGAATTTGCAGAATCGAGCTCAGGCGGAGCCAATATGCTATGAGGAAGTGTCGAGTTGGCAGCAAATTGAGCTGCTAGCAAATTGGCTTTGTCGATGGAACTGACATACGGAGAGTCATTGAAGACGAGCGTTGGGACCGATGACGTGGTCGAGTTCTTAATGTTCTTGACAAAAGACCAAAAGTTTTTACTTCCTTTTGGACACAATAGTATTTTTTGCCTTACTTTTTGGTCATGTAAAAACTTAGTCCTTTGTATTTGAGCATTACAGATATTTCTAGCCCTTTTGAACAAATTTCGGTTTTCTACAGTCGGGTTGTCTTTAAATTTTCGAAAACTACTTTCTCGATCCCTAATCGCCTCTTTACAGCTTGAATCAAACCACGAATTCTCTTTGGGGATGATACTTTTTAATCTGTGAGGAACAAAATTTCTCATGCCGTTGAGAATTACGTTAGATATCATATCAGCTGATGCATCAACGTTTCCGTCGAGAAAGCACAATGACCAATTAAAATTTCGAAAGAAATTATTCAGGCCGTCCCAATTGGCTTTCTCGTAAGTAGGATATGGGATACTTGGGCCTGGGAAAATTCTGATGAGCGTGGGAAAATTCTGAGCGAGCCAAAAGGGTGCCGTCGGTCTGATCAAAGGGAGATAATAGCGTTTAGAGTCACGTAGGTTGAAGATCCTTACGATGGGATGAGAGTAAAGAAAAAAATGAAAAGTAATGTTGTGTGTGTGCGAAGAATCAAGAATAGACACGATCTGTTGATAGATCTTAGAACGGGGGGGTGTGAAATTTTGGTAGTTTGTTGATAGATATAGGAATAGGTAGGACTGAGATTGTGATATGAGATAAGAAAATAGAGACAATAAAGGGGGAAGATGGTTTCTATTGAGTATTTTTTATGGTTTTTTTGTTTTAGATTTCGCTGGCGCTTGGAAGTGGTTGATTTTTTTTTATATGTTTGGAATTTGTTTGAGGGTGAGGTGAGGGTAGTAGGAATGTTTTTTTTGTTTTGGTTGTAGGCTAGAGAATTTGGTCACGTCCGATATTTGGTTGGGCATAGATTGTGTATGAGCAAGTCGTTTAACAGCTTAGCATGAAAGGTTGTTGTCATGTGGTTGTTTTACTCTATACCGTAGGGTAAGGAAGTGACCCATGTTCACATAGCAATAAAATAAATCCATGATCAATGTTGAAATCGAGTACCTGTGTAGCACAGGAAGGTAAAAATAAACCAATACTCATTGTGGGGAAAGATGATGATGGCAATATAAAGACACGTTGAATTTATTTTTTTGTTGTGAATATCGATGGAATGATATGACAGCCAGAATTTGTTGGATTTTTTTTTTTTTTTTTTTTGTAATTGATTGTGGAGAAGACGAAATAAAATAAATGAACTGGTTTCCTTTTGTACTATAGAATTCATTGACAATTGGTGGTGGTTAGTTTTTTTTTGATGTAAAATAGAGAATTTGGCCTCGACCGATATTTGATTTGTTTTGATACATATCTTGTACTCAATGAATTTCGTCACATCCGAAAATTGGTTATGCATAGCTATACTGTAAAGTAAGGATGCGACCCATGTTTTGTTTTGAATTTTAAATTTTGTTGGCAAGATTTGAAGGTTTGGGATTGACTTGTCACATCCTGTATTGATGGTTGTGGATGGTTTTTATTAATTTTAAAACTCTAGCTCGCCCGCTCAGAACTCCACAGACAGTGTAACTTTTTTATATTTTTTTTTTTTTTGTTGTACCGGGAGTGTAAAATATACCAACAATGTAAAAATGCATTGTGAATATTGATAGAGGGATGAGGTAGTCAGAACTTATAGTTAAGCTATGGAATAATTTGTTTCCAGTTCTTGAATGTGATGTTGTCTCTTTTTTCTTTTATAAGTCAGTGGCACCAATAACCAACCTATTAAATCCTCCCTAGAGTTTCTACTATAAAAGCAAATGTTCTCTGAGTCTTCTATTCAGTTTATTTTTGAACATCCTTCATTCGATCCTCTGAAAAAATCTTTAAATTTAATAATTATCATCATGTCTTTTTTGAATAAAATCAAACAAGCAGTGAGTTCGTCCTCGTCTTCGGCGTCTGGGTTGGCTACCTACCAAAAGCCTATTTTAAGCCTTTCGAAGGTTATACAAAAAAAAAGGTACCCAATACTCAAGGCAAAGAGGTGCAACACCAAATTTGGGGAGCAAATCCTCATTGAACTGGAGGAATGCAAGGTAATTAAAAATTAAAATTTATAACTGTTAAATTTTGACTCACTTTTTTCTTAAAGGTTTTCCTCCCTAAACGATGCAACTTCCAGCTGGACGAGGAAGACGTCCTACAATTGGAACGCTGCTGCTTGGAAGTAGTGGGCCCATACGGGGAGATGTCCGTGGAAGTTGACTTCCACATGAAAAATGACGATCATCAGGAGCCACAGCCACAGCATCAACAGCAACAATTTCAACAACAACAACAACTAGGGCAGCAATATTATCACCAACATCAACAGCCTCATCAACAAGAACAGCAACAATTTCAAGAACAATTTCAAGAACAAGGTCAGCAACAATATCAATTTCAGCAACTACAACAGCAACAGCAACAGCAACTACAACAGCAACAGCAACCGCAACAGCAACAGCAACTGCCACAGCATCAACCGAAGCAAACTAAACAAAAGAGGAAGCAAAAGCTTCAAATAACCGAAGAGGTAAATTTAGTACCAACATTGTTTTTTGACAACGATAATAACCTGTTAAGCTCGCAAAAAAGATTTTTTTAAGATAAAAATGTGTTAAAGCTAATTTTAAGAAAATAAAAATAAAAATGATTAAAACACTATTTCATTTTTTTCTTTTGATTTATTTTTTCAGCGTTACAGAATAATTAAAGATATCGAAACAGTAGTCAAACGATTCAGGTTGAAAGGGCGTCAAATTGACTTCAAAATAAACCCTGTGCCATCTGAAGAAAAAGAACCCATTTCCTGGGTCAAAAATGCAATTGAAGACATTTTAAGGGTGTCCGTGAAAGGTCTTAACCCTAATGATAAAGTTGGGGTTACTTTTAGTGGAGACAATTTCTGTCATACCCGTGGCAGCGGCTGGATTAATTTCAAAAATACTTCAGATTTAAGCTTTGAAAACGTTTGGGAGATGATTAGTAAAATTTTCCAGAGTAATTCTGAAGGAATCAGTACGGAAAATTTTTCCATATCTGTAACATCAGTACAGATGCCAGTTGGTGAAGGTAAAAAAAAGTCCCACATGTACAATACCTTTGACGAAGAGTGTACCAAGCGAAGAGGTATAATATGTATACGAAATAAAGACAATTTATGTCTACCTCGTGCTTTGGTTGTTGGAAAAGCGTTTGCGGATAAAGATTTGAAATTTAGAAAAATAAGACGAGACATTGAGAAAGTTCAATCGCTGCTAACAACGGAACTTCTAAATGAGACACAAATTATTATACCACAAGAAGGTTGTGGAATAGATGAACTGAAAAAATTTCAAAATCATCTAAAAAATTATAAAATAACAGTTTATGCATTCGGCACAAAGGGTAGAAAGCTGATTTTTGAAGGATTTTCTGACAACAGTAATGCGAAGAAAATTAATTTGATATTTTTCAACAACCACTTCAATGTAATAACATCTTTAACCGCTGCATTTTGCTGTGGCTACTTCTGCGACGAATGTCATACACCATTCAATAATAAAGGCGATCATCACAATTGTATTAAACAGTGTTCACAGTGTCAGCATTCTCCAGTATGTGCCAAAACAAAAACAGAAATTTCATGTTCAGAGTGTAACAGAAATTTCAAAGGACCTATTTGCTATGATAACCACAAAATGTCTAGTTCCACAACAACACAATCCATTTGCGAGCTAATAAAAAGATGTCGTCTCTGCCTTAAATCGTACGGAGGGAATCGAGATCACACTTGTGGCGAATATTTTTGTAAACAATGTAGAGAACACGTACCTGAAAACCACATGTGTTATATTTTGCCCGACACAAAAATCCCCAACCTTAAAAGTATTCTTTACATTTTTTACGATCTTGAGTGTCGGCAAGAAAAAGTTATTGGATATAAAGAAGAGACTGGATCTGAAATTAGACAACATGAACCAAATTTGTGTGTGTTTCAACATAAATGCGATAGCTGTTTGGATCAAGAGGACTTGTATTTTTGCCAAAAATGTAAATTGTCTATTAACGTTATCAAAAAAGAAGAAAACGTTGCAAAAAAATTTGTGGAACATGTGTTAAATGTGAGAAAACAATTCAAAAAAGTTATTGTGATAGCACATAATGGGCAGGCCTACGACCATCAATTTATTGTGAGCTACATTTTGAATGAAACTCATCTTAATCCAGAGGTTATATTGCGAGGCACTAAAGTTTTGCTAATGCAACTTGGAAATGTAAAATTCATTGACTCGATAAATTACTTTCCTATGGCATTATCAAAACTTCCGAAAGCATTCGACCTACCCCCGGATTTAAAAAAGGGATACTTTCCATACCTCTTCAATACGAAAAAAAACGAGAATTACATTGGAAAATTACCTCCAATTGAGTATTACAGTTCAGACACGATGAAAGCCGAAGAACGTAATATATTCTTAAAATGGTATTCTCTACATAAGAACGATGAATTTAACATGCAGTATGAAATTGAAGAATATTGCAAGAGCGATGTAAGAATTTTAACAAAAGCTTGCTTACAATTTCGAAAACTGTTCTTAAAACAGAGCAATGTTGAACCATTTTTAGAAGCGGTTACCATTGCTTCAGCATGTAATCTGCTCTTCAGACGAAATTTTCTGAAGCCCAACACAATTGGTTTAATACCCAAAAAAGGGTACAGATGTGTCGACAACCAATCAACAATAGCGATCAAGTGGCTGATTTGGGAGGAGAGAAAACGTGGAATCAACATTCACCATGCGTATAAAGGAAGAGAAGAAATAATTCAAGGTGTAAAGGTCGACGGGTTTTGCAAAGAAACAAAGCAGATTTTTGAATTTCATGGATGCTACATACATGGTCATCCTTTATGCTTAAAATATAAACGCGATAGTCCATTGCATGAAGACGAGTTTGATACGCTGAATAAACGGTATGAAAATACTAGAGCTAAAACAGAACGGTTAAGATCATTTAACTACGAGGTCATTGAAATGTGGTCTTGCGAGTTTCAGCAACTCCTCAAATGCATGGGGAAGGAAGAACTGAATTTTATTGATTCAAATGAAATGCTTTTAAGTTCTCCATTGAATCCACGGGATGCATTTTATGGTGGGCGAACCGGTAATTCATTCAATTACTATAAATGCAAGAAAGGAGAAAAAATAAATTACATAGATATATGTTCTTTATATCCATGGGTCTGTAAGAATGGAAAATTTCCCATCGGACACCCTAAAATTCACATTAGAGATGATACAGATTTTCTTCAAAGTAAGATCTTAGAAATAAACGGAATTGTAAAGTGTAAAATACTACCACCGGAATATTTGCTTCACCCAGTTTTACCCATCAAACAGAATAACAAACTTATATTTTCTTTGTGTAGAAGCTGCAGTTATGAAAAAAATCAAAACCAGTTGTGCAATCATTCAGACGAACAAAGAGCAATGGTGGGAACATGGGTAGTTGATGAAGTTTTAAAGGCAATTGAAAAAGGTTATAAAATTCTTTCAATTTTTGAAATATGGGAGTACGATGTAGAAGAATATAATGTAGAAAAGAAAACTGACGGGCTTTTCACCTCCATGATGAATAATTTTTTAAAAATTAAACAGGAAGCATCCGGATGGCCAAGTGACTGTTCATCTGACCAAGAAAAGCAGCAATATATTAATGAATTTTTTGAAAAGGAAAACATTCAACTGGACTACTCTAACATCAGTAACAATCCTGGGAAGAGATCGTTGGCAAAGTTGATACTAAATTCATTTTGGGGGAAATTTGGTCAACGAGAAAATCAGGTACAAACTGCTATTTTGAATGAACCCTCAACGCTATTCCATTTGCTAACACATCCATCAATAGAAGTCTCACATATTCTCCCAGTAAGTGAAGAAAACGTTATTGTCAATTTCGAAATGAAAGAAGAAGCGGCAGACTCTTTATCAACAGTAAACGTCTGCATTGCTGCATACACAACTACACTGGCTCGTTTAAAACTTTATAGTTACTTAGAGAGATTGGAAGACAGGGTTCTGTACTATGACACGGATTCAGTTATATATATAAGTCGTCCAGGGGAGTATGAACCATCTACTGGAAAATTTATCGGAGATATGACCGATGAATTAGAAAGTTTCGGTGTTGGTAGCTATATAACTGAGTTTGTAAGTGGAGGTCCTAAAAATTATGCCTTTAAAGTGCATAGCACCAAAGACAATACTGAACATGTTGTCTGCAAAGTAAAAGGAATTTTCCTCAATTACGAATCATCACAAAAAGTTAACTTTGATTCCATTAAGCATGCAGTTTTGAATGCACATGAAGACAACAGTATAGTACTCAAATCAGACAACATCCGGAGAACTCGAGAACATGAAGTAGTTACCATAGCAGAAACAAAAACGTATAAAGCAAAAGCGGAAAAACGAAACTTCTTGGATGATCATAGCTCTGTACCATACGGTTTTAAAAGACAGAAATAAATCAACTTATAAAAAATAAAAATGATAAATTCTTGATAAAAAAATTGAAAAGATGTACTTTGTTTTCAGATGATGTTTTTTTTGTTTTGGAACTTTAAAAATATTAAATAAAAAAAAATTAACTGATCATCAATCCTATGTTTTATTTTATTTAAAAGAAATTTCATTACATTGTTTGATTCAACGAATCACTTTTAAGAAGATGTTGAACATTGTTTACAGTAAAACATTTTTACATTCTATGTTGCTTAAAACTCAAACAAGCTTGTGAACTTCACCAGTTAATGGATTGTATTCAATTATACGATCATGTAAAATCAAGCAATACACAGATGTTGAAACTGGAACAGTTGTTGTTGTATGAAGTTCAATCTTGACATCGACAGGTCCAGTTTTAATTGATTCATTTTGATGAGAACAATCAATTACCATGATTGGTGCGGTATCTTTAAATTCTTGTCGAGACAAGAGTGGCTGGGACTGTTTTCTATAGTAGGAGGATTGAAATTTAGCATACATATCATAGGCTATTGCATATCTATCGTTTTCAAATTTAAGGTTTAAATCTTCACGAGGATATATCTCTGAGTTCAAATGCACCTTTACATTAGTTAAATTGCAATGATCAAATTTGCTAGAATTTCTATTCCATTGGTTTTTACGATCGCTTTGTATAGCAATTACCACATATCTAGGCTTTTCAAGTTGACTTGAAGTTTTAACTGTCCAAATATGGTCAGTGGTAATTGGTAGTGAGGGGTATTCATGCATTTCCCAGTTCCGAAAATTAATTTTAATTGGTTTCGATTGTATTTCCTTTAACAGTTTAAGTTTTTCTGAATCGGCTAAGGTGATGTGTGGAACTCTCCATTGCAGTTTGAAAATAGAAAGTTGTACGTCTTCTTTTTCTTTAGAGTTAGAGTAGTAGGCATTCTCGTTAGACCGTGTTCGAATAAGAATCAATTCATGCCTTCCATTTGGAATGATCTTTTTAAAATCTTCAGCAAATCCCAGCAGATTTTTCAATGGAAAACAAAAGTTAAAAGTACCAGATGTAAGGGTAATATCGTCTTTTCCAGTCCAAGATGCATTTTCTAAGCTCTTACTTTCATTTTCGTTTAAAGATATGTAGTTTTTTAATGATGTCGTTATTCCAACATTTTTATTGAATTCGATATCCACTCCATTGAGTTCATAATGAATTTCTTCAAAGAGAAATGCCATGGCGTTATTACATAGTCTTGTGTTGGAAGGTGGTGCTCCATCTTTCGTCGTTAGACTCCCTTCAATGTAAATGAAACTTTCACTGGGTAAAATACATAGGTCCTGTTGTTGAATTGGTATACGGATTTCATCACTCGGATTAAAGGATTGAAGAAAAGGTGAGTAGCTGTGATATTCAAATTTGGTAATGCTATTGTCATAGCTAGGCTCTTGAGTAATATTCAATATCTCGCTCATATTTTTATTTTACTGAAAATCCCAATGATTGTAGATACGCTTTATTTTTGGGTGATAGCTTTGGTCTTGACACTTTTGATAATCTCCTCGTACTAACCAAATTGTCACTTCCGTGTTCTTTTATATTATTATAGATCAGCATTATGAAGCTGGGGTGAAATGCAAACGCACTGTTATTGTTTCACCTCTAAAGTTTATCAGGTCTCCGTCTTGGTCAACAAGTTTCAACGCTAAAGAAGTTATACGTTTGACATTCACTGGCAAATAGATGACATTTCTTGGAACTTCTATGATTTTATATCCAGGTCCAGCTTCTGGTGAAAACTCATGTATTGTGTGGACTGGCGTGTCATTTAAATAAGAGCCAGCAATTACATTACACTCAATTCGAATAACATTTACTTTGTTGATATCGACAGGTAAATCTGATAAGTGTAATTGATCTGCTTGTAGTATACGTTTGCTAAAGCCCAACAGTTTTCCAATAGTTCGTTCCTTATTAAAATATATATTATCGCTGGCTTCTAATACGCTCTTAAGAGTACTATTATTAGCTTTTATTTTAACAGTTGTAGTGGAGTTAAGCAATAACAACTGTTCAGAAATATATTGTGCAATGTCATCGATTTCATAGGACCCTACAGGAATTTCAATCACATCCTCTCCTATATGAAATAAATTGTTCCGTTCATCAACATTAGGTATAGAATTATATGTTTGTAAATCAATTAAACCACAAACATAGTTCTGATCTATGTTCAAAGGTGGAAAATAATCTGCAATTAGGTGTGAAGTGTTCCCGCTCAAAGTAAGTGTAAGCGCCATGACGACAAAAATAACAATGAGATTGTTGTTGTTTAAAAGTTTTTATTTATTTAAAATGACAATCATATAAAAATCGCAAACACAAATGCCCACAATTGAATGAATCATAGTTTTGATACTTAACATAGTTATAGTTTATACGTTGACCTAAGTAATTAATCAATTCAACCGGTGGATGAAGATTCCCAAAACTATCAAAGTATTCAATATTTGAACCTCTTTTATAATACGCTACCCAATGTGTTCCTGGCCCTTCGGATGAATCAAGATTAACTATTCCACTTTCGTTTCTCAGTGGTTTGCTTTTTGGTAATTTATCACGCATAAAAACTCCTCGAAAATGTGGAAATAAATCCTTTGCAAAATTTTTCAAATCTATTTCATTCAATGCACGATTGGGTAGCAAACTTAAAAGTTTTTTGTCTGAGGGTGTAAGTAAAGTCCTAGCCCTTGTCTATATGGTTTTAGATGTAATCCATGTCCGATGGAGATCGATTCCATTTTTTGATTATGACGCTTTTTCTCTTCCAGATCTTTCTTAGCTATGTCTATATCGTTTACTGCTTTTGCAATCCCTGCAGCTCCTCCAGATAATGCTCCTAGAGCTGAGAGACCGGCAAATAGAGGAACAAGAAACGGGATTACTCCGCCAATTTTTGGCACCGTAATAACTCTGGGTGTCTTTATTTTATTCTTATTTTTCTTTAGTGTTTTCTTGGCAGCTAATAAAGCTACCTTAATAGCTTTTTGAATGTTATGTGGTTTTTTCCTTCGAAGAACTTTGCCAAGGTACTTAATTGTTCCACCAAGGGTGGTAGGGTTTTCAGATTTGGTTTTGATGGGCCTTTTAGACTTCTTACTTTCCTTACTTTGCGAGCACCCCATTCCAATTTTAAGCTTAGCCTTCATGAGATTTGTAACTAATAGAGCATTTGCTCGCTCGCTTAATCCAGCATCCGCTGATATTACTCGCTGCCAAGCCTTTTCACTTAGAATCTTATCAGCTTTATGTCGGTCAGAAGTATTTTTGAATTGAGAATAAGATATATCGTGTTGCTTGCAAGCTTGATCAAGTAAATTTATTCCAGGGTCTCCACGAGCTAAACGTTCTTTGAGTTTGGTTCCCGGTCCACAGAATTGATACCCCGGTAAGTGTAATTCAAAAGGTAATTTATTAATTACAGAGTTTAGCAAACCATTTCCCTTGGCTATAGTATGTTGACTAACAATGTTTTTTGAAAAATCAATCATTTTATATATACACAAGTGCACTTGAGGGGGGTAGTAGCGTTATGACGTTTGAAAATATAAAAGCTTGATTTTTATATGATTTTGATTTAGTTCTTATCGTCATGCAATTCGTTAAACAACCACATCTTTTACCTATACAAAATGCGGACTTAGTCAATAATGATGAAAGGACGTGGAAAAAACATGGACAATTATTGCCAAACAGTATTAGAGGATTAATAACGGGCCCCTCTAATTGTGGTAAAACAAATGTTATGATGAGTTTATTACAACATAAGAACGGATTAAAATTTGAGAATATTTATATATATTCAAAGTCATTACATCAACCAAAGTATGAATTTCTTCGTCAAGCTGTGATTCCAATCAAAAAGATGGGATTTTTTACGTTTTCAAATAGTTGCGACGTCACTCCACCTGGCGAAGCCAAACAAAATTCCGTTTTTATTTTTGATGACATAGCCTGCGAAAAGCAACACGCTGTTCGAGACTACTTTAGTATGGGGCGACATCATCATATTGATAGTTTTTATTTGTGTCAGACATACACAAGAATTCCGAAACATTTAATACGAGACAACGCTAATTTTATAATTGCTTTCAAACAAGATGAAATGAATCTTAAACACATTTACAATGATCATGTTAATTCTGATATGACATATCAAATGTTTCAAAAATTATGTAAGGAATGTTGGAAAACTAGATACGGATTTTTGGTTATTGACAAGGATAGCCCTTGTAACAGTGGTCGCTACAGGAAAGGTTTTGATTACTTCCTGAAACTATAAAAAGCTTATAACTTCAACTGCGTACAGTATTCGTATTGCATTGTTCTATGAGAATGGTTCATAGTACACAGCGTTCAGCTCACATCAGTACAAAGCAGATCAAAGCAAATAACAGAGCAGATCAGAGCAGATCAAAAAGCAGATCAAAAGCAGATCAGAGCAGATAAGAGAGCAGATCGAATCGCTTAGAATCAATCCTCTACGGTTCAAAACATAATTCATATGTAGCTGTTCATCATAAGCGTACAATTTAATTTCAAAAACTTTTTTCGAAGTTTATTCACAAGCTATTGTAAAAATAGTAAGCCAACATCATGATGCACTTGAATGAAGAAGTAACAAAAGAACTTATTAAAACAACTGATGCTATACGAAAAAAATATAAAGCCCTAAGAAACGGAAAGGCCGCATTCGATTTGCAAATAGAAGAAGCTTTTAAACCGATTACTAAGCCCCTTAAGGATCTAGTAGAAAAATCAGATATCAAAAATTCATTTGATGATCACTACAATAATTTCACGTCTCCACACAAAAAAATAAAGCAAAATTATGAAGAAGATGAATTTATCACCCCAAACAATACCACTACCACACCAAACATCAGTGACAGCACCCCAAAAACCTCCATGGTAACACCTCAAAGTAAGAGGGATAGGAGCTCACGTCTGCGTCATCGGCATCTTGTTCGTGACTTTGAAGAAAAAATAGACCTAGGGACAATGGAAAAAATCCCTAGGGGTTATATTAACTTATATTTAAATAATTCAAGAACGCTTGATGATTTGTATGGAGTGCATTTGAATAACGGAATGTTACAAATTGGAGATAAAGAGTTAAAAATTAAAGGAAATGATATAGAAATAAATAATAAAATCTATAATGGTACACCTGGTTTATTTGAACTAGTATTCAAGAAAAAGCCAACCCAGTTCAATGATGAAGACTTGATCAATTACAAAACTATATTACTAGATACCAATGCTCATAGACGCAATCACAGTCCAAGAAGCCAAGTACTAGGAAATAAGGGTTATAAATACAAACAAATTATAAATAAACTATTTGAAGATAAAACAATAATAGATAAACCAATAGCAATGGGGCATGGCTTAATGCAATTTTCCAAGAAGAAGAAAGACTATATCTATTGGAACGACCCTAATGAACTCGTAGATCGTTTGAGACTTCTTATTGCCTCACAACAAGCCGGACACAATAATCACTCTAACGAAATTGTTTCAATTATCGAAGAGCTAAAAGAAGCAGACATAATTGAATAATTAACTACAATATGAGTATTGATAAATTTGGACGGTTTTCTAAAAGAGTCCAAATGGGGCCAAGGGGAGAACGAGGAGAGCAAGGATTACCAGGATTACGTGGAGAAAGAGGGATACGAGGACCAACTGGGGAGGGATTTCAAAAAACTGAAGATGGCAACTACAATATAGATTTTAAACGACTACAAAATCTTAAGGAACCAAAAGATAAGAGTGACGCTTGTACAAAGAATTATGTTGATGAATCATGCGAACAACTCAGACAATATATTCAATTTGAAGTTGAGAAATTAGAGAACTACATGTTTGGAAATGCTATTAACAGAAAACCAGAAATTAAAAATTGAGATAAATCCAATATAAATCCAATATAAATCATAGAGTAAATCAATCTGTACTTTAGTATTGAACTGACAATAAGAGTAAAAGCAGACAATAATGTCCAATATAAATATCGCGTTTATTTTCGATGAGATCCTCGAGTTTATGAAAGCACATGAACATAACCTGACGGAAGGACATCACGAGTATCTAACAGGATGTTTATCCTTCTTAAAGATGTTCAGAAACGTACCATCTACCATATCGAAACATGGATGTCATTTTGTTAATTGTCCATGGTCAAAGAATTTATGCCAAGATGGACCTGATACTTGTGCATGCTATTTGATTGAAAATAGAATTTTTAAAGTTAAGAAGTTAATGTTATTGTACGGAAGATTAAAATAAATAATTTAAACATAAAAGCATTTTTTATTCGTATTATATCAAACCCAACCTTCCGCCAATTGCAAAAGCCTTTCTTTATTGAACATAATTTTTTTTTTTTTTTTTTTTTTTTTTTTGTATGAAGGTTAAATACTAGAATACTTTGTTGTTCCAATCATTCTTCTAAAGGATGAGTAAAAGAAACGTTGTTGATGAACTGCATAAGCCGGCTCGGAGAAACTTCAAAAAAAGGCGAGTCATTATCAAAGGGTTTGATGATTTATGGCAAGCGGATCTAGTTGAAATGGGTACCTATGCATCTGAAAATGAAAATTATCGGTATCTTCTCACCGTAATTGATACATTTTCCAAGTTTGCATGGGCAGTTCCTATCAAAAGCAAAACAGGGGCTTCTGTCGTTATAGCTATGGAAAATATACTAAACGAAGGTCGAGTTCCAAAGAACTTGCAAACAGATGATGGCAAAGAATTTTTTAATACGCATTTTCAAAAGCTTATGACAAAATATCGCATAAATCACTATGCTACATTTAGTACCCTAAAAGCATCAATTGTAGAACGATTCAATCGCACCCTGAAGACGCTTATGTGGAAAGAATTCAGTGCTAACGGCTCATATCGCTGGACTAATATGATAGAAACACTTACTAAGGTGTACAATAATTCTAAGCATCGCACAATAAAAATGAAGCCATCTGAAGTGAATATTGCTAACCAAAACCAGCTACTCTCAACAGTATATGATCACATCAAAATTTATATTACACCCAAGTTCAAGGCAGGAGACTTTGTAAGAATTAGCAAATATAAACATGTATTTGATAAGGGATATACACCAAATTGGACAACAGAAATATTTCGTATAACGAAAGTCCAACATACAAATCCTGCTACTTATCTTTTAGAAGACTTCCAAGGCCACCCGATCAAAGGAGGATTCTATGAATTTGAACTACAAAAAACGAAGTTTCCGAATACTTATTTAGTTGAAAAAGTGCTTCAGAAGAAAAAAAATAAAATGCTTGTGAAATGGTTGGGTTTTCCATCGGAACACAATTCCTGGATATCAACCCATCAATTATTTCACCCACATTACAAGAACCGAAAACATACTTTGTAATTTTTACATTTCATTTTAATAAATTTATATTGCCTGCAAATACTTCGAATGTGTATTATTTTATTTTACCTTCCTCATGGATTTTATTGCTATGTGAACATGGGTCACTTCCTTACCCTACGGTATAGAGTAAAACAACCACATGACAACAACCTTTCATGCTAAGCTGTTAAACGACTTGCTCATACACAATCTATGCCCAACCAAATATCGGACGTGACCAAATTCTCTAGCCTACAACCAAAACAAAAAAAACATTCCTACTACCCTCACCTCACCCTCAAACAAATTCCAAACATATAAAAAAAAATCAACCACTTCCAAGCGCCAGCGAAATCTAAAACAAAAAAACCATAAAAAATACTCAATAGAAACCATCTTCCCCCTTTATTGTCTCTATTTTCTTATCTCATATCACAATCTCAGTCCTACCTATTCCTATATCTATCAACAAACTACCAAAATTTCACACCCCCCGTTCTAAGATCTATCAACAGATCGTGTCTATTCTTGATTCTTCGCACACACACAACATTACTTTTCATTTTTTTCTTTACTCTCATCCCATCGTAAGGATCTTCAACCTACGTGACTCTAAACGCTATTATCTCCCTTTGATCAGACCGACGGCACCCTTTTGGCTCGCTCAGAATTTTCCCACGCTCATCAGAATTTTCCCAGGCCCAAGTATCCCATATCCTACTCTCGTATTGCCATACAGTTCTTTTAGGGACTTTCTCTTTTATTACCGTGACGGATAACGAAAAATCTACCGATATGACACAATGGTCCGATTTGCCTAAAGGAGATGATACTATAACCCTATATTTTTCGGGATGAGAAGTGAGAAATAAGTCAAGAGTGTTGGCCGCATGGCCTTCAATATCTGGAACCCGAGTGGGCTCATCAACAAGTTGAGTTAATTCGTTAAACTCAGCGAAGATCTCAACATATTTTCCTTCGGGTGTTGTCTGGCCAGAATGTTCTAAACAATAATAAAAATGAGGCCATAATGGAAGTGCAATTGGAAAATGGCAATAAAGTAAATGACAGTGCAATATTATGTGATGAGTTAAACAAATTTTTTATTCAAAGTATAATAAATCTAACTTGTTCCGTGCCTTACCCTGTTTATACATGTTTTTTCTGAAAGGTGATGAAAACGACCCAAGGAACTACCGAAGTATCTCTTTCCTGAACTCTGTGATGAAAATCTACACTGGAATTATATTGGACAGGCTGACAGTCTGGGTACAACAAAACAACCTCCTCAGTGAATTCCAAGCTGGTTTTGGGAAGGGATATTCAACTGTTGACAACATCTTTTCCCTCACTTGCATTGCTAGATCGTTCCTGGACAAGGGAAAGAAATTATACGCTTTTTTTTTATAGATTTCAAAGCCGCCTTCGACTCAATCGACAGAAGTGCTCTCTTCTACAAGCTAAGTTGCTTAGGTTTATCATCCAAGATGTTCAACACACTGCAAATGATGTATGAAAATAATCTGACTATGGTTTGGAATGGAGTCGAGACCTCAGAATGGTTTCAGACGACAAGTGGGGTAAAGCAAGGCTGTCTTCTGAGTCCACTCCTCTTTTCACTGTTCTTAGATGACCTTACGGCAGCTCTACCAGGTGGTATTCTTTTTGCTGGTGTAACAATTAAAGCATTAATGTATGCAGATGACATCGTCATATTCGCCGAGACTCCAAACATGATGCAGATTATGATAAACAAATTGCAACAATACTGCCGTCTCTGGAGTTTTACGGTCAACACAAGTAAATCCAAAGTAATGGTGTTTCGAAACGGCACAGGACGATATGCATGAGAAGAGAAATGGACATGGGGAAATGCAGACCTCGAGTTGGTGAGAGAATATAGATATCTTGGAGTCATCATTACACCACAGCTCTCTTTCAAAAAACATCTCCAGGAGAAACTAGTGGAAGCAAAAAAAAACCATAAACTGTAACTGGGCAAGAGTCCTTGGAAAAAAACATATAGCTCCAAGCGCTAAATATAAGCTCTTTGAAGCTGTGATGAGGTCTGTGATGTGCTATGCTGGTCAGGTATGGGGTTATCTGCAGTATGATGAAGTGGAAAAACTGCTGAGATATTTTATCAAAAGAATTTTCTGGTTACCAGAAAATACTCCCACATATATGCTACACTTGGAGACCGGTATATCACCACTCTACACTTTTACACTTAAATTACACTTAAGCTATGTGAAGAAAATGATGGCTCTACCAAACCACAGACTACCCAAAATCATTGCAAGCTACCTGCTGCAACGAAAATCCCAATTCTTCGCGGAGTAGTCACTACTGGAACGACAACATGGCATCGAGTTGATGGAAAGAAACATCGAAGTATGGAATGATGCTATACCTGCACTTTTGGGGAGAGTTGAAGACAGGAAGCAGCGCAGCGGAGCGAGACGCGTAATATGTATAGGGTCCTTCAACACAACCTTGGTGCAAGTAACTATTTCAACGACCGATACTCTCTTAATACGATATCTCTAATTTTCAAAACCAGAGGAGAGTTACTACGTTTAAATTACCAGCCATATGGACCTGGCGGAAACAAGGAATGCACTTTATGTAATCATCGTGCCACAGAAAATGTTTTTCACTTTTTAACAACATGCCCCATCCTGCAGACAATACGACATGCGCATTGGGAAAAAAATTACTTAACTATCGATGAAGCGAAAGAAGTTCTAAATGGTCAAGTTTGGATGATTCTAGCCAGTTATGTTAAATCTGCATTTAATTATCGAAATAAAATTTTAAACGAGGCTTTAAAAAAAAAAAAAAAAAAAACTATGAATTATGTAAAATAAATTTTTGATTTATACAATTTATCTTATAAATACTCTTTTTTTCTGGCTGACGCGACGGCAAAAGCCAATGCTATATTAGTGAAATTGTAAACATGTTTATAAATCAATTCCATTTTTTGATTAAATAACAATCACAATACTACTACTACTACTACTACTACTACTACTACATGTTTAGTCGACGAGTGCAATACAGTCTTTAGTTTTTCGGAAGTGACTATGGACCAAATAATAAGTGCAATGAAAGAAATAAGCCAAAAAATGATTTCAATTTTATGAATGCAAAAATGCTTCGAGACGCAGGACCTATAGTAGGTCAGATACTCTTGCGAATTATAAACGCCTCGTTGGTATCTGGAATCTTTCCAGCATCTTGGAAAGAGTCACTGATTGTCCCAACCAAGAAAATTCCTAATGCTAAATATTGCAAGGACTATCGTCCAATATATAAAAAAGTGCTTGAAAAAATAGTCATGTTGCAACTGCAAAATCACCTGAATAGTGAAAATATAATATTTGTAAACCAATCTGGCTTTAGAGTGAAACACTCATGTGAGACTAGTCTTAACCTCGTAATCAATATATGGAAGTCTGAAATTGATAAAAAACATTTAGTCATAGCTGTGTTCATTGATCTTAAACGTGCATTCGAAACTGTAAATATATCTATATTACTACAAAAACTTTATAAGATTGGTGTTAGAGGAACGGAACTTCAATGGTTTCGTAGCTTCCTGGATGGACGATCGCAACGCACCGCAGTAAACGGTAAAATATCTGGGTCATTGGCAGTAAACATAGGCATCCCTCAGGGAACGTTGCTTGGGGTTCTATTGTTTCTAGTTTACATTAATGATATGGAAAAAGTGTTAAAATATTCGTGGCTAAAACTTTTCGCTGACGATGGTCTGTTGTTAGGGTGTCCATCTGAGGTCTGTCTAAATAAAAAGAGAACATTTTGCTCTAGAATCCAAAAAAAGAGACATTCGAAAAATACTAAAGAGAACAAAAAGAGAACACCAAATAAGAAAATATTTTTTGATATATTTTTTACTAAGCTTAACAACATTAAAAAATGCAGCTCTAAAACTGAAGCGAAAGGTAAAAGATAACTTAACAATTATTTTATAAGTCTTTTAGTTATAAATACGGATCACATTATTCATTAAGTTTGCTTCCTATTCAACATAATAACCATCTTCTTCATCGATATCTTCATATTTCTCTTTTTTCTTTATTTTTTCTAGTGCTGCTTTTTTTATCAATAAATTAATAATTTAATTTAATAAAATATAAAATTTATAAAAATCTTGACTGCTGATTTCTCTATCATTATAAACAAGCAAGGAATAGAATTGATTGTCGAAATTTTGAGTCTATTTCTTTCTTTGGTCCATTGACCCTCAATTAGAGAAGATATTTTCTCAACATTAAAGCCATCACACAATAGCGCGTTTGCCTCGCGTCGACCTCATTTGACAGAACAATCAAAAGTTCAACTATACGAAATCTGTAGAGTCTCACACAATCACGCTTTGTCCTCAAACGCGTCGTTTGACAGACGTAAGCAAACGTAACAAAGCGACCAACCTTCAAAAAAAAGTTCAGCTATGTTGAACTTTTGCTCGCTTTCTGACATATCACTCCTTTTCAGTTTTGCAATAGGGAAGAGTAATAAAATCGATGTAAGCAAAACATCGATTTACGAAACAAATTATCGATATGTTGGTATCGATGTTGAAATGTGTTTCAGCTGAAATTTATCGATGTAAATACTACACAAATATTTAAGTTCTCGTTGTTACAGTTGTATAAAATTTAATTTTTGTTGGATTATTCAATGTAGGTGTTGTTGAAGCATTTAAACTACTATGAATTTGCCATAATGTTTTGAAAAATCGACTTATACTTTATATAATATTTTTCATATCGAGGATTTCGATGAACTTTCGATATATGAGTGAGTATAAAATTGATTACAGATTTTTGTGGCTAACAAATCAATCAAATTGTACTTCATATTTGTGCATGAAGTATGCTTAAGCTGAATTTTAGTATGTTTTAGCAGAACTTTATCGATGTAACTAGTAAATAGATAGTATTTCAATTCTCGTTGTTAAACCTGTATTAAACTTGACTTTTGCTAGATTGTTCAACGTAGGTGATGTTTAATCACTTAAACAACTATAATTCTGAAAAGATGTTCTTAAAAATCGATATATATATATGTTATATCTATCATGCGGTAGATTTCGATTAATTTTTGATGCATAACCGCATGGGTGAATATAAAGTCAGTCAACATGGGCGATATTGAAGCACTTAAATCATTTTCTTTTTGTTAAGATGCTCGACCAATAACTTATGAGATAATTTCATACAGTATATTGCGATAACATTTTTGATATTTGTATGAATATAAAGTCGATTATGTTGAAAAATCGACAAAGTTTTCATTTTAAACAGCAAATGTTATCACAAACTAGATTGCATGCGACAACACAGTATGGAAATGCAACTACGGACATTATACTAAGCTCAATTGATTACACCACACATTTAACTAAGCTCCTCTCTTTATCTCCTTATCAGAAGTAATTAACAAATTAGCAATCGATTTAGTTTTCCACGTACTTAATACAAAAGAAAAAATTCGATTTTTGCTATCGATAGTTACTGATAACAACGATGGTCGTTCGATATTTCAATTGATATATTTTCTTAATTTTGCACAAGCTTAGACGAATGAATGACAGTAGAGCGCTTTGAGGATTTCTCATGTATCGTGAAGCCTACGTGAGGTCGACGCGCCGCGACGCTCTATTGTGTTTTGGCTTTTAAGATTCTGCCCTAGAATGACAAAAAAAAATCCAAACTTTTTCGAAAGTTCTGAAAAGTGCTCTGGATAATTCACACTATGAAAAAACTTTGTCCATTTTGAACTTGACATTGACTGTGATTTATTAAAATTTAAACTCTTTGAATTTGTCTTAAGAAACTTATTCAATTCGCAAAATTCATCAAAACATTATTTACTGTCGTTTATAGTTATGTACATTTTTGGAAAGTGAATGCAATAGTTTTTTCGACTTCTTCCGATTGTTAGTTTAAAAAATCAATGAAAAACATGAAAACTCTTCAAATTGAAGGCTCCGTTTTTTTAGGTAGACAATCAAATAATTTTTCATAACATATAATGCAATCACTTTTGAAAGCATTTTCCTTTTCTTCACGGCCTGTTCTCTCAGCCAATGTGGTTGAATTTGCAGCAAAAATTTGTTGAGCCATAAGTTTTGTTTTTTGTTTGGAGATGTTGCTCTTAGTTGTATTCTTCTTTATTTCAGACATTCACATTTACTTTGCAGACAATACACTGCGCATCTTTGTCTATTAAAACTATAGTAACATCACGGAGGGGAAATCGATGGTATCGCCCCTGTCGTCACCATTAAACGTACTACCTTCTCAATCAGCGTTGCCGCAGTAAAATTTTTTAAGGTGCCATTTTCGGTAACCAAAGGTGCCAACTGGGTGCCACCAGCCCTTCAAAGGTAGAGAGATATTTAAAAACACAAAAAACAAATACTTTCCCATAAAGTATCATTACGATTATTTGGGCATGAATTAGTACACACACACACGATATGTATGTTTCACTACTTGAAGAAAAAACATTCCTTTCAGTCTTTTTTGAATGACTTTATTAAGTTTTCTTCATTAAAATGTATCAAGCTCTAAAGGTGCCAAATGAGAGCTAAAGGTGCCAAGGTGCCAATCGAAACTGAAGGGTGCCAAAATGGCACAATTGTGCCACTTCGGCAACGCTGTTCTCAATCGGAAAAAGTTAATCGTAGAACCCTGCCAACTTGCTGCCAATACATCATATATTATTGTTTTTTGCTAGGGGAGCTTTGCTTCGTAAATGTGTTAGCAATATAAAAGCGTGATGTGCTTTTTAATTCTAAATGATAAAAAGTCTGTTGTTTTGCATTTGGCGTATCATGACATTGTTAGAAAATCATTTAAGCATATTAAATTATTTTTGAAAATACCATCCACAACCATTAAAGCATCCTTAAAAATACCATCCACATAACTAAGTGAACAACCAGCGTTAAATTTTCAGAACCGTTAAAACCTTTAATGGAGACGGGTTAGGGTCAAAATACTGTATGGGTCATAATACTGTATTTAAAATACTGTATCTCAAAATACTGTATTTCAAAATACTGTATTTGAAATTGCTGTAATTAGGCTGACAAATAAAAATTGTTTTGAGAATGTAAACAAGTGCCGGCACTTTTTTTTTAATTACAGCAATTTCAAATACAGAATTTTGAAAACAATACTTTTCTTAAGAAAATATCATTACATTTTTTCTTTAATAATCTAATATACTTCCTAGAACAATTACATGTACCTATGATAATTAATTTGTCTTTGAATTAATTAAAACAAGAACAAAACAAACGGTGTCTTCGTCTTTTTTCTCTATTTCTTTTTCTCCTTCTTGATTGTATGTATGTATGTATCTCTCTCACATGCTAAAATGAATTGTTTTGATCATAACCAACAACTGCATGAGCAATTGCAACAGAAATATTAATCTGTCAAAACTTGCACGCGTTCATGCATTCAGTAGATGTTTAAAGGTTTGTGCAAATTTATGTGTTAAATGTTATTTTACTTCAAAATGAATGTATCGATAGTGAAAACAAATAAAGGAATGGAAGTTTAAGAACGGAATTATGCAAAAATACAGTATTTTTACAGACAGATTTTTGAGATACAGTGTTTTGCTCATACAGCAATTCGGCATACATAATTTTGAACTGCAGTATTTTGATCATACAGTATTTTGAAATACAGTATTTTGAAATACAGTATATTAACGATACAGTATTATGAACATACAGTATCATACAGTATAATACAGTATTTTGACCATACAGTAGGCGTGTTTTTTTCACAAGACTGTTATATACATAACATCATTTTACATGCAAAGCAAAAACAACATCCCCGACAACCAATGTTATGGATAAAAAGATGGTTAAGATTTGGTCGGGGATAGATTTTTGACGTTTAGTCGAGTATCGAATGAGTTTTTCGACTTTTCAGTTTTTAATGTTGGTGCGTCTAGAGACTTTCATGTATCTCGAACAAAAGCAAAATGGGTGGCAAAGGGTCTGTTCACAAATGTGTAACTGAATAAAATCATATGCCCACTCTTACACTCCGCAATTTAGTTGCAGAAAATTTTAGATATTTAGAATTTCATTGATTTCAAGAGTTAGATTTGTAAATGTATATTAAGATACATAAAACAACGTAATAGCAATTAAAAAGGGTCTGTTTAGTGACTGAAAGCACATTTTGCATATATCTTTTCACATTTTTGTGTGAATGTTAACATTTTTTCCAAAGCTAATTGTTAAGTATGCCTTAAAAATGGTTGTACTTTCTTATTATTAATAGTTTATATATACAAAATATTTTTTCCAACTCACATCTAAATCACAATCTCATATAAACTCAACCCCAGCCTGTAAACAGAGTCAAGAGAAATTCTTTGTTACCTTTGTGAACGGACCTATTTTTGACGTTTCTAAACTAACAAAAAACAGACAAAAAAATTGTTTACCTGCATTAATTTCACTACGGAACATTCTTATTTTCCACTCTATACAATTGCTTTAGGTTTTTAACAAACAGTTTTTGCGTTTTTGTGCGAATTTGGCAAAAAAAAATCATTTGTTGCCTTTTATTAGTTTGACAACTGATCGAGAACACCAACCCACAAATAAAAAAAAAAAACGAAGCGTTTTTTTGGATATCATGTTATGTACATAACATCCTTGTGAAAAAAACACGCCTAGTATTTTAAAATACAGCATTTCGACCCGCTCCCAATGGAGACGTTGGTGGCGCTACCATCGATTTCCCCTCCGTGATGTTACTATAGTTTTAATATACAAAGCTGCGCAGCCCATTTAGAATTTGAATCTTTCACGAAACATGTATAATGTTTTTGCTTTTCGTCGGAAAAGTGCTTTTCCTTTTTGTGATCATCGCGTTAGTTTTCTATGAAATCGAAAGTTTTTTGGTACAGGAATACAATAATTCATTTTCAAAAGAATATTTAACTCTGGTTTCTTGTCAAATTATAACTTATTTTGAAAATGTCGCCGCAGTTCGCACAACGCACAATTTAAGACGAATAGAGACAGTGATCTTTTATATTTAACAACCACCACCGGCTTTCACTTTACATACCATGAGTATAATGTAGTATATGTGATAGCAATGATCTTTTTCTGCATAATGTCTTTGTTGCTTCTCTTCCTAGCTTACAGGAAATATAGCACGAGAGAATGAGATGAATGATTTCGAAGTAGTATAGTAAAACTGACGTCTTTAAGAAAAGCTGAATCTTAGGTTTTTTTTAGTGAGAAGAAATATATTTCCTCACGCCAATGTATTAGAAAGAACTGCAATAATTCTTTACGACACGTTTACATTTAATTGAGCTGTTAAAAAATTTATTAAATAAATTTGAATAAAAAAAGTAATATATGTATAAAGAAAAAAGAGAATCAAAAAAGAACCAAACGGAAAAAGATAGTGTAAAAAAGATCGGACCTATAAAAGAGAACATGTTCTCTTTTAAAGAGATAAGATGGACACCCTATCTGTTGTGTATATCAGTATATCTGGTCGTGATTTAACTACGTGTGTGAACAATCTTAATGTAGATCTTTGTGCAATAAACAATTGGCTAAAAATGAACCGTCTGTTGTTAAATATGGAAAAGTCTAAATGTACGTTTTTAAATGCACCATTGATACCGTGTAACTTGTGCATAAATGTTGAAAACTGTTCACTAGAAATTGTACCTAATATTAGGGCTGTTTTTTTGGGAAGATGTCCGGTACCTTGTATGGTAAATACATGTAAAGCAACAACAACAATAGATACAAGGGATAAAAGGATGAGTAAAACTTACAAGGGATAGAATTCGAGTTCGAATGAGTTTTTCATTTTTAAATGTTGGTGCGACTAGAGGCTCGAACAACAGAAAAAGGACGTGTTCACAAGTGAATGGAAATGAATTTTGTACAAGAATAGAATAGAATAGAAAAGAATTATGGTAACGATTTTTGAATTGTAGAAATTTATTGATTTTGATTATTTAATTTGCAGGTTCATAGGTATATAATAATATATCGTAAAAGAAACGTAAAAACCTCTGTTAAACTATTTTTTTGTTCTTTTTTGCATAGTTCCTTAACACATTTTTCGGTGAATGTTGACATTTTTTCCAATAGTATTTACTACGTCTTATCTTAAAATAGATTTATTTATTGATTACTAGCAGATACAACCACGCAAGGGACAATGTTTTACAGTTCTCTGTAAAGAAATTCGCTTAAGGCGCCATCTGTTCTAGATTTATGCAATCTATGATTAATAACAACAAAAGCGCCATCTGTTCCAGACTTATTTAATCTACAATTAATAACCATTAAGGAATAGTAAACTCGATTTCGTTATTCGTTACATATATACCATGAAGCGGAAGTTGATTCTTATACAGATAAGCATCCGCTTGTGTCTTATTTCTTAAGACACTTTTAAAATATAAGTATTGAACTTTTAAACTTCTAAGTAATGTGTTTTAGCGGATTACCGACATTTAAAAGTTTTTCGCACTTGTTCTCATTCACTCTCAAGTGAACTGAACCTAAGCGTGTAAACAGAGAAAAAAAACCACAAGAAAATACTTGCATACTTTTGTGAACACGGCTATTTCGTCACGGATACCAACCATCAAACATAAAAACGCGAACCGTTTTTTTGGACTTACCATACAAGGTACCGGACAGCCTCCCAAAAAAACAGCCCTATTAAGTACCTCGGTGTGATAATAGATAGTAAACTGTGTTGGAATGAACATATTGACTATCTGCGTAAAAAAGTGTCAAAGAAGTTAGGAGTTCTTCGAAAAATAAGACCTAGTTTATCAATGAACAGTGCAATAAAAGTATACAATGTAATAATTAAACCCCATTTCGAGTATTGTCCTACCATCCTTTTTTTCTGTAATATCTCCCAAAAAAGTAGAATGCAGATTTTACAAAACAAAGCAATGCGCATTGTACTGAAACGTGATCGTTATGCTAGGATCCGAGAAATGCATGAGTCATTACACTGGTTCAATATTAACCAAAGACTATTTATGCTGACAATGACATTTATATTTAAAATAAAAAACAACATGTGCCCTCAATATTTGTGTGAAAGAGCTTCAACCAATGTTAACGCAGCATATCACTTGCGCAACAGGGAAGATTTCAACATTCAACGGATGAGAACAACAAGAGGTCAACGTTCCATGTTCTACGATGGCTTGCAATCATTCAATCGACTGCCTCATCATATTAAAAATGCAAACAACATAAACACATTCAAAAGACTTATTGCCTTATTCATAAATGAAAATATAATTTAGTAGTTTAACTTTTTTAAATTTTTTAACAAACTATATTTATTTACTAGCTGAGCCGCCCGGCGTTGTTCGGATTTGTAGTTTTAAGGTTCCCGTTCTCGTTCCTGTTTCTGTTCCTATGGGATTATAGTGATGAAATCTTTCCTTAGTTACTGAGGCATGGGCGTAGCCAGGAATTTTTTTAGGTCTTTTTTCAAGGACAATTTCTCAAAAATCAATGAAAAAACGAGGACATTTTTTTGAAAAAAAAGTAGGACATATTGAAGGAGTAAAAATATTGAGTGATACTTTAAAAGTACATATCATTTTTTGGTTTCTCAAAATAGAGAAACATCGTTAGTATTAGAAATGAATCAAATTGGTTTTATAATTTTTTACCATTGATTTCGCGTTTTATAAAACCAGTTTTCTGGGATTTTCAGCAAATTTCCTGAGGACTGCATCTTCTATTTCGGATTTTCTTTCCTTTACCATTTTCCGATGCACACTGAGCGTGAGCATTGAGCATGCATTAATCCTGAAAAAAATAAAAACATCGTTATCATATGAAATGAATCAAATTAATTTTCTAAAACTTTACCATTTAGTCCATTTTCGCGCATGGTTGATCTTAGCCAGGTTTTAACACGCCGCAAAGTGCTGAACGGCCTTTCTACAGTGCAAGTCGTGCAAGTTAGTGCCAATAATATTTCCAATGCATGTGATACAGCAGAAAAAAGGTGTCCGCTTCCGAGATTACGTCGCACACTTCCAAATTTTTCTTCGCTTCTTCATTAAGCTGTTTGTCTTTCCAAGTGTCATACCATAATTCAATTTCTGCACTTAGATCCAATTCATAAAATTCTGAAAATGGCTTGATGTCTTCTTTCAAATCGCCAATACTTTTTTTCAACATAAGGTCTGTATCTTTACTCGGGATCCCGGGATCCCGAAACGTGTATCTTTACTTTTTTTTTGACGTAAAAGTGGCAGAGCTTTTGCTTTTTTGTCACTTCCCCTCCAGTAAGAATTTACCCGAACAATTTGCTAGTGCACTTTCTTGCTTGTCAAATCGGCTGTAGGCTGTTTGTGAAATCAGCTGATCGAAACATTTATTGAATTCAAATTTATATTTGAAATAATATGAAAAAATGGAGAGCATAATCTCTCTTTGTAGGTTTGAAAATTCAAAATAATTTTAAATATGCAATTTAACATTATGCTATGAGTAAAGATACAGACCTATTGTATGGATGCAATGTGAGTGGTGAAAATGCAGGCAAATTGATTGGCGCGAATCGATTTGCTAGTGATGATATCAATGAATCCGAATACGGAATTAGCAACGATATTTTCCAATAATCATTTGGATTCGATGCAGGTTGATTTGAACGATGCTGCTGTCGTTGGTATATCCAATTCAATATCAATCGAATTCGCTATTTCTTTTGCCTCGTCTAGAATTTCATCAATCACGGTATCTACAGCGCAGCGTTTCGATGGCTAGAGATAACAGTTGATATTCTATTAAGATGGTCTTTGCATTTGAGCAGGTCAAGACTTTTAGATTGAAGACCATTCACGACAGGCTCATGAATATCCGAATATTTGGCAATTATTGAAGTGCATATGATAAATACAGGTTTCGTTGCTGCAGATTGTAGCTGAAATGCAGCTGATCGCGTTTTTGCATTGCCTTCGGTGGATAAAGTCAGTAATGCGTTCACGATCTCATCGAAATTGGCTTTAAAAACAGCAATGCTCTTGTGTTTTGAGACCAACGAGTTTCACAAAAAGCGGGTATGTTCGGAGCACACTTTTGCCGTAGCACTGATTCTCGGAAAAATCTTATTATGTCTTTGATGGTGCCAATAGTGTTTCGTACTTCCAGGACCTTGTTCAAATCATTAACAACAAGGTTCAATCTGTGGCTTGAGCAGTGGAAAAACAATGTTTTTTTTGTATTTTTTTTTCGGATATGTTCTTGAACGCCTCCTTCTGTTCCGGCCATAGCACTGCAGCCATCGTACCCTTGCCCAACATATTTGTTCGGCTCAAGTTCACAGCTCACGACTGCGCGATCAATTTCATCTGCAATTGTTGGAGCGTCCATCGCATTTAGTTCCCATGAATTCTTCTCGTATTTTTGCTTGGCTTTTGGCCGAACCGTTAGAACGATCAATCGCGACTAATTGTTGTTGCCGCAATGCCGCATTCAAAATGTCGCATTCAGATGATTCAGAATTTCTGGAGAATTTTTTGATTCGAAGTATTATAAATATAAATGATGTTAGAAATCTCATTGAAAAGTCCTCGTTTTTCGGCAATTTTGCGAGTTGTCCTCATTTTTTATAAAAATTTTAATTGATACTAATTTTTTCCGCTTTTTTCCCAAATTGTCCTCGTTTTTTTACGATCGTTTTTTTCGAGAATCTTCTTCTTCTTCTTTCCATTTCTGGCGTTACGAGTAGTGATCTTGAAGCGATCACAACTCTCCCACTTTTCTGCTTCACACTAGTGATCCGCCTGTGGGGTACGCCGCGTTGACCTCAGAAAGCGTCGGCAAGCCTCCCGGTTTTGGATTGTTCCATGTCTGAGGCCAACCAAATGCTGCTGTTTTTGCATTTGCTTGTACCAGGAGTGTTTTGGCCTGCCTTTTCTTTTTCGTCGCGAATTTGTTGAAACGTTGTACGATATTGCCTTTCGAACGGGGTTCTGCGGATCTCTCCTTTGAACATGATAATACCAACTGAGCCGGTCGTGCTGAATTTTGTCCAAGATTGTACTTTTGACATGAAGGCTTCCACGGATCTTAGTACTTCTAATTCGATCAAGCTTTGTTACTCCTGCTGTCATCCGAAGCATCTTCATTTCGGCTGCCGTCAATTTGCTCTCATAGTTTTTGTACATTGTCCAACATTGTGAACCGTATGTCAGAGCTGGCCTGCTGAACTGCTGTGTAGAGTCTTCCCTTCAGCTTAGGGGGCATTTTTCGATCACAGAAGATAGCGGAGTTTTCTCGCCACTTCATCCACCCTACGCTTACTCGATGATTGATGTCGTCATCACAAGTTGCTTCACTATTGATCATAGATCCCAGATATTTAAACTTTTCACACTTGGGAAGCACATTTCTATTCAAATAAATGTCTGGAATAGGCTTGTCTGGGATCAGAAAAAGGGCAGCCCAGGTATTCAGTCTTTTTAGCGCTAATACGGTACCCATTTCCTTCCAGAACATCAATCCAAACGTCAAGTGCTCGTTGCAGGGATGTAGGATCCTCGCTTATGATGGATCCATCGTCAGCAAAGAATAATTGTTGTACTTTATTGTCCGTTACTTTTCCTTCGAGCAAATAATCCAGAACAGCAATAAAGAGCAGTGGACTCAAGACACTTCCCTGATGTACACCTACTGTTATTTGGAATTCTTCGGTGACTCCAGCTGGGCATCTCACTTTTGTAACTGCTCCCTCGTACATGTCCATAATTATTCGCACATAGGCTTCAGGAACTCCTCGGTGTCTGAGGGCCACCCATATCAGATCTCGTGGTTGTCGATCGAATGCTTTTTCGAAGTCAACCAACACAATATGCAAATCCTCTAAGGCATCTCGGTGTTTTTCCATTATGATCCTTGTACTTTGGATTTCGTCTGTAGTTGACTTACCCGCGACAAAACCGCATTGGTCATCAGACAGCCTTATTATTTCCGCAGTCGGCTATCCAAAACCCGCTCAACGATCTTCATAGTGTGGGACATCAACTTGATCGAACGATAGTTGTCACAGATTCTGGTATCTCCCTTTCCCTTGTACATTGGAAGAAGAAAACTTTCCCTCCATTGATTAGGCAAACTGTCACCTCTTATAAGTTTGGAGATGAGAATCGTGAGCCATCTCAACCCGATGTCTCCCATATTTTTTCAAAACTCATATGGTACCTCGTCTGGCCCAATCGCTTTGCCTTTTTTGGAATTCTTAACTGCCTCCCTAACTTCTTCGACTGTGACGTCGGATACTTCCGTAAAGTTAGGTGCAGCTGTTGGAAAGTGGCGCCGAGGAAACTGTTCATTCAAAAGATCTTCGCAATACTATCGCCACCTGTGAAGAATTTTGTCGTCATCCACAAGTAGCAGTCCTTGAGCATCATTTATGAACTTTGGCGAACGAATCTCCTGCGCATTTCTCCTTCTCTGAGCGGCTATTTTGAAAATGGTTGCTCCCTTATTCAAGTTGCTTTGTCTTAGCTCTTGGATTGCCTGATTTGCTTCAGCAGCTGGGGCAGAAATCTCTTCCAGCTCTCGATACAGGCCCTCCGTGCTTTTTGCTTGAAGTTGGGCGCACTTTTTCTTCGCTTCTTTTCTGCAGCTCTTGTATTCCATTTTGAGACGCGCTTTTTCATTTGTATTTCTTGAGGGGCACTTCGACCAAGCTTGGAAAGCTGCTTTCTTCTTTCTAATCACTGCTTTAGCTTCATCATCCCACCACCAGGTTTCTTTAGCTTGTTGGTAGTGTCCTTTTGAGACTCCTAGCAGTGATTTGGCTCTCTCTAAGCAGGTTCGTTGTAGGCGATCCCACATATTTTGTGCCGTGATTGCATTTGAAACTGCGTCGATGGTATTACACAGCTGACTTCGCATATACGAAATGAATTGCTGTCCTTTGGTTTTCTCCAGATTGTACCACTTGATTCTCCTAGGAGCCTTTGTTTGTTTGACTTCCTTCACCGCATCCGTAAAAAATTCTGTTAAAAGAAGACGGTGTTGTTGAGCGGCAGCTTCTCCTAGTATCACTTTGCAATCTTTCACCCGAGATTTCATGTAATTGGTTACCAAATGGTAATCAATCTGGGTTTCATTTCCTCCACTGCTGTAAGTGATAAGGTGTCGGCCTTGTTTGATGAACATGGTATTTAGTACGATTAGACCGTATGACTTGCACATATTTAGAATATCTTCACCAGGAGTGTTCCTGGTGCCGAATCCCAAACCTCCATGGGAGTCTTCATAATCCTCGTTTGTCTTCCCGACATGTCCATTCAAATCTCCTCCAACAAACAAATACTCTTCTTTTGGGATGTTCTTAAGTAGGTTATGAAAATCAAGCCAGAATGCATCTTTTTCCTCCTGCTCACACCCTATTTGGGGAGCATATGCACTGATGATATTCCAGACCTTTCTTTCCATCACCAATAATTTAAGAGACATCAAACGGTCACTGGACTTCAAAATGGTCAACACGCTGTTATATAAACTTTGGTCAAGGATGATACCGACTCCGTTCCTACCTTGTTCTGTTCCATAGTAGAACATCCTGTAAGCCTTGGTTTTTACATCTAAGAAACGGGCTTTGTTTGCTGTGTTTCGTTTTTTTCGAGAATACTCTTTGAAAAGTCCTCGTTGTTTCAGCATTTTCTCCAAATGTCCTCATTTCATTTCATTTCATTTATTTAATATGTCCTCGAGGACAAAGATTAATTTTTTCTTAAGAAACGCAGAATTTTTCGAGGACAAAGATTAATTTTTTCGGGTGTCGTACAGAATCTCCAAAAAAAAAAATCCCCATCGATCAAAATCCCCAAAAATTTTTATCCACCTAGCTAATATCCCCATTGAGATAATGCACATTGATGAAATCCACACCTAAACAATCTTTTTTGTCAAAATCCCCACAAAATCTCCAAATCCCCAGAGTCTGTGTACATATAAATTATGTGCATCTAGTTTTCAGAAAAATCTCTCTCTTTCGTTGTTTTTGTAATTAATAAATGATAATGATTAACAGTTTCTTAACAACAAATTACTATAAATGCATGATTGTATCCTATTTTCATTTTTTTGTGTTTGTTTCATTAAAGACTTTCAAAGAAATTTCATTTTGTTACCATTACTGTTACGTTGTCAGTATATGAATATTTATTTTGTTAATGATTTCGAAAATGTATTTTTATTTTAATAAACGTTACAAGCATTATAATTTAAATTTTTTGGATTACATTTGCTGTAATACATAAACCTAATATCCCCAAAACAAATATATTCAAGTAGTGAATCATGCGATCAAATCGCGCGCGCGATTTGATCGCATGATTCACTACTTGAATATATTTGTTTTGGGGATATTGGGTTTGTAGATTCTCTCTTTGGGGATTTTGGGAGTTGGGGATTTTCGTTTGGGGATTTTGCGTTAGGGGATTTTCGTTTGGGGCTTGTGTTTTGGGGCAAACGTTACCAACCCAATTTTTTCTTAAGAAACGCAGAATTTTTCGAGGACATTTGGCTTAGGTTGGGGCATTTGCCCCTACCTGCCCCTACCTGGCTACGCCCATGTACTGAGGAATTATGTAGCATCCCAGTGCTGAAAGAATATTTGAAATCAGTCTAGTAGTCTCTAAGTTTCCGTTCCCAACCCTGTTCCTGTGGGATCTTCCGTTCCCATGGAAATATGTGAATGAAATGTAAATCTATGTCACTGAGAGATATTGTAACATCCTAGAGTTGAAAGAATTTTTGAAATCGGTTTAATAACTTTAAGGTTCTTTTGAATTTTAGATGAAACATTTCGGAGGGAACATGTACTATATAACATGTACTATATTTTATCAGCATATTCCCACGGGAACAGAAGGATGGGAACCTTAAAAATACAGACCTCAACAACGCCGTGAATGTCAAGGGATAAGGGGTATATGAGTATGTCTAAAGCAGCCCAGGGTGTGGAGCGAAGATCTCCGCTGACTCATTAACTTGCTGATATTTCGACTATGCACGCTTAGTCTGACACGATAAGTCAGCTTTTCTTTTGTTTTTTTTTTTTTTTATAGAACAGTGTTTTGTTTATAACGAAAGCTAACGCATTGCATTGATGTCGTCTCTGTTGCACGCTGTTTTATTTTTATTTGAGTCAATGAAACGATAGTCAATGCCCTATGTCGGTTTTTTCTTTTACTGCTTACTTTTCCTGTTCTGATTTTAAGCATTCCGTTTACATTTTATGTCTGTTGCGTGATAAAAATGTTTTAGACGGGGTCGTCTCCTTGTCCTTCGAAATTGGTCAAATAGTTATATAAGGTTGCGTTCCCAATCACGTTCGAGCATGATCCTTAATTGGAAAGAATTTTTGAAATCGGTCGAGTAGTTTTGAGGTTCATGTTTTCGTTCCCGTAGGAATATAGGGATGAATTATAATCTTAGCTACTGAGGGATAATGTATCATCCCAATTCTGAAAGATTTTGTGAAATCTTCCCTCGGGAATATATGGATGAAATATAGTCTATGTTATTGAGGGATAATGTAGCATCCTAGAGCAGAAAGAATTTTTAAAATCTGTCCAGTAGTTTCGAAGTTTGAGTTCCCAATTCCGTTCCCGTGGGAATATGGGGATGAATTAAAGTTTATGTTACTCGGTGATAGTGTAGCATTCTAACGGTGAAAGAATTTTTGAAATCAGTTCAGTGGTTTCTAGGTTCCCGTTTACATTCCCGTTCCCATAGGAATATAGGGATTAAAAGTATCCTATGTCCGTCTCCTGTTCATAAACTACCTCCCCACCAATTTTCAGACAAATCCGTTCAGCCGTTCTTGAGTTATAAATAGTGTAACTAACACGACTTTCATTTATATATGTATAGATATAGATAGATAAGTATTCATTACACATATCGAGTTTTCATTGTTTTTTAGATGTATTATGCTATTCGGGGCGGAGAAAAATCCAACGAATCAATAACCATGAATATTGGTTTAGCAGATCTCGAGTTATAAGTGTTGTAACAAACCCGTCTTTCTTTTATATATTAAGATGTTAATTATTATATAATTCTGTAAAAACAGTTCATGTTTAATTTAATGGCGCTTTCAGGCCAAATAAAATCTAACAATACAATACAATAGGTGACAATTCAATCGTAGAATCGATCGATTCTCTCGAACATCGTCGAAACGTTACATGTCTCTCTCTCTCTTTTGTCATTTTTTTCACAAACAGTGCTCTAGTGAAATAGTCAGCTGCATTCTTCCCCAGAAATAATTTAGCCGCAACACCCGCTCCACTAGGAACGCTCATCAGTTATACCATGAGCCCAACTTCGGGTACGAGTTCACTACGGTTTTGCTCCAGAAGCTTATTTTTGTATTTCAAGACACACATTTTTATTCAACTGAATGCGTGTAGCTCAGACGGATGTCCTCCAAGAAATAGAAAAGCAGCAATGTTACCAAACAGGAATTGGGGGGCCGAGAGAAGAAATGTTTTAAATTTTTAAAAAAGTTGGCCATTTTAGGACTGATCTTAACTTTGATAGTCCTTTAAAAATTGCCATACTCACAAATCTTTTCACTAAAATCGTAACTTAAAGTTCAAAACTAGCTGTTTGTTCAACGTTTGTAAGTATTTTGGTTGCAAAAACGACTATATTCAAAAAAAATTTTCACAACGAAGAGATCAGCCAGTGCCACAAACTTTTTCTTTTTATTTTGAAAAGAGTTTGAACTTGATCTCAAAAGCCTCTAATTATTTATTATCGAAGAAGTGTCAATGAGCTTAAGAGAAAAAAACTTAGTTCGTCTGTAGTTGTGCTTGTCACAGACACTGCAGTAGCCAGTTAAAGTACCTAAAATGTTGTGCCAAACGCCAAAGTTATTGAATAAATTCATTGCAACGCAGAACCTTAGCACCTAAACATGTTTCCAGACGAAAATGAAATAATTTTGGTTTATACAAAAATTGTATTCGGTAGAAGATATTTGAACATGTGGTAAATACGAAAATGTTTGGCAAGTATCGAGTACAAATTTTACCTAAAACACAAATAATTGAACAGCTGAATTCATATTTATTCGCACGTGCTACATTTTGCGCCGAAGGTTACCGTCGTAACAGCAAACAGGTTTCCCCTGTAAATGGCAATGCGCTTTACCGAATCCATTAGTTCTTCGCATTTTTTCGAAAATCAAAGACACAAAATATGATAAAGTTCACCACCGTCGCTCTAGTCGTTGCCATTTGCTTCGCTGCAAGCAATGCCAAGCCCTTCTTTTTTGGTGGCAATGTACATTGTACAACCATCTATTAATATAGGCGGTGGCGGTGGTTATGGTCCATCAGGCTGTTATTTTCAACCACCAGCACCACCAACAAATCTCTTCGATTCGTTAATAGACTTCGGAGCTGATTTAGTTGGAGCAGCCGGAAATGTAATCATTCCAGCAATAACAGGTGCCGCCGGTGGTATTATTGGTGCCGGTACTGGTTTATTGAGTGGAGATCCAATCGGAGGGGCATTACTTGGTGCTAATCATGGAGCAAGACTTGGTAATCATATGGTCAACGAAGTTGTCGATGCTGCTAAGGGATACTAAATGTTCTTAAATAAACTGGCTGAAGAATATCAGTAAAAAGAATTAATTTAATTAAATTTAATAAAAAGTGCAATTTTATTTTGATTCGATTTCCTTGTGGGTTTCTCGGAAAATACTTTGATTCTCGGATTTTTTGTGAAATTTTATATAAATGAGGTGGCGCAACGCATGATTGTCATTTTTTAGTAGGTTTCAAGCTTTATCGATCTGATCGTGTTGATAGAATAGGTGGAGGAGTGGCGATTCACGATCGGGATATAATTCAATCAAATATGGTACCGCACTCTGATGAAGGCACTACCTTGTCCAATATATTCGCATTGAGACTTAATGCAATGAACAAATATACTATTGGAGCACTGTAGTGTATATGTCACCTTGTTTTGCCTGTCCTCAAGTAGTTGAAGATCTTGTAAGTCAATTGTCAACTTGTCAGTGGTTTGTGGTGACATGAATAGGTTCGTTCGTTGAACTTTCCCCAGGGTTAACCCAGGTTTTCTTGACAAAAAACATGGGTTTTCCTATCCTCAAAAAACGCTAAACCACAAATCACCAAACATCCCTGTCATTAAAAAAAATACTTGTCATTTGACAGCCCTCAACTCGCCACAGCAAAAGCCTAGGGCGAGTTGAGGGAAAACGTAGGTCAACCCTAGGGTTCACAAAACACTCAATTTGACTTTCAGGCGACTTTGGGTTTCTCAAAAAACGCTTTGTGGCAACCCCAGGGCGACCCTAGGGCTTCAACGAACAAAACCTAATATAAATCTTTTTAAAAATTCTTCCAAAAACTTTAATAATGTGATGCGGTCTCTAGAGCTCAGCTTTGCAATTGCTTCAGAAGCTACACACTTCAAACCATACTGTGCGCCCACACTTCTTGATGTGGTTATTTAAACAAACTCAATTCATACTCCACGGGTATCGCCTTTCGCGAGGAACTGGCAAGTCCTCCGTTAGTATTCATTGCCATGAAAAGCGCTTTCTCGATTAGCCGTTCGGAACCGGCAGAAAATTCTGGGTCCCCTCCATACCACCACAAGGCATGGTTGTGAGAAATGCGCTAGGCCCAGGGGCTCCTTGCTCTGTAGCGCCACCCTATTTTTTTTTTTTTTAATTCATTCGAAATTTTACAGTCAGCTCCTTGCTCCAGCCTTTTCTTTTCACGACTTGATTTTCAAACAAAAATAAACAGATTACCAATCTATAGAGACTTTCGTAATATAAATTTACATGGCTTATTCCTTGCTTTTGATAATCTAGATTGGTCCTCAATTTATGGAACAGCTTATGGAACAACTTTGTAAAATCTCTATACGATGAATTTGTCTCTTTGAAAACAATAGTTGTCAGAAATTCGGATTATCCTGGGATGTCTATTTCCATTCAAAAATCAATGATCCTGCGTGATAAACATTTTCTTAGGTGGAAAACAATTGACGTTTAAACCGGCTAATATCTTTAATAAAATATAATATGTATACTAGCGACCCGCCCCGGCTTCGCACGGGTACAATGCTGATACTAAATACACTACAGAGAAACTTTGTATATAAAAACACAGCGGCCCGCTATGGCTTCGCACGGGTATAAAATAACAGAAAGCAAACGCTACGTCCCGCAATTTTTAAATCCTATTAAACTAATATTATAAATGTGAAAGTCACTCTGTCTGTCCGGCTTTCTATGTTACCATCTCCCGCCCAAACTACTGAACCGATTTAAATAAAATTTGATAAAGAGATAGTCTAAGATTTGAGGAAGGACATAGGCTATATATTTTATTCCTAAATTCCCACGGGAGCGGGAACGTATACGGGAATTTAGAAACTACAACACCGATATCAAAAATGTTTCCACCCATAAAATGCTTCACTATCCCAGAGTAACATAAACTTTAATTCATATCCATATTCCAACGGGAACGGGAGTCCTTATTAATATAATAAGTGTGAAAGAAGTTCTGTCTGTCCGTCGTTCTATGTTACCATCTCCCGCCCAAACTAATAAACCTATTTGAATGAAATTTTGTACAAAGATTGTTCTGAACTTAAGGAAGGACATAGGCTGTATTTTATTCGAATATTCCCACGGGAACCGGTCCTCACTATTATTATAAATGCAAAAGTAGCTCAGTCTGTTCACCTTTCTATGTTACCATCTCCCGCCCAAACTAATAAACCGATTTAAATGAAATTTTGTACAAAGATTGTTCAGAACCTGAGGAAGGACATAGGCTTTTTATTTTTTTTCTCTATATTCCCACGGGAACAGGAACGTATACGGGAACTTTGAAACTACGGCACCGATTTCAGAAATTCTTTCACCGTTGGAATGCTAAATAATCCCGGAGTAACATTAACTTCAACTCATCCACATATTCCCACGAAAACGGTCACCATATTCCTACGGAAAAGGGAGTCCTTACTGATATAATAAGTGCGAAAGTAGCTCTGTCTGTTCGCCTTTCTATGTTACCATATCCCGCCCAAACTAATGAATAGATTTAAATGAAATTTTGTACAAAGATAGTCTAGAGCCTATGGGTTATATATTTTATCCCAATATTCCCACGGGAATGGGAACGTATACGGGAACTTAGAAGCGAAAGCACCGATTTCAAAAATTCTTCCACCGTTAGAATGCTACACTATCCCTGAGTAACATAAACTGTAAGTCATCCCCATTATTCCTACGGGAACGGTCACCATACTCCCACAGGAATGGGAGTTTTTATCAATATCATAAGTCTGAAATGAAATCTATCTGTCTATTTTTATTTGTTATCAAAAACCGCCCAAACTATTAAACCTATTTATATGAATTTTGGTATACAGAGATATAGTCTTGAGCCTGAAGATGGACATAGGCTATGTATGTTATCCCTGTATTCCCACAAGAACGGAAACGTAAACGGGAACCTAGAAACTACTAAACTGATTTCATGAATTATTTCCCCGTTAGAATGCTTCAGTATCTCAAAGTAACATTAAATTTAATTTATCCCCATATTCCCATGGGAACGGAAGTACTTACTAACACTATAGATCCGAAATCAACTCCGTCTGTCTGTTTTGTTTTGTTACCATCTACCGCCCAAACTATTGAACCTATTTGTATGAATTTTGGTGCCGAGATAGTTTTGACTTGAGCCTGAAGAAGGACAGCGTCTGTATTTGTTTTCCCAATATTGCTACGGGAACGGCAACGTAAACGGGAACCTTGAAGCTACTGGACCGATTTCAAAAGTTCTTTCATCATGAGGTGATTTCTGTCAAATTGTCTATTACACAGTTGACCTGAGAAGAAATGTCTATCTTGATCTTCAAATAAATATTGGCTATCAGTAATGCCTGTGTGAAAAGTCGATTTCGGCCCCGACTAATGAGATAGTTAACAATATCAACTAATAAATTATGTTAGACGTATTGGGGATGTTGTCGAATATCTATCAATAGACAATATTATGGACACTGAGCAAGTCACATCATACCCTATAGAGTTTCTCAATTCCTTAGAATTATCAGGAGTGGCTGCAAGTTGGTGTTCCAGTGCCAATAATGAGTAATCTAGAATTGTACACAGCTACAAATTACACATCTGGGATGCGGCATTATAAAAGTTTTAATAATGACTGGAACAGCGAAAGGAGAAAACTATTGATTCCCCGTATTTCCTTAATTCCCACTGATTTGTCATTTTGGTTTAAAAGAATAGGTCTGTTCGTTGAACTTTCCCCAGGGTTGACCCAGGTTTTCTTGACAACCCTATGAGTTGTCAAAAAAAAACTGGGTTTTTCAGTCCTCAAAAAACACTACACCATAAATCACCACACATCCCTGTCATTAAAAATACATGTCATTTGACAGCCCTCAAATCGCCACAGCAAAAAGCTAGGGCGAGTTTGGGGCAAACCTATGGCAAACCTATGGCTCAAAAAACACTCAATTTGACATTAAGGGTGAATTTAGGTTTCTCAAAAAACGTTTTGTGGCGACCCTATGGCGACCCTAGGGCTTCAACGAACAAACCTAATGTATCAAACTCGCAAAACCTTATTTATATTTGACAAAAGATAGAAAAAGTAATAATATCGTGTGCAAAAATGTACCGAAATAAAATAACAACAATAGTTTACCGCATGAAAAAAAAAAAAAAATTTGAAATGCTGCCGAAAGTCACTATTCCACGCGGACGAAGTCACGGGCACAGCTAGTGGTAGAATAAATTGAAAAACCATAATCAAATCGGCGAGTTTTATGGCAACAAACCAAATGCTTCAAGTCACACGTCCTGGACAGTCCATCCATCGAGTCACTTTCTCATTTCAATTTTTCGGTGATTGGCTGAAAAGCACTTCAGCCCACCAGTAAATGATATGATTTATAAGAGAAAATTAATTTTTATTGTACTTTTTTTTCTAAAATAAATTCTTTTAGCTGATATTCTTCAGCCAGTTTATTTAAGAACATTTAATATCCCTTAGCAGCATCGACCACATTGTTGACTATATGATTACCAAGATTTGCTCCATGATTAGCACCAAGTAATGCCCCTCCGATTGGATCTCCACTCAATAAACCAGTACCGGCACCAATAAGTGCTGATCTATTATCGAACGCGCAAACACGCGCCGCGCTAGTTACCGCAAAATTAAAATCTGTGCTGCCCCTTCCTCCATACAAAAAATACAAAATAAGAAAAAATAAAATAAAAAATAATAAGAAAAAAAAAGAAAACAATCAAATCAATAACAATCAAACATAAATCTATTAATTTTTTCATTCCGTGCCGCCGCAAGAAAAAAAAAAAAGAATTCTCGTGCAAAAACAATTCAGTGCGCTGTGCCTGTGCTGTGAAAATTAATCAAAAAAAAAAAAAAAAAAGAAACTGAATAGACCAAACACTAGTGCCCACCTTCTTATCTTCTCCTCCCCCACACCACTCGCATAGTCTTGTTGGCTGCACACATTTCTTCTAATCGATATTTCCTTATCGCATCGAAGCAGTGTGTGCAGGCAATGAGGCTGTGGGTTTGCTAGGCGGATAGTTTGATCAACGGTGTCGATCCCGTTGGTGAATCAAATCAAGTTGCTGGCTGGGCATAACACCGCTAGTAATTTGGTTTGGTTTCCTATCGAGATATGCACTTGTTGATTATACTTAGATAGCGTCTGCGTTCGATATTTTGTTTTGTGTGTTTTTGTGAATTGTAATGTCGGGTAAATTTCGGGTCGATTTTAGCAACATTAGGGGGTTGCGATCGAATTTCTTTGCTGTGTACGCTCACACTGCAAAATGTAGGCCAGCTGTTTTGGCACTGAGTGAAACACAGGTGGGTGTTGATTCTGATCCCACAGAGTTCAACCTGCCTGGATATAGCTTAGTGCCACTATTCTTTTCCTCCCATGGCCTCGCCGTATATGTTCGGAATGATATTGCTTACCAGCTTCTACCACAATACGGCATCTGTTCTAATACGAACTTTAATTTCATGTGGTTAAAATTCACCGTCCGTAAGCATATCATTCACTACTGTTTTATTTATAGAAGCCCCAATTTAGATAGCAATTCAACCTCTAACGAGTTTGATGCGCTATCTGACTCCATAGTAAGAATTGTTTCCCTTTATCCTCACACTGAAATCGCAATTGCGGGCGATTTCAATGTACACAATTCAGGTTGGCTTCGACATTCTGGCCAGACAACACCCGAAGGAAGGTATGTTGAGATCTTTGCTGAATTAAATCTTTTAACTCAGCTTGTTGATGAGCCCACTCGGGTTCCGGATATTTCTGGCCATTCGGCCAACACATTAGATTTGTTTCTCACTTCTCATCCTGAAAAATATAGGGTCAAAGTGTCATCACCTCTAGGCACGTCGGACCATTGTGTCATATCGGTAGATTTTCCGGTTTCCGTCACAGTAAAAAGAGAAAAAGTCCCAAAAAGAACTGTATGGCAATATGAGAAAGCCAATTGGGACGGCCTGAATAATTTCTTTCGAAATTTCAACTGGTCTTTGTGCTTTCTCGACGGTAACGTGGATGCATCAGCTGATATGATATCTAACGTAATTCTCAACGGCATGACTAACTTTGTTCCGCATAGATCAAAGAGCATCATCCCCAAAGAAAATTCGTGGTTCGATTCGAGCTGTAGGGAGATGATTAGGGAAAGAGAAAAATGTTTTCGGATTTTTAAAAATGACCCTATCGAAGAAAACAGAAATAAGTTTAAGTGCGCCAGGAACGCCTGCAATACTCATATACAGAAGACCAAGTTTTTATATGACCAAAAATTAAGGCAAAAAATACTATTGTGTCCAAAAGGAAGTAAAAACTTTTGGTCTTTTGTTAAGAATATTAAGAACTCGACCACATCATCGGTCCCAACGCTCGTCTTCAATGACTCTCCGTATGTCAGCTCCATCGACAAAGCCAATTTGCTGGCAGCTCAATTTGCTGCCAACTCGACACTTCCTTATAGTATTTTGGCTCCACCTGAGCTCGAGTCTGCAAATTCTTTGATGAAGCAGATATTTTTTCGAACTCGCTCGGTTGCGAGAGTCCTTAGAGATCTCAACATACATAAGTCCGCTGGTCCAGATGGTATCCCCGCCGTTATTCTGAAGAGGTGTTCTTCTACGCTGGCAAAACCACTGCGTAAACTTTTCCATCTTTCCTATTCTGCTGGGATTTTTCCGAGCAGATGGAAAACTGCATTTGTCCAGCCGGTCCCTAAAAAAGGCGAATCTTCCTCCCCTTCCAATTACCGTCCAATTGCACTAACGTCCCTTCTTTCCAAGGTCATGGAAACGTTGATAAACCGTCAACTTATGAAATATCTTGAAGAACGAAAGCTTCTTAATGACCGTCAGTACGGCTTTCGTAGCAAACGGTCCACTGGTGATTTGATGGCTTATCTCACCGAAAAGTGGAACCAATCTTTACATTGTTTTGGAGAAAGTAAGATTATTGCGCTTGATATTTCTAAAGCATTTGATAGAGTTTGGCATCAGGCTCTTTTATCGAAAATGCGTGCTTTTGGTATCGATGAGTCTCTTCTTCGTTGGATTAGAAACTACCTTTCCGACCGTTCAATACAAGTTGTGTTGGATGGCTTCAAGTCTGATACCCACTTCAGTTAGTTAGTTAGTTAGTTTATATAACTTTTTATTTAACTTGATTAATACAAAGTAATACAATATTATATTTTTTAGCAGAAAGTCTTAAGGTTATGGCAGTAAGCCGTCTACCAGATTGACATTTTTTGTATTGATAAACATTATTTATTATATAATTAATTAGTTTGAAACAAAATTGATGCAATTATAATAAACTTTAAGTTAAAATGTATTTTGTAACTAAAAATCTCCTTCTCTTAATCGATTTCTGTATTCCAAAGCAGTTTTCGTATATCTATAAACTGGTTCCCATCCTCGATCACCATTCAAAATACCCATTATATCGTCTTTTGTTAAAGTATTTACTCCAAAGTAGATCCTTCGAAGTTCATTTAGCATCGGACACACAGCAATAAAATGAAAAATGTCCTCCCTCTCACCCCGGTTGCAGATATCACATAAGATTGGTAGTTCGGGTCGATGTGGTACGTAATTTAGTGGGATTAGTTCGCCTCTTAACATAAAGATTGTTCTTATCATCTCGGTTTTATTCTTATCCAGAAAGTAAGTGTTGTCTTGAAGAATATATTTCGCATTACTGTAGTACATTCTGTGTTGCGAGGACTGTGCCTCATTCATGTATTTGTTGTATAGATATTTTCCAGCTTTTTCCAGAATGTGTTCAAATTTCACCCTCAGTGAAGAGGCTCCATCACAACGGTCAAAATTAATGTCACATCCATAGCAATTAGCAAGTTCTTGCCACTCTTGAATGCAGTGTGAGTTATTTGCTATCATGTGCCTTAGAATAATCTTTGGTAAGCGGCGCTCTTCCATTTCCATCACTTTAATTACATATTTGAAGTGTAACCTCAACGTTTCTAAGATAAGGGGTGGGCAACTTGTCTCCAGATGAATCATGTAGTTTGGGGTGCTATTAGGTAATCTAAATATTCGTTTAATGCAGTACCGTTGGAATTTTTCTACTGGCTCAAAATAGCTATGCCCCCAAATTTGTGCAGCATACAGAAGAACTGTCTGGGCAGTTGCTTGTATAACTTTTTGCTTAGAGCTATGGGATACAAATTTGTTTTGGATGCAGGGACGCCAGACTGAATTAATAGCCCGTTTAGCTTCTGATAGTTTAACTTTCAGGTGTTTTTCCATATTCAGATTAGCTGTAATCAGAACTCCAAGATACTTATATTCTCTTATAACTTCGATAGATTGCCTTTGGAAGGTCCATGCTTCGTTTCTCGAGAGTCTGCCACCTCCGTTCCTGAATACGAGAATTTTGGTCTTTTCAAGATTCACTGATAAATTCCAGGCTTTACAATACTTTTCAAGTCTGTTGATCATAAGTTGCAAACTTGTAACTGAACTAGCAAGAAAAACAATATCGTCAGCATACATAAGTCCTGGAATCATAGTGCCGTTAACCTCAACTCCACCACCAATGTCATCTGTTATATCATTTATAAACAATATGAAAAGAAGTGCGCTTAAGATGCAGCCTTACTTCAAACCCATCGTAGTTTCAAAAACATCAGATAAACCTTCACCATCCCATACCGCAACTTTATTATTTCCGTATAAAGCTCTTATGATGTTCACAATTTTGCTACTTATACCAATCTTATATAGCTTGTAAAAGAGTGCCTCGCGTGGAATAGAGTCAAATGCTGATTTGAAGTCGACAAATATGGCATAAAGTTTCTTATGTTTTTGTTTGTACATTTGAGCAATATTTATTAAAGTGAAAACTTGATCAACTGTAGAGTAATCTTCTCTAAATCCAGCTTGAAACTCGTGTAAGATGTTCTTATTTCTGATCCAGTCTTTAAGTCTCTTGTAAATTAGAGCGGTAAATAGTTTGCAGGTTGTATTGAGAAATGAAATTCCTCTGTAGTTTGCTGGATTTGTATGGCTTCCTTTTTTATGGAGCGGGAATATTATTGATTTTTTAAAGCTTTGTGGGAAGTCTGTGCTTTCGAAAAGTCGATTATACTCTTTTAGAAGAGCTTGTGCGAATTCAGTAGTACAGTTTTTGTAGAATTCGAAGGGAATCCCATCTTCTCCTGGGGCTTTGTTGTTCTTAGCATTGTTCAATACTTGAAATATTTCAGATAGTTCAAACGGTTCGTCTAGAAACACATCAATTATTTGAGGCTCTGCATACTGAATATCAAGCGACGTCTGAGCAGTATTTAAAAGTGTTCTGAAGTGTGTTTGTAGCTCTTGTGCTTGAAGACCAGTTGCGATACTGTTTTTTCTTCCATTCAGAAGTTTGGCTGCCTTCCAAAAGTCGATTGAAGATCTGCAATTGTTTATTTTTGAGATATTTTGTTGTTCATACGCTAGTCTTTTTGCAAGACATATCGTTTTGAATTCCTTGTTTGCATTAGCATACAATGTTTTAAATATATTGTTGTTATGCTTTCTAAGTAATTTTAGAAATGTAAATGACTTTCGTCTTGCCAACATGCAATCTTTATCGAACCACTTTTGTTTCTTCGTTTCTTGTTTGTTTGTGCAGTATAAGTTTTGTGTAGATTTCTTGATGACAACTGAAAGTTGATCAATATTCGGTGAAGCTTCGGTTCGGTAAAGATTATTGAGTTCAATGTTTAAATTTGTGCGGTAAGTATTTGCCTTTTTTGGTTCCAGAAAAGTTTCGGTATTAGACTAAGCTCATTATAATTATTTAAATTTTCATTAAATCCCACTTCAAATTGAACTTCTAACGGCATATGGTCCGAGAACATCTGCTGACCTACTCGAAAGTCGGAAATAATGTCTTGCCAGTTTCCAGCGACGAAGCAATAGTCAATAACTGAACATGCTGTCCCTCTCAAAAAAGTATATTCACCTCTAAGATCTCCAGAACAACTTCCATTTAGAACTGAACAATCGAAAGAATCTGTTAATTCCAGTATTTTAGTTCCTTTACTGTCGCACAATTCATCTTTCGACTGGCGTTGAGAATTTAAAAGCTCAGTATTCGGACCAGAAACAAAATTATTCTGAGAAAGCCCTATTCGACCGTTGAAGTCACCAATAAGCATCAAGTTTATGGAATCAATATTATTTAGAAGGTCGCTAAGTGTATCAAAGTCACGTTGCCAGTAGTTGCAGTTTAGATATATAGGAATAATATAAAAAATTTGCATTTTTATTTCAAGTTTTATAATATATGCATCATTTTTTTCTTCAAATTCTAACTTTACCCCTCCAAGGTTTTTACGGTATGCTAATAGTTCTCCTCCACTTGCTCTTCCAAAAATACTTCTTTTAACACCAGGTATCCATTTGAGTTCATAATTCTTAAAAATTGTATTATATCTATTATGTTCTATATTAAGTAAATGTGTTTCATATAATAGAAATATGTGGAATTCTTTTAAATAGTTAAAAAATTCAACAATGGCTAATTTATTTTTCATTCCAGCGATATTGTAACTTAAAATTTTAAATTTATTTTCTTGATTTGGGTAGACGGCTGCTTCTCAGCAAAAACGCCCATCTGAACTCCCATTAGCTTTTACAGCGGATGTTTTGCTTACTTCTGCCATCCCTGAACTCGAAGCTTGTCTAAAGTTTGACAGTTGTTCTGACGTATTGCTAATTTTTATTTCATTCATTAAATTATCAATAGTATTTTTAACACCTGTCGAGATTATTCCAAGAACTTTTCAAAGAATATGAGTTCCATCTTCATTCCCACACCGCAAACCTTTCAAAGCATCCCACGTGAAAACTCTGTTCTCTATATGTAATCTATCATCCCTCAAAACAATCTTTTTCTTCGGATTTTCATCTCTCAGCGTTTTCATCAGCCTGATCAATTTAGATCTCCTTTGTCGAACGTTCAATGGCAGGTCTTTATTGATGGATATACCTGAATTCTTGAGTTGTCTACAGTTGCGAAGTACACTTGAAGCTATGTCGCGGGTTTTCATTTGGACGATGACTGTTGATTTGCGAGGATCTTGGCTACGAATTGTGTATGCACTTTCGATACCACTGCTTGTGTCGAGGTTGACAAGACCTGCGCAGACAGACTTCGCTTTGTTTGTCATGTCAACATCTTTCTCGACAGGTAATCGCACAACCAGATTTTTTTCAGAATTTTTTTGCAGCATTTTATCTATCTGCGATTCTAGTTCTTTATTTCGATCTTCTAATTGAGCAACTCTAGCTGAGATTTCATCATGTTTGGCTTTTAGTGTTGATATCTCCGTGAATAAGAGCTGAAAGTCGTTTTTGGTCGGGAGCTCTTTGATAAGCGCAGTATTATTTTCCCGCAGGATTTCTTTCAGCAATTCTGGCGTAATACTCATATTTTCGTTGGGTTTGTTAATAAAATAGCTAGAGCTTCTTTTTTCAGTGTTGTTTTTTTCCGGGGAGATGTCTTCTAGACTTCTCTTGCTCATTTATAGGTTAGTTTTAGGTCAGTATTTATTCAAGTGGTTTTTAGTCTTATTCTCTACAACTTACTCAGAATATTTATATAATAGTAGAGCAGAGGTTATAATTATTCACTTCAAACATAAACTTTATTTTTCTATTTAGATTTTATTTTACTTTTTGCTTTTTTGGCTTAGCTCTTTTTTTCACGACTTTATTGACAGATCAACAAATGTCACTTCATAAATGCTGGTGTGCCCCAGGGCTCCGTTTTGTCTCCGACTCTCTTCCTCATTTTCATTAATGATCTCTTGTCTGAAACTTCTAATCCACTTAACTGTTTTGCTGACGACTCGACCCTCAGCTTTTCATATTCGTTTCCAAATTCACGTCCTTGCTCTTCGGATGTGGAACTGGAACGGTTGCGTATGATAAGCTCATTGAATTCTGACCTTGACAGCATTGTTGCATGGGGTATTATGAACCGAGTAGAATTCAATGCTTCGAAAACTCAATGCTGCCTCTTGTCGATGAAGCTTAACATTCCCCCATTGCCATTATCCATGAATGGTACCTGCATCGAAGAAACCGAAAAGCTGTCAGTACTTGGTATGTGTGTAAACGATGATCTTCGTTGGAATGACCACATATTTGAAGTCGCCAAAAACGCTGCTAAATGCTTAGGTTTCTTAAGACGATGCAGGAAGTTCTTCACCCCTTCTGATCTGGCTATAATTTATAAGGCCTTCATCCGCCCAAAACTGGAGTATAACTCCCATATCTGGTCAGGTGCTGCTCAAACATCTTTGCACCTGCTTGATAGGGTACAAAACAGAGCGTTAAAATTGATAGGTGATAGTTCAATCGTAGAATCGATTGATTCTCTTGAACATCGTCGAAACGTCACCTGTCTCACTCTCTTTTATCGCTTTTTTCACAAACAGTGCTCTAGTGAAATAGCCAGTTGCATTCCTCCCCTGAAACAATTTAGCCGCAACACCCGCCTCGCTAGGAATGTTCATCAGTTTTACCTTGAGCCCAACTTCGGACGTACAGTCAAGTATAGAGATTCGTATTTCAGTCGCACCACCTGAATGTGGAATGCTTTACCTGGCTCTGTATTTCCCCCTCATTACGATTCACAAAGGTTCAAAAGCAACGTGCATCGGTGTCTCCTTTCAAATCCTCTCCTATTTTCCTAAATGCTCGCACTGTGTTCTATAACATTATAAGGGTAGTCATAACCCCTTGATGTGCGCGTTAATTATAAAAAAAAAAAAAAAAAAAAAAATAATACCACCGGTGGCACCTGTTATTGCTGGGATGACATTTCCGGTTCCTCCCAATATATCAGCACCAATGTCTAATATCGAATCAAAGATACACATCAAAATAGAAGGTTGTTGACAACCCTGATTAAGGAAAGGCTTGGCATTGCTTGAAGTTAAGCAAATGGCTGCGACTAGAGCGACGATGGTGAACTTGAACATGTTTTCTTTTTGGCTCTACTTAACTGTAACTGCGGCGAGGGAATCCCATCAGCTGAATGGCTGTGCACAGCTGCAGAGGAATAAAGTGCCTTATATTTTTACCTACACATATACTCGATACTTGTTAACAGAAAAACGACCGATCAGTTAGAAGTACAATTCAAGTGTGAGTTTTTATCATACGTTCATAGTTTTGATGGACATATATTGGAAAGAAACTGAAAAGTGAGAGAGAGCATGTAAAGGTGTGTACACATCGACTGTATAAGAGTTGTTATTTACTTAAGTAATATTAGGTTTGTTCGTTGAAGTCCTAGGGTCGCCACAAAGCGTTTTTTGAGAAACCTAAATTCACCCTGAATGTCAAATTGAGTGTTTTTTGAGCCATAGGTTTGCCATAGGTTTTCCCCAAACTCGCCCTAGCTTTTTGCTGTGGCGATTTGAGGGCTGTCAAATGGCATATACTTATTTGTTTTTTAATGACAGGGATGTGTGGTGATTTGTGGTGTAGTGTTTTTTTAGGACAGGAAAACCCAGGTTTTTTTGACAACTCATACTGTTGTCAAGAAAACCTGGGTCAACCCTGGGGAAAGTTCAACGAACAGACCTATTGAATGCATTCAACATTTCCCGATAAAAATTTGAGATCAACCGCAAACTGCTCTCAAAGAAGGGCGGTTCACACCACAGTACCTACAACTTGTTGGACAGACTTTGGTCTGAACGATTCATGTGGGATGGATGGTTTCTGAATAGTTCTGATAATTTTGAAATCGGACAGACACTTCTTACAATGTGAACTAAAATTTTTCCAGACAAAACAGTTAGTTAAACAGGTTATTTAGACAACTGTTGGAATGAATTTCTAAATACGAAATTGGCTAAGGCTTGTCCAACTCTTTAGACACCGTCTAGCTGGACAGTTGTCTACGGATGTTCTAAGCAAATTTTATAAATACGACTGTATGTGTAAACCTAGATCGAGTATAATCGGTTAATTGAGTGTGTTGGTGTGTGTTTTTTTTTTCAGTGAAAATTGCACACACACTCACACTTACATGCATATGTGTACTGTACACACTTCGATTCCATTTGCATTCGATTATGCTCGATTTGGTGAGGTAAGTAGATACCTGCATCGAAATCTGAATCATAATCCGATTCGATTACCCGATCCTAAGTGGAAACGTGGTAGTTAGAGGAAAAGTTTGAGAAATCTCTGAAAGTGCTACCAGTGGATCCTTTTTGGCGCGGTATTACAAAAAAATGAACTTGTTGCATTTGTGATGAATGTTGTGTATGCCGGTAACCACTCGGATATACTATGTATGAGTAAGACATGCTGATGAATGATGATTAGGTTAAATCAACTCGAATTGATTTAGAAGAAGTAAGGTTTCGAACCTTCTACACCTCTTTGCTACACCTTCCAATTTTGAGTAATAGACACCCCCCCCCCCCTTGCCCAAATACTGGATCCGCCACTGCTTGGAAGGGATATTTGATCCGAAGGAATAATACTTCCTCTAAGAATTCAAGCGCTCGATAGCTGCCCGAAGAAAGCGTTACTAATCACTATCACTATCACTATCAGTGATCCTGAATAACAAACTTCTTTGGTCTAAACATGTCGAGTCCAAAACTACTAAAGCGCTGTCATTGTAAAGGAGCCTTTGGCAAGACATGGGGTCTTTCACCGAAAAGGGTCCTTTGGATCTATACGGCTATGATAAGACCAATCATCTCCTATGCGTCAGTTGTTTGGTGGAATAAGCCCTCGCGTAAAAACGTTATTGCCTCGTTTGCCAAACTTAAAAGAACAATTTGTTTTGGTGTTACTGGGGCCTTTTCCAGCACACCGGGAGCTGCTCTCGACGCACTGCTGAATCTTCCTCCCCTTGATACCTACATCATGGGGTGTACTCTCAAGACCATTTCTCGTTTAAAGAGATGTGGTCTCTGGCACAATTCGCGATTGAGCTTTGAGGAGCTCGCAAGCAGCATATCTTTTGACTCACGTCTAATGGATATGCCGTCTGACACGATGATCCCAAGGCTCAAACTGCGTCAAAATTACTCAGTCAACTTTCCTTCGGTGCAGGACTGGTTCGCTCCAGAATCTGAGCCTGGAAAGAACTGTTATCGTATCTTCACAGATGGCTCCAAAACCGACGAGGGTTCTGGTACTGATGTCTTTGTGGAGAACGACGACATACGACTGCACACATCCTTGGGATCATACGCATCCGTTTTCCAAGCGGAGGCATATGATATCCTAATGGCCTTGAGCCATGTAACGAACAATGGATGGACGGGGAGAAGTATCTTTGTTTGCAGCATCACGGCATAACTGGAAATGAGATCGCCGATGAACTTGCTAGGCAAGGATCTCAGACAGCTTTCTCAGGACCTGAACCGTCGCTAGGTCTGCCAGCGTCCTCAGTGAGGGCTTCAATCAACGATTGGATCTGTGAATTTAATTTTAATTTAATTTTTGGTGGGGGTTCAATTAGGTCGGAGTCAAAGAAACGTGGAAGGAATGGATCAAAAGAAAAATTCGGTAAAAACGAGAAGTAATCTGAATCAGGAACAAAAGAATCGTCCGTGAAAGATTGTTTGAAGTAATTTGCGAAATAGTTTGCTACAGCGAGTGCATCGGATGAGGATTCATTATTGAAGGAAAGGGAGGAAGGGTACCCGTCAGATTTTCTTTTGTGGTTGACAAATTTATAAAAAGACTTAGGGTCATTAATAATGTTAGATTGCATTTCGATTAAATAGCGTTGGTAAAGGGTGTTGAAAAGCTCACAGAAATGTAAATAAGAGCCAAGGTAAGCTGAATAGTCAGTAGGAGATCGAGTACGAAGGAAGATTATCCACCATTTGTTCCTTTTATTTCTTAGAGTACGGAGTCTATGGTTATACCACGGAGGGGAAGTAGAAGAAGTTTTAAGTCTTGAAAGGGGAACGTGAAGAGCACAATCGTAGATGGCATGCCTCCATTGGATGCAGACAGACCAAACGTATGCTTACCAACGTTAGTAAAAAGACTGCAACATTTTTGCTATCCCGTAGCAGAAAAGACTGTGGAAAGCTTATTGGCGTTGCCAGCGGGCACTTCTCTTTTGCCAAGCATTTAAACGTGTTAGGCTTAAGTGATACCACACTCTGTGAATCTTGTGGAGAAGATGAGGACACCGCAGAACACTTCCTCTGTGAATGTTCTGCTTTTTCTCGCATGAGGTTTCAGATACTCGGCGCAGACATGGTGAGAGCTGGTAACTTAGGCTCCTTTTATCATGGCAGCGTCTTTTGGCTTTTCTCCCAATATCTGGAAGGCTATAACAAATAGAAGGTTGCTAACTGGTAGTACAATGGACCGGTATTCAGGTCTGAGTGCTCCAGCTGGTATTTTAAAAACCTCCAACAGAAAAAAAAAAAAATAGTAAGCACAATTGTAGTGCACCATAAGTTTAACCGAAGCTGCTAAGGAAACTTGGTCACTAAATTTGAAGAAGTGAACATTTTTTCTTAGAAGATTCAGACAGTGAATCGTTTATGAGACTGCGAACGACCTGAATTTTCTTGAATCAGGCATAAAACGTTTTACTTGAAATTTTTCTCAAGTCTCTTTTGTCTGGAAAGACTTTAGTTCACATTGTAAGAAGTGTCTGTCCGATTTCAAAATTATACGAACTATTCAGAAACCAACCATTTAAGGGCTTACATCATCCCACATGGATCGTTCAGGCCAAAGTCTGTCCAACAAGTTGTACTGCGTGAACCACCCTTCTTTGAGAGCAGTTTGCGGTTGACCTCAAATCTTATATTAAAAAATATCGAGGCAGTATCGAGTATATGTGTAAAAATATAAGGCACTTTATTCCTCTGTAGTTGTGCACAGCCTTTCAGCTGATGAAATTCCCTCGTCGCAGTTAAAGTACATACGCCAGTTCCAAGTAATGGCTTAGGAGTCGCCAAAGTTCTTTTTTCACTGAAACATACTCCAAAATATTTATCTGGCTACACAAGAACGTGTTTGAACATAAGTTAAATGCAAATAAGTTTGTAATTTTTCCATGCAAACACAAACAAATTTAACACCTGAATTCATATTTGCTCGCACATGCCAAATTTTGGGCCAGTTTCATCTATAAAAGGCGAGGGGATTTAAAGAATTCATCAGTTCCTCATATATCTTCAAAAAGAAGCAAAGTAGAGCAAAAAAGAAAAAAATGTTCAAATTCACCATCGTCGCTCTAGTCGCTGCCATTTGCTTTACTTCAAGCAATGCCGCGCCTTTCTTTAATCTAGGATTTGGAGGACAACAACAACAACAACAACCTACTATTCTGGTTAACGGTGGCGTAAATCCAGGCTATTACGGGGGATCAGTTCAAACTTACCCAGCTTATCCACAGCCCAAGCCCCCATGTTTCCTTGATACGTTAATAGACTTCGGAGCTGATTTAGTTGGAGCAGCCGGAAATGTAATCATTCCAGCAATAACAGGTGCCGCCGGTGGTATTATTGGTTGCGGTACTGGTTTATTGAGTGGAGATCCAATCGGAGGGGCATTACTTGGTGCTAATCATGGAGCAAAACTTGGTAATCATATGGTCAACGAAGTTGTCGATGCTGCTAAGGGATACTAAGTGCTCATAAATAAGCTAGCTGAAGAATATCAGCTGAAAGCATATATTTAAAAAAAAAAGTATAAAATAAAAATTAATTTTCTCTTCCGAACTACATTTTGTTTCGATTTACTTGTGGGCTGTAGTGCTTTTCAGCCAATCACCGAAAAATAGAAAGAGGAAAGTGACTCGATGGATGGACTGTCCAGGACGTGTGACTTGAAACATTTGGTTTGTTGCCATAAAACTCGCCGATTTGATTATGTTTTTTCGATTTATTCTACCATTTGCCACTTTGGAACTCACATTCTTACCGAATAATCGATGTGTCATTCAGGCTAACAGTATTTTTTCCGGTTTTTGAAAATTTTCAAGTGTGAACATTTTGATTGTGTAATTCACAACACTACGGAATGGAAGACTATTGCCAATTCCTCGCAAAAAGGCGATACCCGTGAAAAAGAAAGATATATGTTTCCGGGATTCGAGCCCCGATCCGAACTCCGACGCATCAGGAAGACATTCTAACCAGCATGCCGCGGGCACTAATTGATGGATTGACGAATCAAATGTTAGATTTTAACTGATGGCAAGAGTGCGATTGTATCACACAAATTAATAGGTTTGTTCGTTGACGCCCTGGGGTTGCCCTAGGGTCGCCACAAAGCGTTTTTTGAGAAACCTAAATTCGCCCAAAATTCGTTTAGCTGACCCGCCCGGCGTTGCTCTGATCTAACTTATTTAAGGTGTAGCTTCAAAAAGCCAAGAATTGCCAGGGACACCAGCTGTGCTAACTTAAAACTTGCGTAGAAGTTTCTAGTTTCCCGTTCTGGTGTGAATGTGAAGATGAAGTATAGCTTATGTTGGGGATAATGTATAACATCCTAATGTCGAAGAGTTTTTGATATTGGTTCATTAGTTTTTGAGTTTGCGTTCCCCTTCCCGTCCCCGTTCCTGTACATGCGGAAATGGACAAATCAAATATAGTCTACGCTATGAAAAAAACTATAATTTATAAATGCAGCAGCCCGTGACACGTGTTGAGTACTTTTGAGGTTATTATTATTATTATTATTAGCTGATATGGCAAACGTTGTTTTGCCATATAAAACTCAAAATTTTATTTATATATACGAGGTGTAGCAGATTCAATCAGAAATTATTTACATGATGTTGGCGTCGATTGCTCATATATTTATGGCCAAGGATTCGACGGAGCTCCGGCAATGAGTGTCCAATTCATTGGTGCACAGGCTCATCTGAGATCGTATTTCCCCCTGGCAATTTATGTACATTGCGCTGCACATAGCTTTAGCTTGGCAGTCAATGCAGCATGCGAAGTGTCAGGAATCAAAAATTTTTCGCTGGCCTAAAAGACAAGACGTTCTTAACCAAGAAATTTCAAAAATGACAAACAAAAGTGAGAAAAAAAGCAAAAGTTGAAATCTGTTTGACCTACGAGGTGGGCTCAGTCTCATGAAGCAGTTGGAATGTACGTTGAATTGCAACCGGTAGTTATTGAATCCTTGGAAGAAATCAAAACGTGGAAAGATCGAGATACTTCGCAAAAGGCATTGCATCTTTTGACAGCGATTCGACGGTTGAATTCCAAATCGCCTGTCGCATTATGGAATCAGTTAATTCGATTGTTTTGCCTTTGAGTCGGGAATTGCAATCTAAAAACCAAGATCTGGGTTGAGGCTACTATTGTATATTTAAAGAAAACAAAGAACTATTGAACAACTAAAACTATAAGATGTTTATTTAATCAAAAAGTCGAATAATAATAATTGATGAAAAATTGAATAATGTCAAAGAAGCAGAGAATCGAATATAAAACAATTATTTACAAGTAGAATAATAACAAGTAGCTAGATAGAACAAACACCACAGTCTCCCCCACTTAGTAAAGGATATTTAGGAAAGAACACTATCACCAAAACGGACTGGAGGGTGTCTTTCTCTGGTTGATCTTCTAACTTCTTGTTGAACTTGAGGTTTATTACTGATTAATGCTGAAGAATTAGCAGGAATTTCTTGAGCTGGATTATCTTGAGGATGAACGGAGATAATGGAACCAGGATTGGGATTACTTGGTCTTGGAATGTTAAAACTTTGACTTGGACCACATAAAACGGATTTCTTTTTGACCAAAGTTGTTAGAAGTTGGTTAATATGTCTTTTGATTGTACGACCAGAGTCAAGAGTAACGAGGTAATGACGCTTTCCCAATTTAGTTTTGATTTCTCCAAACTGCCATTTATTAAGAATTTTGACTTGAACTTTCTCCCCCACTTGCAATGAACGGGATTGTTTGCATTCCAATTGGGAAGATTTTGGATAATATGGAAAGATAGCATCAATTCGAACTCTTAGTTTTCTGCTCAGGTAGAGTTCAGCTGGTGATTTTCCACAGGCGAGGGGTGTAGCATGATATCGTAAAAGTATGTTTTGTATTTTTGTATGTATTGGTGTTCGATCATTTGAGAGAGCTTTTAATCGGTGTTTAAGCGTTTGAATATTTCTTTCGGCAAGTCCATTTGTTGCAGGATGTTCAGGAGCAATAAACTTTTGGAAAATACCGTGGTTTGAACAAAATGAATGAAATTCATCGCTTTGAAAAATTGAAGCATTGTCGGATACCATAACTTGAGGATATCCATGAGTTGCGAAAATATGTTGAAACAATTGTATGGTACTCGAGCTAGTTGGAACATCTTTGATTACTCTGATTTCTGCCCATTTTGATCTTGCATCAATACAAACGAGGAAGTAGAAATTTTGGAAAGGTCCAGCGTAATCGATGTGCACTCGTTCCCAATTTTCTTGAGGTGTATCCCAAGGATGCACTGGAGCTTTCGGTGGATTAGATCTATTGATTGCACAATTTTCGCAGTTTCTTACCAACCGCTCGATGTCCTTGTCAATATTATGCCAATATACATATCGTCGGGCAAGTTGTTTCATCTTAGTGATACCCAAGTGCGTTTCGTGAAGTTCTGTCAGAATTTTTGAGCGTAAAGAATGTGGAATTAGAATTCTATCTTTCCGAAAAACGATACCATCTTTGAGTGTAAACTCGGAATCGGTTGAATGGGCTTTCAGGTCGATGATCATTTTCTGAAGATCAGAATCCTCTTTAGTCTTTTCTTTGATGATTTGAGCAGTAACTTCTTTGCTTGAAATCTGTAAAATTGTTTCATTGTATAACACATCGACTTCTTCACCAATTGATTGATCAGCTGTGAATTTTAGGTATTGTACTGGAGCTCGAGATAAGCAATCGACATTCTGGTTACTTTCCCCCGGTTTGAATTGAACAGAATAATTGAATCCGGATAGAAATGAAGCGTATCTGAGAAGTCGAGCTGAAGTCATCTGAGGCAATGCTTTATGTGGATGAAGAATTCTTGACAAGGGCTGATTGTCTGTCACAAGTAGGAAATGTCTGCCGAATAGATATTTGTAAAAATGAGTAACACCAAAAATAATAGCAAGGGCTTCGCGGTCCAGCTGGCTATAATTTTGTTCTGATTTCGTCAGAGAACGTGAAGCGTAAGCTATGGGTTTTTCAATTCCATTTAAAGTATGACTCAATATGGCAGCTAGTCCATGAGGACTGGCATCAGTTGTTAGAACGATAGGCAAGGTAGGATCAAAAGGCATGAGGACTCGGTCGCTGCATAGTTCGGTTTTTAGTTTGATGAACGCTGACTCGCATTTTGAAGACCAGTACCATTGTTGTCCTTTCTGGAGAAGACAGCGCAGAGGATGTGACATAGTTGAGAAATCTGGGATAAATCGAGAGTAATATGTAACAAGGCCAAGAAACTTTTTTACATCATCAGGATTCGAAGGAGAATGCATATCTTGTATAGCACGTATTTTTTCTGGAGATTTACTTATTTTGTTGAATTCAATTATGTACATGTCCCAAAGAACTTATCTTTTGTTGTAAGAATGAACATTTTTTCATATTGATATGGAGGTCGTATTTAGTGAGCTTGTGTAGACATGCAACAAGGTTTTGAAGACATTCGTTTCGTGATGGACCGTGGACAATTATGTCATCGAAATAAGCTTCAACTCCTTTAAGTCCTTTAAGAATTTGACATAGTATTCGGTTGAAATCTGAAGGTGCGGTCTTGATTCCAAAACTAAGACGGTTCATGCGGTAAGTTCCTCGATGTGTTGATATGGTTTGAATTTTTCTACTTTCTTCGTCGACTTCCAAATGTAAGTAAGCTTTGTACAGGTCTAACTTGCAAAAATATTGAGAGTTCCGTAGGCTGTGTAGAACGTCATCAATTCGTCGAATAGGATGGTTAGCTTGTACTAGTTGTTCATTAACGCCACACTTGTAGTCCACACAGAGACGTACTCCACCATCAGGTTTCGGTATCACTACCAGAGGAGAACCCCAATCGCTTGCAGAAACTAACGTAATAATTCCATCTTCTTCAAGTGAATTGAGTTCTTTGTCGACTCGTTCTTGTAGAGCATAGGGCACGTTTCTTTCTCTGGTAAAAATTGGTTTGGCACCATTTTTGAGTTGAAGAGAAATTTGAAAATCTGGAACACAACCGACTTTTTCTTCAAATATTGCAGAAAATGGTTTGAGAATGTCATCGATTGAGTTGTTTAGTTGAATTTGAAACACGGTTGACGGTTTTAACATATTTGAATCAATTGCCTTGAGTTCGATACCTAGACCTCTAATCCATTGTCATTTTTAGATAAAAGTGTTGAAAGACATACCTTTGAGACATGACCTTCTCTTTTGCAAGAGTTACACTTGAGTTGTGATTTGTTGATCTGGCAAGAGGAAACTTTGTCATTGTTTCGTCCACATCTTAAGCAGCAGTTTTCTATACCCAGGTTCTTGTAGTTGATAAATTGATGTTTTGAACTGAAATGACCGTATGACTTTGGGCTGTTGTTTGAAGAACACATGGAATTCGAAAGACTCTTTGCAGTCGTCTTGCTTCTTGAGTTTTAAATTTTATTGATGTCAGGGTTTGAGCTGGAAATTCTTGAATTTTGTCGCAGTTCCTTGCTTTCGATTTTTGAAGCTTCAAGAGCCGTTGCTTTGAGTAGAATTTCATCGAATGTAATCTTTTCAGACTGTAAAACCTGTTCGCGTAGCCAATCATCCCTCAGACCACGAATAAATTGAGCACGTAGAAAAATTTCAGACACGGAAACAGATTTTTGGCATTCACATGTCACGTTGAATTCACATTCAAGAATGTTTTTTTGTAGCGAGGATACAAAATCAGTGATATTTTGATTGTCCTTTTGAAAAACATTAAGAAAATAATGTTGAGAAACTACCACATTCTTCTTTGGAATTAGCATCTTTTTGTAGTTTTCGATTAGGTCCTTAAGATTTAGGTTCTTTACAGGTTTTTCAGGTCCTAGAAATGCAGCTAGGTTATTGTAATGTTGTGAACCAATAGAAACGCATAGAAGTTGTGCTTTTTTGGCTTCGTCTGCAATATTTTTCATGCTGCAATAATTTTCAAAACGTTCTAGATAATTTGAAAATTTTTCTTTTTCGGCGTCGTAATTTTCAAAAGATTGAATATTTGAATGACCTGAAGATATTTGCAATTGTGCAACAAGGTCAGTTATCACCTTCTGTTGATCCTGAAAAGCTTGTAAAATTTGATTTAATTGCTCGGAATCCATTTTTTTTTCTCTCGTCGCCAAATTATTGTATATTTAAAGAAAACAAAGAACTATTGAACAACTAAAACTATAAGATGTTTATTTAATGAAATCAAAAAGTCGAATAATAATAATTGATGAAAAATTGAATAATGTCAAAGAAGCAGAGAATCGAATATAAAACAATTATTTACAAGTAGAATAATAACAAGTAGCTATAGATAGAATAAACACCACAGCTACTAAGCTGGCAGATGACGCTTTGAATGAATTCACGTTCAAACGCGAAAACGCAGATTCTATCTTCCACGTTATTTATGAGCATGTTGCTAGAATTTGTTCTGAATACGAAATCACAATGAAATTGCCACGCCGCGCCGCGCACCGCCGCCGGCCGTTGCAATCAAAAAAAAATCGTTGCAACGTTCAAACACAAAGTAGTGAAGACTACTACAGAGTTTCTTTCTACATTTCGTTTCTTGATACGTTCATTTTTCAACTCAAAAGTCAGTTCTCGGAGCACAAATCCGTTTTCCAAATTTTCGGGCAACTGTTTCTTAAACAAGAATTTAACGAAAAGAAATGCGCTGACCTTTACACATTTTACGAAGATATATCGGATTGTTCGAAAGAAAATTTTCTGTCAGAAGCCATGATGTGGAGACAACGAATTCACGGCCAGAACATCCAAAATGCGCTTGATGCTTTACTGGTTAGTATCTTTCGATCAAAGATTTACAAGTAAAAAGATTATATGTGACGCGATCCGAGAAAAGGCACCTTTTAGGCAAATGTGAAAGCTTACACAGCAAGCTCTGAAAGGCGCTGACGACCAAGGGTTTCCTCATTCGCTTACGATAAGGTCCATGTTTCAGCGCCGTGCCGTAAAACGGGACTGGAATGATCAAGGTCTTATACAGGGTTACCTTGATTTTTCTGGAAAGGGTTTTGTTTCTCAATTGCCTTGTTAACCCAAAGAAGTAACAGTTGGCAAGAGTTATTCTCCGTTTGATCTCCGCAGTGATGTTGTTTTCCGTGTCTATAGCGGATCCTAGGTAGACGAAGTCCTGTACTACCTCGAAGTTATGTCTGTTTATTGTGAGGTTTTGTCCAATTCTTCGATGTTCTGTGTCCCTGTTTGATGACAACGTATACTTCGTCTAACCCTCATAAACCATCTAACTCATTTTTGCCGCTTCTGTTTCAATACTCGATAAAGCACCGATGACATCACGTTTCCTTCTTCCTATTACGACAATATCGGCTGCCTAAGTACAGTACGCATACAGACTTTTGAGAGATTGTTCCTCTGGTGTTGACGTTTGAGTTTCTTACAATCTTTTCAAGTATGACGTTGAAGAAATCGCATGACAGTTTGTCGCCTTGCCTAAAACCATTTTCGACATCAAAGGTCTCGGTGAGTTCTTTACCGACCTTGACGGAGCAGCGTGAATTCTCCAAAGTCATCCTGCATAGTCGTACGAGTTTTGCAGGGATGCCGAAACTAGACATGGCTCTGTACAGCTCGTCTCTGTAAATACTGTCATACGCGGCCTTGAAATCGATAAAGAGGTGGTGAATATCGATATTACGTTCTCGGGTTTTTTCCAAGATCTACCGTAATGTGAAAATTTGGTCTATTGTGGACTTCTTTGGTCTAAAACCACATTGATAAGGACCTATCAAGTTGTTGACATGGGGTTTCAGACGTTCACATATTACAGCAGACAAGATCATGCAAGCGACGTTAAGGAGGCTTAACCCTCTATAATTGGCGCGATTGTGAGAGACTCCCTTTTTTTGGATCGGGCATACGATACATGCCTTCTTCCGACTATGAATATTGGGATGCGGGAAGCGTGTGCTACTTACGACAAGATTTAGCCCCGCAGCAAAATCGATTAGCCTCATTCCGTTTTCGGAGGTTTTGTCATAGAGGCTATGCTTACCATATGCTCATATGTTACTTCGAGGAGCTCGTAGAAACAGTCTTTGCAATTGTCGTCTTTCTCCTCTGTGGGGGCGTGGTCGCATATTAGGCTAATGTTGGCGAATCTAGCACTGATGCGGATTTTCATCATACGCTCATTAGCTGGATTTTGATTAATAACCTTATCCCTGAGTCTTCCTCTAACAAGTAGTTTGCACTCGCTGCATCTGCGCTGTTTCTGTTGTCTGTAGCAGCCGCCATAGTAGATGTCGCAGTTTTTCATCTTCTTTATGCCCGGTCCACTCCATCGCACTTCTTGGATGCCGGTTATGTCTGGTTTGCAGCAGTCTAGGGCGTCCGCTAGTTCTCCAGCTGCACGTAATCCGTTAAGAGATCTCAAGTTCCCAAAAAGCTCTGGTAAAGCACTGAGATTCGGGCAGTCAGTCATTACTCGCAGAGCTTTAAAGTGTTGATCACATTTCTTTTGTTCCGTATTCCTTTGTCAACACTCGCACTTATTAGTTTAGCAGGTCAGCTCCGGACGAAGCATCCCAGTGTCCAGTGGATACAGCGTGGAGGTATAGTAAGCACAATTGACGTGTACTATAAGTTGCAACATTTGGGCGACGGGTGCCAAGTTGACACCAGTCAGAGAATTTCCGAATAATTCACGTCTAACCACCTGCGACCTGCCAGAACCGATATTAAAATTAAAGAGACATTAGCTCACTGACTTAACAAAGAGAATTTTTGATTTTTACTTCTACCAGGTTTTTTGCATAAAATAACCCTCGGCTCGATCTCGCTAATAGGGTTTAAACTTCAATAGATAGATAGATAGATAGATATATTCTTTAATTCATCAAAGAGTTTACAAATAGAAAACTTAAGATTAAGGACATGGCAATTTAGCCGTCTGCCTGATATGACATATCATGATGACTTAGATAAATTTTTGTGTAAAAAGTATTAGGATTATAAAATAACAATTTTAATGATTTGAAACATAAACAAGTAAATATAAAAGTAAGAGCTTACAATTCAAAAATTTAAGCTTAATAATGATATTATTATAAATTATAATTTGACTTTTTTATCTTCGTGAAAAATACCAATTTTAAGTAATTTGACACAAGAAAATTATTTAATTTAAATTAAATTGCAATAACTGACTCGTTTAAGGAAAACTATTGCGATAAGAGAGCGCGTGCTGGCAATACTGATAGAGACCAGCGTTGCCGCTGTGACACTTTAGTGTCAGATTGCCACTTTTTTTTAGGCTGTGCCACCGAGCAACCACCTTTCAGTCTGTGCCACTTTTTTAGCATTCCCCACAAGTTAAACTAAAGTTAGCAATTCACCACGTCATTTTACTATACCTTCTCATATCTTTCATGCGTGCAAAAGTTACTCAAAGTTTTAAAGTTCAACATAACACACACATTGAACAAAACTCATTTAAAAAAACGAATCCCGAATATTTGGCACATAGGCTGTGTAAGTCACTCCTTAGCTTAAATCAACGAATCAGCGGCCGAGGTTTTGCCGCGAAATATAGAGGAATTTCGTCGAAGTGTTTCTGAAGGTTTTAAGCAAGGCGACAAACTGTTATGCGATTTCTTCAACATCATACTTGAAAAGATTGTAAGAAACTCAAACGTCAACACCAGAGGAACAATCTTTCAAAAGTCTGTACAATTACTCGCCTACGCAGACGATATTGACGTAATGTGAAGAAGAAGCATGATGTCATAAATGCTTTTGCGAGTATTGAAACAGAAGCGGCAAAAATGGGTTTGATGGTCAAAATAAGGTTTATATTGTCATCAAACAAGGACACTGAACATCGACGAATTGGACAGAACGTCACAACAGACAGACATAACTTCGAGGTAGTACAGGACTTCATCTACCTAGGATCCGCTATAGACACGGAAAACAATATCAGTGCGGAGATCAAATAACTCTTGCCAACCGTTGCTTCTTTGGGTTAAGAAGGCAATTGATAAACAAAACCCTCTCCAGAAAAATCAAGCTTACCCTGTATAAGACCTTAATCATCCCAGTCCTGCTTTACTGCGCGGAAGCATGGACCTTATCGAAAGCGGGATAAAGTCCATGCTTCCGCGTCGTAGAGCCGTAAATCTTTGGTTGTTTCGAAAGAAAAATTCTGCGAATGATCTTTGGTCACGTATGCGAAGACAATGTGTGGAGAAGAAGATACAACAACGAGCTGTATGAGCTGTACCGCGACATGGGCATAGCCAGAAGAGTACGCATCGTGAGGCTACGATGGTTGGCCATGTATAGCGAATGGACCCAAACGCTCCGGCTCGACGGGTTTTCGAAAGATTTTTGCAGGGAAATCGCGGAAGGGGAAAACCTCGTATATATACTTTGGTTCTGAAGCCGAAAATTGTGTTGTAAGTCAAAGATTAACGGAAAGTGAACTTGTTGGAATAAAGAAAAATATTCTAAGCTATTATAAAATACTTTGGGATGAAATATTTAATCGATTTGACACCAAAAATGAAAAACTTTCTATTTGGAGGCATTAAGACCCCAAAGTTATCAAGTCAAAATAAGAGTTCACTTATTTTAAACTAGTTTTCGTTCTTTGTAATTCTACCATAAGTCTCGAAAAGGTAATCGAACAATATAAATTTTTTGGTTTGAAATGGGTAACATTAAAAATAGTTTGAATGAATACCTATTTTCCGGCTTATATATGAATTTGTTTCAAAAATATGAACCTTGCCTCATAGCAGTGCATGCGCTGAGAATGTTTTTTCCAAGATAACTTTGATGAAAAGTAAACTCACCAACAGATTAAAAACTGAAACATGCGAAAATATGTTGGATTCCTTAAATTTAGTAAGCAAATGTGACACAGCTGAATGGAGTCCTGATGAACTTCTTATAAAAAAAATATAGGGAAACAACCATCACAAAAAAGTAAAGTGTAATACGAATTCTTTTTAATAAATTATTATTTATCTCTGTTTTATTATTTATTCAAACTTTTATTTATTTATTTGTGTTGAGTTATCAATAAGAAATGAGCTGTTAAATTTTTAGTTTTTATCTTACGTTGCAATAAACCTTAAAATTATTGTTAAGGTTATGTGTTTTCTTCAACTCCTATGAATTCGTTGAGATGTGTGAAATTTTTTCATACATTATATGGTCATGCATTATATGGTGTTGTTTCGTTTTTAATTTTAAGTGCTACCTTTTTTCCTCGAGTGCCACTTTGTTTGCTACTTTTCCAAAATATCCAACGGTAACGCTGATAGAGACTAAGCCAACCTGTTGCCCCATTGAGTACTTCATATAGATGTTGTAACGTGAGAGTATTTTGTTGGAAATAAAGTCGTCGAATCTCTTGCAAGATAGGGCATATCGCAATGAAGTGATAGACATTTTCCGGATCCCTTCTATTACGTAAGTCGCAGATTTGAGGCAGGTCTTCTCTGTGTGGCATGTAGTTCAAATTTAAAACTTCGACTCTCGCTCGGAAAATGACACTGATGACTTCGACGGAAAAATCTCTTATGAAGTAGTTTTCATCAGACCTCAAGTGGTGATTTAAGTTCTTGTATACACTTCTAGATAAAGACGAAGCTGCTCTATCCAAATATTGCATATACATTTTTTCATCCACTTTGGCGATTACATCTGCGAGATTATTCTGCCAAACATCCGTGTTCTTCTCATTTAACGAAACAACGGCATCATGCGACAACGCGAGTTCATTCCAATCTTTGAATGGCGTAGCATTTGTATGAAGAAGTCGAAACAAAATAGTCTTGTGAAGACTCTCATCACCTCGGCTCATAACTTTAGAAATATAGTCTGCATTTGCTTTGAGGGTTTGAATGTAAATAGGCGGTATTCCTGACTCGACATATATCGCATAGCTCGGAGTTGAGTTCGGCAATCGAAATAAACGTTTGAAGAAAAGCCTTTGAATCGCCACGAAAGCATCGAGAGGTATATATCCGAACACCTGAGCTCCATAGCACAAACATGTATTGACTGTAGCATCAAAAACACGGTACTTGGAGGCCACATCAATATTCCGGTTGGCAAAGAATTTTGACCACATCATATTTAAAGCAAGCTTGGCTTCGTTGCTCTTCATTTGGGCGTGCTTAATCATATTGAGGTTGTGAGTAAGCAAAACACCTAGATATTTAAACTCTCGAACAACTTCAATACGGATGTTGTTTAAAAACCAGCTCTCTTCGGGCCGTCTGTTTCTCTGACGTTGTTCAAAAATAAGTATTTTTGTTTTTTGGCAGTTTATTTGTAGGCCCCAAGTTTCGCAGAAAGTGTTAAGTTTATTAATTTGTAACTGCAACGTGAAAGGGTTATCAGCTATCAGTACCAGGTCATCTGCATATAGTAAGACTTTTACTAAAACACTTCCAAATACTACTCCACCAGGAAGGATGTTTTGGATTTCATCAATAAATAATGCAAATAAAATCGGGCTCAGGATACAACCTTGAGGCACACCACTTGTTGTTTCAAACCATTCTGAGAACTCGCCTCCATCCCAGACCGTTGCCGTAGACGATGAAAGAAAACTGAGGTACGTTAAAAGGAATTTTCGGGATATTCCCAGGCAAGAAAGTTTGTAAATAAGCGCCTGTCTGCTTACTTTGTCAAATTCAGCTTTGAAATCCACAAAACAAACGTACAACTTCTTCTTTTGTTTGATAAATTTCCTAGCTATGCTGGTTATCGCAAACACATGGTCCATCGTAGAAAATCCAGAACGAAAGCCTGCTTGAAACTTACTGAGGCGATTAGTTTCCTCGATCCATTCTATCAGTCGTTCGTACAAAATTGAAGAAAAAATCTTTCTCAACGAATTCAGGATTGAAATTCCTCTATAATTTTCTGCAGAATTGGCATCGCCTTTCTTAATAATAGCGAAAATTACCGCTTTGTTGAAGCAACTGGGAATATCTGCATCACTGTATACATTTTGTTGAAAAAATTGACAAGGTAGCTTTTGAGCTTTATAGTGCTATTTTTGAAACTTCAATAATTGAATGAGATTGTTGTTAGTGTGAAGCGTTCATAGAACGAAGATTTTCGTTCAAATCAATTTCATTCTCCAAAGAACAAGAAAGATTTCATCATTCATCAAAACAAAGAAAATATCTTAGGCTCCTATCTAAATTGATGTTTTTAAGGTCAGGCGGGCGTTGTTGGACTCCGCGCCGGGCCCATAGCATTTGCTATTCTTGCTACGTGGCTAATCCCGCATTGGACGAAGTCAATCCTCAGTGAGTTCTTTTTCGATGAATTGGACTAAATTACGGATACACCATTAAACTACGTCCTTTAATTTACAATTTGACACGAAAGACTGATAATTGTTTGTAAACCGTTTTTTAGGTGATATGAAAGAGAAATTTAAAAACAAAATACCTTAGCCTTTCCTCAGCCAAAATGGGAAAATAGCTTGGCGTTGGCAGTCAAAGTGGTAATCCATTCGCAAGTCTAAATTGGCTCGAAAAGGGACCCTCTGAACTTTACTTTTCCTTGGCAGGGACTTGCAAATTGCAATAAAGTAGGAAGTATGCTGACATTTTCCAACGAAAACCAAAAATATCCCTTGAAGGTTTCTGAGTTCTTCAACGCGCAAAAAAACTATACCTCAGTTGTATCTTATGGAGCCCCGACTTTGTCTGGCCTCTGGAGAACATAGCGTCCACATCATCACATCACTCCATTTATGGCTGAGTAAATGGTCTCATAACTATGAAACGCATTCTTGCCAAAGTTGCTGACAAGCCCTGTCTAAAGATTAAACAGAAACCAGAGATTAAAGTCTCCGCAGCAACGAAATATCATATAACCTCGCCTTTTAGTCATTGCAACAATTCCATCAGTTAAGGTCGTCCAAAGTAGTGTACAATGTTCTATAGAAGACCCTCTCCTATAAACGCTCATTTACTACTTCAAAGTGTCGGCATTTCTCACCCTAAAAATCTCCAGTTTCTAAATTCAGCTGAGCTGACCCCCTTTCTGTGTGCCCGTCCCACGGTATGGTGCGACTGGCTCTTTTTCGGCACAAAATCGTGTTAAAAATTCGTAAACAAGATATTTAAAAAAAAAAAAAATGTCTTCCTACCGAAAGAAGAAGAAAAGAAGATGGGCAGCCCAAGCATGCCTGTTGCGATCTACCACTTGATGATCGTTATCAAAATTTGCATACCCCAACTACAGGTACTCAGTCACCTCTTCCCTATCTAAGCATTTGAAATAAAAGAATCTCTTTTTTTTTTTTTTTTCTTAGATAGATTGTGGTTAGAGCCTCTCCTGATCATCATTGATCCGCACAAGCGGTGAGCTCTGATCCAACAAAATAATCGTCGTTGTCGGATTGTGTCTTGTAATGTAATATGTCCGTCCTCGTTTCGAATGGCAACAACAATGGCACACTCACTCCAATATAACGATGCGCAATCATCGTCCAAATTTAAACAGAGTCGGAACAGCATAGCATTGAGAGTCTGTTATGAAACTCATCTTTGAGATTTTCCCGGCAATTTTCTAGATTTTCAAATACACAAACACAAACAACACTTAAACACAATAAAGCGAAGAAGACCCTCCGATTTGGTGAATTTCAACAAATTTTTAAGATGAAAGGATGAAGGAGGAAGCTAATTATCTGTGTGTTCTCTCTGTGCACAAACTTCCATATTATTTTGATCAATTATCCAATTTGGATGATGCGAAATTGGTTGATAGGATGAAGGTATACAAAGTTGTGTTGTGTTATAACCGTCGTCCTAAGGGCAACATGACGACGACGATGAAGATGATGATGATGTAGACGGTTTGGTGCGAATCAGTACATGGGTCACCAACGGGGTCAAGTCATGTGATAATAACTTGTTAACTTGGCGAGGTAAGGTGTTTATGTATTTTTACTTATCTCAGTGGGCACAGACTAAATTGTTTGATTTCAAAATCAAAAAGGAGATCTTTTTTTACAAACTTTTAATTTTTTGATTGTGAAAGCCTAAGAAATGGCACTGAGGACGAAAAATAAACCGGTGCAGCCAACAGCGCCTTCTCATCATGGGTTCTTTGGAGTACCATTTTTTAAAGCGCATGTCATGGTGGATCAGCGCTGGGATCCGAATTGTTTGAACAATCAATTTAAATATGTAGCTGATGTCATGGGTAAGTTTTTGTAAAATACAACAATAGTCGGCTGTCGACGATGGATCAAAAATTTGTAAGAAAAAAAGGGGGGTTCACATTATTCTACACGTCGAAAAGAGCGCTGAGCAGTGCCTCCTGATAAGTGTCAACACTACAAATGACTGCATATCTGACTTTTTTGACTGCTTGACAAGTTGGATAGTGTGAACCTAATGTATTGTCTTTGTTTCTTGAGATTAGTTGAAGTTGAGAACAAATTGGTGGATAAAGAAATTAAGTGTTTTATTTAAGGCTCTCCCAAACCAATTCGCTTTTGTAGTTACGACAGAAGTAAGAGCCCTGCCACAACTACCAAAAATATGGAAGCGCGGTCCACGGTGTCTTTCTTGTCGCACCAGTGTGTCGGCACGTACTCCTCCAGTTCCACAAGGTCGTTCGGAAGCAGTTTGAGTGCGGCAAGTCCACAGTGGTCACTGTCGTACTCAACAATTTTTCGTTCGTCGCAGAATGTCGTCGGTCAGTCTTGAGTCTAAAAGTAATAGATTCAAATATGTGCCACTTCGAGTATAAGAAGGTCTGTCTGTAGCCAGTAGGTCGAATTTACACTCGATATGGTGAAGCCCCAGCCAATCTCAGTTTTCTTCTGAGATCAGTTTTAGAGTGCGAAGGAGTGATTCGAGCTCTGTTATAAATATGAGGTTGGAGAAGCCTCCGGCGGTGAATAGGACTCGACCACATTCAACCGCCTCCCCTGTTGATGAATGACGCATACGATACACGCTTCCAGCAACCGGAATCGGCGTACTTCACCACTATATATTACGTTATGAGCAATGCCCTTACGTGTGGAGCTCGCAACACTACCCGAGAAAGTCGTGTTGGCACGGTCTCTCTTTACGATAATGTAATTGTTATTCGTCAATTTGTGATGCTGGTTTAGCCTAGTTTCGCAAACCATACATATGTACATCGGGACGTTGCTCTTTTAACCACTCAAAGAGGTTGGTTCGTTGTTCTACCCTAACTAGCGAATTCACATTCATGGCTAGGATCTTGAAAGGCTTCTCCGGCAGCGCGCCCGTTAACCTAAAAATTGCGCAAGTGTAGGCATTGCACGGTAGATCACATCTACCCTACGCGCCTGCTCACTTATTTGCCGTGATAGATCGCTCATTTGTGCCTAAATGACGCAAAGTGACCATCATCTCTGACTCCACAGCAGCTTTTGACACAAATTACTTTGCGGCCGCCTTCTGGGGAGGCTGTACCGTTTTCCCAGTCCCCCTACGCCCAAGTGGGCGTAGGAATCTTCGGGAACGACACGACCGACGGCCCTTGGAATTGGCCTGGCTGTTTGCCTTCCCTCATCCTCACTTGCTGATGGAGCAGCTTTTTTTCATTTCATAATAGTCGTATCGAGGACAACCCCGATAATTAGCAGGGTGTCCATCTCCACCACAGAGAACACACTTCAGCAGGGTCTTTTACTTGTCTTCGACCCTTGCCTCACCGAGCTTACACTTTTTGTCGTTGTGGGTCTATCCACACTTGAAGCACCACTACTGCAGTAGGCAGCATTCAACTGCCTATTGCAGATGTGGCCGAACCTTTGACAACGGAGACATTGAAGTCCCCATGCCTTTTTATTTTTTCCCTTCTTACCATCTAATAGTCTAGGACGGTGATTTTCTTTAGACTCTCCAGATGGCTATTGGGTGACAAGGTGATGAGGAACATCGGCAATAGCCGCTTCTCCCGTCTTGCCTTGGCCGTGGTTAACGACTTGACCGCGATAAACTCGAGATCGTCGCCCGCCAACCTGCGGAGTTCAGCTAAGAACTCTCCTGGGTCAGAGGTAGGCTCTACCATTCATTTTCAATTCATTTTAGGCTCTACCCCCTTCAAAAGCATGGTTTTCGGTCTCTTCTCTTTGGGAGTATAGATTAGATAGATAGATAGATTTAGGGGACGAGTAGAGCTTGCTCAGCTCCGGGCACTGCGGTGTCTGAATGAAACCTATTGTGCCAGCCCATGTGAGGTTTCAGGACAGTTCTCCTGCTCCTGAATTGAACAAGAAGTTACCAATCTTCTGTGGGTGAATGAGTTTGAGTTTATCTAGGGGGATAATCTCATAGTCAAGTATTTGCTTTCTAAGGCGAAAAAGTGCTGGACATTCTGTAATAATGTGCAGAGATGTCTCTTCATTTTCGAGGCATAGTCTACAGATGGGGTCCGCTGCCAGCCTCATTTGGTGAAGATGTTTCTTTAAAGAACAGTGACCGGTTCGGTTAGTAGTCCTGTGCAAATTTTTAGAGTTTTCCTATTGAGTTTCAGTAGGAATTTTGATGTTTTTTCCGTATATTCTGGCAAAAAGAGTTTTGAACAGATTTGACCAAATGAGTTACCCCAAGCTTCATTTGATTCCTCCAGTAGGATGTTCTTGGCAGTATGTTTGAAGGTGCTTTTATTTACACCGCAGAAGGGTTCAGGACCGACGAATGGCTTAGATGCGCCGTCTTTAGCTAAGATGTCTGCCTTCTCGTTACCATCATAGCTTTTGTGTGCTGGGATGCAGTGGAGGATGACAGAGTTTTTCCTTGCTAGTTCAGAGAGTGACATGACAGTCTCTTGGACTAGTTTGGATCTCATGACAGGTGATCTTAACGCCTTTAGTGCAGCTTGGCTGTCTGAAAAAAGAATATTGTTTTGTTTTTCGTGCGTTCGATGAACATATTATTCTCGAACATTTTAACGAATGGCAAAGACTTCAGCTTGGAAAATGGACGAGTGACTGCCCAGACTTACTGAGAAATTCGTTCTGGGACAGTCGCTGAAAATGCCGGAACCAGTACCAGTTTCCAGACCATATCTTGCCTTGAACAGCTGCGTACGTTATTGTTGGTCTGACTACCAGCGTATATAGGTCGTACATCATTTTAGGTTTTAGACCTCAGTTTTTTCCGAATACGCTTCGACAAGTCCATAGGGACTTGGTTGCTCTGCTGGAAATGCGTTCTAGTTGAGGGTTCCATGACATTTTGCTGTCTAGGATGATCCCCAGGTATTTAGATTCCTTGGAAAATGGTATTGTTTCCCCATAGAGATTGGGGGGTATTAGAAGATTTAGTTTTCTTCTTTTTGTAAATGGGACAATAACTGTCCTACGGGGATTGACAGAGAGACCTTCATCTGAGCACCAGCTTTGTATTGTGTTCAGAGCTGTCTGAAGTCTTCTTGATATTAGTGTTTCTGATGAGCCTTGTATGACAATTGCTAGATCATCTGCAAAGCCCATACAACTATTGACCAGATGAGTGGTGAGAGAACTCCACCTTGTGGGCAGCCTCTTGTTGTTAGTGCTGAGATTTCCACTTCTTCGATATTGCTGTGGATAATTCTGCTGTTTAGCATGGACATTATCCATTTGCTTATAACTTGTGGAACGTTCTGGTGCCTTAGAGTACGGTCTGTGGACAAAAAAGAAATGTTGTTGAAGGCTCCTTCTATGTTGACAAATGCCACTACGCAAATTTTCTTTTTATCGATAGAAAGTTCGATCCTAGTAACTAGGTCATTCAACGCGGTTTCCGTTGATTTCCCTGGTTGATATGCGTATTGTGATGTGGATAGTGGGTGGGTAGCTAATTGCTTATCCCGGATGTGTCTATCAATGACCTTCTCCATACATTTAAGGACGAATGACATTAGACAGATTGGTCGAAAGGATTTAGGGCTTGGATCCAGATTCCTTCCCGCTTTTGGCAAAGTAGATAACTGTTACTCTTCTCCAGCTTTCTGGTATGTGGCCAAAAGCAAGGCTGCAAGTGAACAGTTTTGATAGAATGGGAGCAATTATGGCAGCCCCGTTCTGCAGTAGGGCGCAGGAAAGATGCCGTCCTCCCCAGGGTCCTTGAATGGTTTCAATGAGGAGATTGCCCATTTGATGACATTGGTGTTGCAGATTTGTCTGGCCGTTGTCCAGTCTTCCCTAGATGGAAACATATGCTGTTCCCTATGGGATGATAGTGTCTATTAGGAGTTGCAGAGTTTCTATTTTGTTCTTAGTCTGAGAGCCGCTTTCGTTGGTAAGGGTACCTAGGTTTGCCGGCTTGTCGGACTTGAGAACTTTGTGGAGTACTGCAACTAGAGGGGACATCAGAGATACTTTCTACAAATTGTTTAAAAGAGGCCTTTTTGGCTTTTTTAATTTCGTTATTGTATTGTAAGTTCGCCATTCATCATTGCGTTTTGCTTTGTTGAAAAGTTTCCTTACTTTCAATCTCAATTTCTTAAGGTTGTTGTTCCACCAAGGGGTTTGGGAGTATAAGTAAAATGTTCGGTGGTGGTCTTTTGCAGCAACTCCCGAATGAGTTAATGGTCACCAATGCCCTGACTTTGGCGTATGCCTATCTTGACCAAGTCTTTTAATGGTAAATTTATCGCCAATGGCGTACTTATACAGATTCTTTGTGGCTTGGAGCTCCATTTGTGGCGTTAATTATGAGGACTCTGTCTTCATTTTCTCCTGCTGCTGTCTAAGCGTCGATGACGCGGCTTTTTAGCCGTGGTCCCACGGGGCTGCTCAAGTATATACAGCAGTTTTTTTAGCATCAGCTTTTTAGCTGTGGTCCCGCGTTGCTGCACGGGCGCAGTTCTTTTGTTGGCAGCTTCTTCTGCTGCTGCTGTACGTTACTGTTTTGGTGCAGGTGCCAGCTACCTGTTGTTGTTTCGCCTCCTTCTCTGCTCGCCTACGAGCCTTTTGCCTTTTTTCGATTTCGGCAATATCTTTGCTGAGCTTCGCCAACGCTTTTGTCAACGATTGGATCCGCTCATCATTTCCATCATTTTTGTTGAACTCCTTGGCTAGGGCCGCAAACGAATTGCGGCTCCACCGTTCTGTTCATAGTCGTAAGTCAAATTCAGACTTACGACACTCTCCGAACTAATCGACATACCATCGTCGCCTTCCTTATCATCTCCCACCGCCTTTTGTTTGCTGGTCCATTATGTTACCAGAAAGCAGCAGTCTTTTGTAAAAGCTTTTCATATTGTTCGGAGAAAACCAAGAAGTTGCTGCCATGATAAGAAGCGTAGATTTCCAGTTCTGTACATACCTACGCAGAGTGTCTGTATTTTGATACGAGAAAACGCAGGAGAAACCATTCCTCGGTATCATCAGGGCGACCCTAGGGCTTCAACGAACAAACCTAATATATCGGAACGTAAAAATCTGCTTCAATTTGGTTTTTCTTTATAGAGAAGCATTTCCAATACAAGAAGCACGAAAATGCTGCTTTCAAAAAGCGTTATTTAAGAGAAAACCGAAGCTTACGCCAACAGTGTCGCGATGGGCGAATGAAACTCCAAATGGCCTTACACACAACAAATTCCAAAAAGATACGAAACTATTTGATGAACTATAAAGACATGCAACGCTTATACAACGCCATGCCGATTCATTTGGTCGTAGATAACATCAATCAAAGGACATTTGTGTTGAGGAAGGAACGAGATCGACTACGAAACCGACTAAACCAATTGGTGGTGTTTCATGAAGAAAAGCTGGTAAGCTTGACGTAGACGCTTCTAGCGGCAAAAAATCCAATCACTTTATGTTAATAGATTGAAAAATCTGACCTCGAAAATCGAATCAAATACCAAAACGAATTCATTCTCGAAGAAGAAATCCACTCCAAGCAAATTCGAAACAAAATCGATTGCTCCAATGTGCGTCTGAACGCCATCAAAACCATGAATGACGCCTACAAAAGGATCATTCAGCTTCTAATGAACGACGAAATCTATTACGAGCCGATCTTGAGGTCACTCCAAAAAGATATCGACAATCAGATGCAATTTACAAATTACATCATCGAGCTTGGTTTGCCAGCGATAAATAAATTGCAAGAGATCACTGAGCAGCATCGGGTGAGAACGCTTATCCTATCTTTGTAATTTTTAATTGCGGCTTTCGGACATAATGCTGTCTGTCTTTTTTTTTACATTTTCTCTTGCTCCAGAAACTAGAGGACAAAGCACGTCGGAATATTTCATCCAAATTGCATTGGATACAGAATTACCAGAAACAAGCTAAGCAGCGTCAGGTGGATTTGCGAAAGTTGCAGCAAGCCAAAGGAGAAGTATGATATAAACGTATTCATCCCATAAGCTTAAGTGCTCTATAATTATCTTTTCAAGAAATTTAACAACCTTTCCCATTTTTTTCTTCTCCTCCTCTATTTTACTGTTTGATGAAGGGAACCATAAATTACTTCAAACGATATGTACGAGAGACTCCTAGTATGATGGAACTTAAATGGGAACTAGAGTCGATTGAGACAACAATTAAACGGGTAAAATTTGCAACATTGTGTTCCAAGGCCACAGAAGTGTATCCAAGGTGAGATAGTTGAATGGGTGTTGATTTATGGTGACGAGAGCAGATGATTTGCAGAATAAAGAAACAGATTGATGACAATCAACGGTTGCATAAGGTTCTGGATGGCGATATGGTAATCCATCAATATACGGAAAAGAAAATTGAGCTATCCGATGTGATGAGAGGCATTCTTGAACACAATCTCACCAAAGAGGAACTAGCGTAGGGGAAAACATTGTTGTTTTGAATTTTTTTTAAGGACTTGTTTTACTTCTAGACGACTGGAGCGTATTCAGGATCTAAGTGCTCAAATCAGAAAAGAAGAACTGGTTGAACAAGAGACAACGGAATATCTGAGGAATAGAGCCGAAATATTGTTGTTAATTAGGTAAGTTCAGAGTTACTATAACAACAGGGGGTTTACTCATTTAGGTATCCGTAGTTTAGAAAAGTATAATGCGGTCTTCTTTCCAATGGAGGGAAGAGGATGCGTTTTGCCAGCTTTAGTGCGAATCAATTTTCTTGAAGTCTACGAGCTACTTCCAAAACCCTTCTCCTCTCTGATGGGTTTGTGACTTTTACCACCTTTTTTTCTTAGTTTTGAGAAATGCTTTCTGCACCAGAAGCAAGTATCCCCGTTCGTCAAACTGTCGAAGGTACGCGGTATTCCAAGCCGGAAGGAACTCTTAAAGTTTTTAGCTGATCCGCCGATTCGGGATCACTTGCACATTTCTTCGAACGGAGTCTCTTACATAAAGCTACAAGTCTACAAGTCCAGAGCCACTTGTAAGATTATGTCCATTACACTTGTAAGAGAGCAAACAAAATTGTAGCTTTGTGTAACACAAATTTATTGCAGTTATCACGTTTTACTTGTATTACAAGTACTTGTAGTTTTGTGTTACAGGCCCCTGATTCTTCATCAACCTGCTCCAGTTTTAAGAATCTACGTCAGATAACTACTTGGGGCCACTTTCATATTTCTTCGGAATGGTCCGTGTCTAGACTTTGGGTTCTGGCCCTTGTAACACAAAGGTAGAACAGAAACTTGTAGGATAATGTCTATTACAGTTGTAGCACAGCCAGCATACTTATAGCTTTGTGTTACAGAAATTTTTATACACTTGTCATGATTCACTTGGGAGACAAACACTTGTAGGCTTTTGTTACATGCCCCTGGTTCCTTATAGTATATCTCATCTTGTTTTCTGAATCTGCGTCAGATAAGTAGACCACTTGCGTCTTTCTTCGAGCAATGGCCCATTGCTAGATTGTAGGTTCTGGAGTCTGTAACACAAAACTACAAATCTACAAGTCAACAGCACTTGTAGGATTATGTCCATTACACTTGTAGAAGAGCAAGCAAACATGTAGCTTTGTGCTATAAAGTTTTTTTTATACTTTACGTGTTTCACTTGTAATATAAGCAGTATTAGTTTTGTGTTGCTGAAATTTCATTCATTTAGCATAATTCACTTTTGTATCACAAGTACTTGTAGTTTTGTATTACAGGGCTCTGGTTCCTCATCTACATCCTCCTGTTTTCAGAATCTGCATCAGATACGTGCGACTCTTTGTGTACTTCTTCCAGCGATGGTCCATGCCTAGATTGTAGGTTCTGGGGTCTGTTATACAAAACTATAAATCTACAAGTCAGCAGCCATTTTTCGAACAGCCAAAGCAAACTTATAACTTTTTATTACAGAAATATTTTGCACTTGTGAAAGAGAAAGCAAAATTTGCAGCTTTGTGTTATAGAAATTTTATATGTAATTGTTTCAATTCACTTTTATAACAAGTAGTTGTAGATTTGTTCTATAACACTATTTCATGCACTTATCATAATTCACATATATTACAAGTACTTCTAGTTAAGGATAACAGGCTCCTCATTCCTCATATACCTCCTTCTGTTTTCAGAAGCTGCATCAAATTCGCAGTACTGCTTGCATACTTCTTCAAGCGATGGATAACGTGTCTAGATTGTGGGCTTTGGTGTCTATAACACAAAACTACAAGACTACAAGTCCAGAGCCACTTACGTGATTATATTTTCTACCTATTACACTTTTAGAAGAGCAAGCAAACTTGTAGCTTTGTGTAACAGAAATTTTTTATTCTTGTCATAATTCAGGGGCCTATAATACAAAATTGCAAGTGCTGGTATTGAAAATATATCAACTATTGCAAATATTGACGAAGCAGTCGCTTGCTTCTACTCAATTTTAGAAAATAGCATGAATAAAAACAATTCCCCAAAAGTTGCTTAGAAATAGTAGTTTCAGTCAACCGTGGTTTACCAAGGAATTAAAGACTCTAAGGAACAAAAGAAACAAAGCTTGGAAGATCTATTTAGCTACTCTCTCTCCAACTGACCACCATCTATTCATAAGTCTTTTTGAAGACTTCAAAACGCTTTCTCAAAATCTATACTCTAACTATGTCAATCAAATGGGGTGCTCTCTAAAAAATGACCCAAAAAGTTTTTGGTCCTTTGTAAACTCTAAAAAAAATCAGACGGGTATCCCCTCAACTTTGTTTTTAATAGCACTTTTTTAAAAAATACTCCTGAGATTTGCAATGCCTTTGCAAACCATTTTTGTGGATCTTTTTGTAGAACGAATTTAGAAATTGAAGAACATTTTTTTCAGTATTTAACTCACTCCTCGCAAGTGAACTTTAATAGTATCCCTATTCACAGAGACAGAATGTCGTACTTCCTTTCTTTTCTTAAAGATGACTTTTCTTCTGGTCCGGACTCGATTCCGCCAATTGTTTTAAAAAAGTGTTCTTCACGTTTATCATCTCCACTTGAATATCTTTTCAAGCTTTCTTTAAAATCTGGAATATTTCCCACTCTTTGGAAAAAATCTTTTATAACACCTGTTTTCAAGAAGGGTGAAAAAATTGATATAAAAAACTACAGGCCAATTTCAAAACTCTCATGCATACCCAAGCTATTTGAACAAATAGTCTGCGAAAGCGTATCCTTTTTTTCAAGGAATGTTGTCTGCCACCAGCAGCACGGATTTATGCAAAGAAGATCGACGGCTACCAACCTTCTATCCTTTCATCATGAGTGTTCCAATGCCCTTGAATGTGGGAACGAGCTTGATTGCATTTACACTGACTTCTCTAAGGCGTTTGACCAACTGTCTCATAACATCATACTTTATAAAATAAAAGCCTTTGGATTTCCCCCAGTATTTATTGTTTGGATAAGCTCCTACCTAAAAAATAGGTCTTATGAAGTAAAATTTCGAAACGTTTTATCAAAACCGTTCAGTGCTTTCTCTGGTGTGCCACAAGGAAGTCATCTTGGTCCCTTACTTTTCATTGTTGCAATTAATGATGTGATTTCTTGCATCTCTTATAGTGACATTTTAATCTTTGCTGATGATATGAAGATTTTTAAAACCATCAAAAATGCTTCAGATCGAGAATTCTTACAAAAACATATCGACAGTTTTGTTCTATGGTGTTCTAAATACGGACTTAGTTTGAAAGCTTCCAAGTGCCAAAGTATGACCTTCTCCCGCAAAAGATCGCCAAGTATTGGAGAATATTCAATATCGCAACAATCCCTATCTCAAGTTTCTAGATTCTGTGACCTCGGTGTTCTATTTAGTACCAACCTCGAGTTTAATGAACACATCAACCTCAATCAAACTCAATGCTTGGCTTTATTAAGCGATTGGCAAAAGAATTTAATGACCCCTATGTCACCCTCTCTTTATACAAGTGTTATGTTCGTCCGCATCTAGAATATGCGTCTCAGGTGTGGTCACCATTTTATGATATTCATAAATCTCGAATCGAAGCAGTACAGCACAGATTCATACGTTTCGCTCTCAAAGGTTGCTTGGGAAGATCCTTTCAGTCTTCCTCCTTACGAAAATCGTATTCGCCTATTAAATCTTCAAACCCTCTCACAGAGACGAATTAACAATGATTTAATTTTTTTTCATCAATTAATAACCGGTTCAGCTGATGCCCCGACTTGCTTTCCCACATTAGTTTCAACTATCGTGGAGGATCTCACCAACTACGTAATTTAGAGTTTTTACATTGCTCCCACCATAGAACTAACTATGGCATGCATGAGCCATTGGCTCGCATGAGTAGGTCATCAAACTCCTATCCTTTTGTTTCCGATTTCAACCTAAGAAAAAATACTTTAAAATTAAAACTAAGAACCAGTGTGCCACTTGCATGACTTGTATTTGATATTTTGGTATTGTAATTTAATTTCTGTTCTTATTTATAGTTTTTGTTTAATAATGTTTCTCTAGTTTATTTTGCTCTATTTATTTATGTACTTTTTTTTGTTTTTTTGTCAGAAATTGTAATGTCTTTTATTTTTTTCCTCGTATACGTTCTCTTTGTGCTTGTGTTGGCGTTATTTACTAACCACTAACACTTGCATTAATGATGAAGAGCGTAGATAAGTGTGTACAAATGAGCTTGCTATAAGTTCCGTACCACTTAAGTCTCTGAAAAGCATAGAATGCTTCCAATCTAAATTTTAAATAAACAAATCGAAAAAAAATTGGTTCGCAACAAGACTCGGAGAGTCACGAGCCTTTGTGCATTTCAAAGACCTAAAATTTTTTGCCGAATTCAAAGGGCTAAGTGAGATGGTGCGGTCCATTGCAGTATTACTGTCTTGGCTTATCCATTCCTCGCGAAAAGCGTTACGTACTTGAATGTTCTCCGAACTATTGAAATAATGTCGGTTGGTCCTTCCCATGGCCCTCAAAAAAATAAAAGGAGTTGGCTCCGAAGCGGCCAACTGACGCCGTTGTAATGGCTGATAACACTATTTAGAGTTTAGAGTCTTACAGATTGTTTGCGGCATAGGCTGTTTGGCATGGCACGCATTCTTGTATGAACCAGAAGTCGTCAGAGTCCATGTAATCAATCTCATTACAAAAAGGTGGTTGATATCAGTAACGTCCACTGATAAACGAAGCGTTGAAACGTGTTCGTGGATTGAATCTCGCACTCTCTGCCGTGTACGGTCCGACTTTGGGAGTTATTTCAGAAATTTTGTATTTACTCCACTTTTTTCAAATTTGATTTGCAATTTTATGACTGATGTTCGAGCCCCTTCTTTTTATGGGGTTCTCCAATAGCCTGCTTTTTGTCGGGTTGTCCAATAAGGGCTTCACTATTTTTTTTTTTTAAATGTAGATCTTTCGAGATATTTTACAAACCATACTCCTTTTTACTCGACTTTGTTCACATGGCCACCGCGGGCACGTTTACAGCGGTCGATTCGTTGAACTCAATAAGACGCTGTGGAATTGACTGATTTGAATCGTTTGCTACGGAATGTTGAGTATACTGACAGATAGCAATGGCAGTTTGATGATTAGTGTGCCCACAAACTAAATTCAAAGTTGTTAAGTTCTTGTTGAAAAACTCTTTACTTATGTATACGCGTAAGAGGTTATACTTTTGTGGAGTTAGGACTAAATCTAAAACACACAAGGCACTTGCTATCCATAAACAGAATGCACATTGGCTCCGTAATCAATGTCATGACCGAGCATTGCCTCATAGTTAGACCCACCATAAGACATGGCACCGACAGGCGTTCTTTTAAAAGACTTTTAAAGAAGCTGCTTAGACGAGAAGGAAGAAGAGACCAACCCACAGCTCCTCTGTTCATGTCCTGCACTCTCCCTCAAAAGAAAACATCATCTAGGAAACTACTCCCTCGATGATCCAAGCGATCTGATAAACACAGATGTCCATCACCTCTACCGCTTTATTAAAAGCTCCAAATGGTTTATACTTAATTGAGGTACTTCCTCACACACTTCATATACAAATATTAACGTAAGCGTGTACTTAATACGCAGCATGCGTATGCTTAAAAGATAGCTTGAATAGGTTGAGCATTTTGGGAGAGATTATGTGTGGATAAGTCTCCTCTTGCACTAAGTCCTTGCAACTCCTGCATTTAAAAAAATGCCAATTCTTGCGAGTTTTACGTCCTTTGAGCAAAGACTTAAGAAAATAAATAGAGCCGCTCAATGTCAAGAACCTACAATTTTATGCCGACTCCAAACGGCTAAGTTAAGGTACGTCCATACTATGCTGGTTGCCCATTGGATTCTTTTTATTTGGTTTGGATTCGGCTAGGCTTTCGGTAGGTAGGAAGGTCGATTGAGCGACATCTACACCAATTCGGTATTACCGATAGGCGTGTAACGATTGGTGTTGTTTGGGCAGTGTTGTCTGCATAAAAACAGAGATCGGTGAAAGAAATGATACCGATATTCATTGCATTCGTAAACAGGAGTGGCCTAAGACGACTACCTTGAGGAACCCCAAAAGAGGCAAAAGCTCTAGGCAAGGGCGTGGATACAAATAAGTATACATTTTTTTCTGTTTGTCATTTCATGTGTTTCAGACGACCAAACAAACACGTCAAAAGCCTCTAAACGGTAAAATGTGCTAAATATCATGGAACAAATTTTACCTGAAACATGTGTTTTATTTTGCCCGCTTTGGTGTGTTGGTTTGGCCTCATATTAGAACTTTTTTCACGCATTTTTGTTTTATAATCCAACATAAGATGTTTTGACTGATTCAGTCAGTCAAACGCCAAAGAGAAAAGAACAAAAACATTGGAAGGTAAATATTTGTGTTTGTCAAACATGAAAAATTATAACCGGTATAGTTAAACATTTATGCAAATATTTTTCAAAATTTTTTAAATCAGCTGCGAACACAGTTCATGAATTGTTTGACTGAACAAGAATACTCAGTTCTAAGTTTGAAATTAAAAAAAGCATAAACATCTGTTGTCGTTGGTTTTGTTGTATCAACGTTTGGGGATACGTGCAGGTGTTTTTGTAGTGACGGCTTAAAATATCACAGCTGAGTCTCCACTTTTGTCGCACGTTTGAGTCTAGCGACACCGATAACACCTTTCTACTTTCCCACAAGTGGGCATGCAGATCACAAGAGGCTTACTGGACTGGAGATCACCGGTGTAGTAAAAGATGGATCAAATTCAAAAATGGAGCATGAGAGAATTTTGAAAATACGTTAACTGAATTTGGAAAATTTTTTTATTTTCATTTCATTTAAATCTTTATTCAGAAAATGTACATTAGTTTGAAATAGATCGTTACTTTCAACTTCTTTTCTGTACTTTAACTACACCACTTTCCTATTCGTTATACAATTCAATTGAACCACACCTTGTCTTATGTAATCTTTACATCAATACTTAACTATAAAACCTTACCTCTACCGGCGACAGCGGCCTCTTTATATAGGAAAACATTCCATACCACTATCGAACTTTCTAGATAAGACAAGAACGTTCAAGAAAAACTAAGGATAGTTCGTGTTTTAGCTACACCCCCCCCCCCCTTTATTATATGTGTGTACCTAAGCAAACAACCCCCAATCGTGCCAATTTACACTGTCTCCCTCTGGTACACTCTCAATAATATTTGCGTACACACACAAATAACCCCTTTTTGTGGAATGTTCATTGAATGTATTTCGTAAAATCTAGAGCTTTATGGAAGTAGTACTAGGCTACCATAGGCATTACCATTGCTCTTCAGTTGGTAGTGTTCTTGACTGAGCAAAAATATTCACCTCGGAGGTACACAGAAAACGGGGCCTAGCGAAATAATGCGATGGATTGGATGAATGTTAAGTTCCGCGACTCGCAAGTTGTATGCAAGTATGACTGGTCGAAGTTTTGAATTGGGAGAGATGACGGGAAGAAGGCAAAAAGAAACAAAATGGCGGAGTGAAGAAAACATTGATCGTTTTTTGGATGTAGAGACAAAAGCCTATAATATATTCTACTACGGAACGGTTTAGCGTAAAATCTTCATCAGTGTCATCCTTGCGAAAGAACGTCTTGCGTCTTAACCAAGAACCGTTTGGTGTCCCTTTTGTTGGTGATGGAAGGAATGGTTTTGAATATTGTCGGTGCGTATGCTTCCCTAATTGGTTGTGAGCAGGTGGAAAAAGATGCTTTTTGGATAGATTTTGGAGATTTAAATCCAATGGCAGAAATACCAAATTAGCTGCCATTTGGTAACGAAATTTGTGAAACCTAAGCCTTGGTGGTTAAAATACTCGGAGAAGGTGATGCCCAGCAACACCGTCGTCTGCTGGCAGAATTTTTTATGGAGGTGAGGAAGGAAATAAAAAAAGTCAGCTGGTTTCTAACTCATACATAGGGTGGCGTAACAGAGCAGGGAGCCCCGGGGACTAGCGCATGTCTCACAACCATTGGTGATGATACCAATCATCGATTAATGGCAAAAAAACTCCGCCATATTTTGTGAAAGAAAAGTGGCCGATAAGCTGAAGGGAAGACTCGAACTGCGTGAACACAATAGCTGCAGAGCCGCAGCCGCAAGAAATGCCAAAACATTGAATATAAGTGAATACAACAACAACGCAAGCCGGAGCCGCACAAGTTAACTTGATTTTAACTCTTGCGGCTGCGGCTCCGACTGCGTTTGCAGTTCATTGTGTTCACGCAGTAAGCGTCGAAAACTCACATTCGGTTCACGATGTTAGACGAAGCTAAAAAAGTTTGAGAGTAAGCTGAGATGAAGATGGTGCGTATGAGGTATGACACTACCGCTGTCAACAAAGCTTGATCGGTTTTGAAGCACAAATAATCGTGGAAGTTTTCACGTTATCGTTTTGAAAAAAAAAAAGAAGAGATAATGACCCGTACCTCGTGTCCTATGGTGATAAGCTGTTTTATTTGAAACTAGCTGAGCCGCCCGGCGTTGCTCGAGTCTGTAGTTTTAAGGTTCCCGTTCTCGTTTCTGTTTCTTTTCCTATGGGACTTTCGGGTTGAAATCGTTGCTAATTTAGTAGTTATTTCAGTAGCTTCTAAGTTTCCGTTCCCAACCCCGTTCCTGTGGGATCTTCCGTTCCCATGGAAATATGTGAAAGAAATGTAAGTCTATGTTTATGAATGATAATGTAATATCCTAGAGTTGAAAGAATATTTGAAATCGGTCAAGTAATTTTAATTTTCCCGTTCTCGTTCCTGTTTCTGTTCCCGTGGAATTGTAGGGCTGAAATATAGTCTAAGTTACTGATGGAGGGAGATAATGTAGCACCCCTAATGCTGAAAGAATTTTTGAAATCAATCCAGTAGTTTCTAAGTTTCCGTTCACAACCCCGTTCCTGTGGGAATATGGGGATCAAACCTTGACAGAAACCATCTCTGGGCTAAACTATGTCAACCCTGGAAATTTGATAAAAATCCGTTGGGTGGCTTAGGAGTCTATACCGGACACACATACAAACATACATACAACCTATTTTATATAAAGATCTGTAGATAGATAGATAGATAGATTTATTTATTTAAATGTGTTGCACTTGTGATAGACTATATTTTTCGTCTTACTATCAGGCGCGAGAACAAATAACGCAGATGATCTTCCGACTCGTCACATATAATTCACCGTGGGAAAAACATTCAACGATTGACTAAGTGATTTATTTATGGTTATAGCGAATGCAAGACGGATCGTAAACGACAACGGGAACCTTAAAACTATTTGACCAATTTCAAAAGTTCTTTCGAATTTTAGATGAAACATTAAGGAGAGATACGTAACATGTTGTAACGAACCGTCACAGTGCGGATATTTTGTTCAACAAAATTCGAGCGATATACACAAGATATATGTATATCGGAAAAATCAAACAAACGAACGCACCAAATACCTCCGCACACGCAGCAACACACAAGTTACATACACATTTCCAAGTTTCCCATTCACTTCACCCCACTCGTTATATGCAAACACAGGCATCGGCATGCGACATTGGATATGCATTCGCCACAAACAATGGTCAATGGGTTTTGCTCATTTATAGAGCTCACACTCACATGTTGTAGGAAATATGATATAGGGATGTAACTCGAACAGGTTAAATTAAGTTTCTGCTCCGCTTAGGTAGAGTGTACACACGTACTTAATTGAAGCTTGGGTTTCAGATTTCAGTACTTGGTACTAACCCCAAATTACTTTTTGAGGACGGCACCAGCTATCCTAATTTGTTTATTCCTCTTTCCACTCCATCTGAGTGTAGGGAGGACAGGCTGAAAAGCCACCTGATTATTCTTCAGCATTGTACGCTGAGAACAGAGTCCGGAACGGCTCAAGCGTTTATTCCGTGTGAATTCCCATCAGGAATCCTCACGGACATTAGAAGCTGCTGACGCAAAAGTGGTTTCAACGATAATTCCATAGCATTGGTGCTTTGGACATAAGGCAGAAGTGAGATCCTGCTTGTTTATTCCTCTTTCCACTCCTCCTGATTGTAGGGAGGACAGGCTTACAGCCAACCGTTTATTCTTCGGCACTTGCGTCGAGGACAGAATTACTGTGTTTATTCCTCCTTCCTTCCTCCTGTAGGTATCGAGGACAGGCTTTTAGCCACCTGATTATTCTTCGGCATTTGCGCCGAGGACAATATTGCTATATTGTGAGGAATAAACACCCTCCTGAAGGTATCGAGGACAGGCTTGTAGCCACCTGATTATTCTTCGGCATTTGCGCTGAGGACAGAATTATTGTATATGCTAGTTTAAGTAAAACCTATTGTTATTAAGACGATAAATAAAAAGGAATTTATTGGAAAAATAAAAATTGGTTGTGTTTGGTTATTTTGGATAAATCTTGGCGGAATCTTTATCTCGACTTCTGGTGCTTCGTCGAGAATACCTTGGACACGCTGAGCTTACCTCAGCCTTAGAAAGAAAGCATCGCAATGTACTACATTTTATACGCATATTCCCACGGCAAGAGAAGGACGGGAACTTTAAAAACACAGACCTGAGCAACGCCGTAAATGTCGAGGGATAAGAGGTATATGAGTTTGTCTGAAGCATTCCAGGGTGTTGAGCGAAGATCTCCGCTGACTCATAAACTGGCTGACATTTGGACTATGTATAGTCTGTCATGAGAAGTCAACTTTTTCGTTTTTTTTTTTGTAAGAAACAGTGTTTTGTTTATAACGAAAGCTAGCGCATTGTATTGATGTCGTTTCTGTTGCACGCTGCTTTTTGTTTATTTGAGTCAATGAAACGTTAGTCAATGCCCAATGTCGGTTTTTTTAATGTTTACTTTTCCTGTTCTGATTTTAAGCATTCCGTTTACATTTTATGCCGGTGGCGGGATAGAAATGCTGTAATAAGGTCCGTCTCCTTGTCCTAAGCTACCTCCCCACCAATTTTCAGCCAAATTGGTTCAGCCGTTCTTGAGTTAGAAAATTCGAAAGAACTTTTGAAATTGGTCAAAAATTTTCATAAGGTTTGCGTTCCCAATCACGTTCGCGTATCATCCTTGAAAACATTTTTGAAATCGGTCATGCGGTTTTAAGGTTCCCGTTCTAGTTCCCGTTTCTGTTCCAATGGGAATAAAGGGATGAAATAAAATCTATGCTACTGAGGGATAATGTAGCATCATAGAGCAGAAAGAATTTTTGAAATCTGTCCAGTAGTTTCTAAGTTTGCTTTCCCAATCCCGTTCCCGTGAGAATATGGGGATGAATTAAAGTTTATGTTACTCGGTGATAGTGTAGCATTCTAACGGTGAAAGAATTTTTGAAATCGGTTCAGTAGTTTCTACGTTTCAGTTTACGTTCTCGTTACCATAGGAATAGGTTACTGTAGCACCCTAGTTTTGAAAGAAGAAGAAAGATAAAACAGAATTTGGAATTTTAAGTTCCCCTCAACGTTCTCGTACCCGTAGAAATATGGGAGCGAAATAAAGTCTATATTTCTCTTTAAAAAATCAATTTTGTAGTTTCCAGGCTCTCTTTTTCGTTCCCATGTCCGTTCTTGAGGAAATATGAGGATGAAATATGCCTTTGTCATTTCCCAGGCTCCAGATTAACTCTGTTCCAAATTTCATTCAAATCGGCCAAGCAGTTTCAGAGCATTTTCAATACAAACAAACAAACCAAAATAATGTTTCCTCCTTATTATTGTGTGTATAGATGTGTTACACATTCCCCCCATTCTTTCACCGACTCTATCAAATACATATATACTTTTATGTGCTTAATAAATAAATTAAATTAAACGCGTGAAAACCGTATACATTAAACGAAAAATGAACGAGCACGAACACCTTATTTTGCATTTCGGACTGTTTACAGTTCATCATCAGTCGTCGTGTGTCAAAGTTAATGTAATGTTAGTAACAATCAAAACCAATTTAATTGTGAAAATGATAAGATGTTCGTGCTCGTTCATTTTTCGTTTAATTTGCTTGTTTCCTTATCGTGGCGGATTTTGTTTTCGTAGAGCACATTCGCACATTCCAAAGTTAATTAATGAAATGATTGTCTTTTCTTGAATTCATGCTGACAATCAAAAAATTTAGCAGAGAATAAATAAATGTAAATTTAAATTACATTAAATTTTCAAATTGGAAATTAAATATTTTTTGTTTGTTCTTTTTTTTAGATATGTTCTGTGGAACTACAATGAAATCTTAAGATACGTTCTACGGTCACACAAGGCCGTTAAAAAGCAATACCCAACATCACACTTACAGCTGCCATTGCTCAAGTTTGAAAACTTAGACATGAAGGCCTACCCACCAGACGGTTATGAAGAAAACAGTGAGTTTCATTTTCTTTCAAAGACACCGTCTCAATTTGAGTGTTATTGAAATAACTTTTCTACATTTTCCAGTTAACAATTTGTTACAAAACTTTAAAAAACGAATTACTGCCGTAATGGCGGTTTATAAGGAACAACTGAGCAAAGAAGAAGGCGAAGCTCTGGAAAAACAGTACCACGAAGTGTTCTTGAGTAGAATTGATGTAGAAGATGAATTCTCGGAGAAGGAATCAGGTAATTTGAGTTTATTTTTTTAGCTTGTGCGTGCAGAGTAACTACATTCCGCACTTTTTGATAATTTAAGGCATTTGTGTATTTTTAAAATTCTAATTAACAGTCTGAGAAACACCAATTAGGTTGTTCGAGTCTTACTTTCGCGTCCTCCTTTGCTTCTTTTTTTAACATTTTTTACTTTTCAATTAGGGTTGATCAATTTCGAATTCGCGTTCCAATTTTACCAGTGGACCATGCTATGGTCTTCTTCCACTTGATTGCAACACTTAAGACGAGGCCTTCCCCTTCTGCTTTTTTCCTGCAATGAGGTGATGGAAGCCCTTCGAACCGGAGCATTGGCGTAAATCCGCTCTATATGTCCCATCAATCGTATCTAGCTAAGTCCATATCGCGGTACAGCTCACACTGGTCGTTGTTGTATCTTCTTGTCCATACATTGTTTTCATATACGGGAACTAAGGTCACTCGAAGTGTTGTGCTTTCTTTCGAAACGACTATTTCCCCATCCGCTTTAGACAAAAAAAATAACGGTTCATGCTTCATGCATTGTTGTTCTACGTTTATGCCGTTCTAGGAACGGATTTCATGACTCTGTACGGATTACAGAGTCCCAATGAAAGTGTGATAAGGTCTTGGGGTAGAGAGTTCGAGTCTACTGTTTCAACTCCAATCAGAGACTTTCGGGACGCCCAAGATCAACAAGAGCAGAGGAATCAGCTAGCGAAGTCCGTATTTCTAAGCGGATGTAATCACTGACAGAGAATTCGGACCGATAGAAGCCATGTACCACAACAGCAACAGTTCGATGGATATAACCGTGTGACATAGTGGCGTGACATCCCATGCAATTGAAGCCTCGAAGGCAGTTGTAAACAAGAGGTTTAGAGATATAGCGATATTGCGTGTCCGCCCAGAAGCCCGCATTTGACACAATCTGACCCTTATTTGTCTATTACTGTCGGATGTTTTTTTTAAAGGTTAGTTTTTCGAATAGGGATAAAGCTGTTTTGTAGTCAAATCGGCAGATTCTAATGTTTTTTATATTTAGTTTAGTTTGCCATTTTATTATAAACAGGTTGACAGAAGAAAATAATGGTTCAGCTCACGAAGTTTACCGTTAGTTCCGTCCATTTTATGGTCGACATAATCGTTCATCGGAGCATTTAATTCGATTAACCATGGATCTTCTTCGCATTACGTTTATTTAATGTCATAATACGCATCCGCAGAGACATCGAACAGTGTGCACCGAACTAACAATTTCCGCTGTAGAGCAAAGTGTTTTTTTTTTTTTTGCATCTCAGAGACTTAAGTGGCACTGAACTTAGAGCAAGCTCGTCTGTACACACTTATCTACGCTCTTCATCATTAATGCAAGTGTTAGTGGTTAGTAAATAACGCCAACACAAGCACAAAGAGAACGTATACGAGGAAAAATAAAAAAACATTACAAATATATTACAAAGTAAAACTTAAATTAAATTAACATTAAGAGAACAAACTAAACTAGTGAAACAAGGTTATAAATAAAAAATGAAATTAAACTACAGTAATAAAAAAATCTACTAAACATGAATCATGCAGATGGTACACTGGTTCTTAATATTAATTTTAAACTACTTTTACTAATGTTGAAATCGACAATAAAAGGATTAGAGTTGAATAACCTACTCATGCGTGCTAATGGCTCATGCATTCCATAGTTAGTTCGGTGGTGGGAGCGATGTATAAACTCTAAATTACGTAGTTGGTGAGTTCCTCCGCGATAGTTGAATCCTATGTGGGAGAGCAAGTCGGGAGCATCAATTATACCGGTTATTAATTGATGAAAAAATACTAAATCATTGTTGATTCTTCTCTGTGAGAGGGTTTGAAGATTTAATAGGCGAATACGATTTTCATAAGGAGGGAGATTGAAATTATCTTCCCAAGGAAGACCTTTGAGAGCGAAGCGTATGAATCTGTGCTGTATTGCTTCGATTCGTGATTTATGAATATCATAAAATGGTGACCACACCTGAGAAGCATACTCTAGGTGGGGACGAACATAACAGTTGTATAAAGAGAGGGTGACATAAGGGTCATTAAACTACTTTGCCCATCGCTTAATAAAACCAAGCATTGAATTAGCTTTGTTAATAATGAGGTTGATGTGTTCATTAAATTCGAGGTTGGTACTAAAAAGAACACCGAGGTCACGGAATCTAGAAACTTGTGATAAAGATTGTTGCGATATTAAATATTCTCCAATGCTAGGAGATCTTTTGCGGGAAAAAGTCATACTTTGGCACTTGGAAGTGTTTAAAGTTAGTCCGTTCATTGAACACCATACAACAAAACTATCAATATCTTTTTGTAAGAAGTCGCGATCTGAAGCATTTTTGATGATTTTAAAAATCTTCATATCATCAGCAAAGATTAAAATGTCGCTATAGGAGATGCAAGAAATTACATCATTTATTGCAACAATGAAAAGCAAGGGACCAAGATCAGTGGCGTAGCGTGGGTGTCTGCCGCCCGGGGCGGAAGACAATTTTGCCGCCCTTTTATTTAGGTATTTTAATTTAATGTATACTATACATTACATACATTAATTATAGAGAACTTTTCGGTGAGAGCAGTCATCATTATTTTGCATTACAGTAGTTCCCGTTTATTTACCTCCCCGCTATGATGCACAGCCTGTTTATGTAAGCAATCTTCTTCTACGCTTGTTACTTTGTTTGATATTGCTCACAAATTAACCCTGTTAAATACCTATTGGATATTTACCCAGCCCGCTTAACGCCCTCTATTTATCAACACGTTTATCTAATAAGTACGCATTTTTTTCAGATAACTACCTTACTTACACAAAATAAAAATAAAATGTTCCTTGTTCTGTTTCAAAATCAGCACAGGAGCACAACTGCCTTCACAGCAATTGAAATGTCGTCAATGTCCAACAAAAACACAAACAATACTACATACTTCCTCGGTTACGAACGCTTTTAAGGTATTAAAGCGGGTCCTTTTATCAGGCACGTAACCGGGTTTCAATAACTAACTTTCCCGGTTAATTGCACATAAAAGATAGCAAAACCTAAGAAATACTTTTCGCAGGAGCGCTGTATACAGATAAGATTTTAAATAAAATAGTTTATCTAAGTTTTACAATCACGTTTATTAATTCAAAGTTCTTTTACTTTAACCACTAATTGATATAACTTAAAACTTAGGTAAATCGGATCGACAAGATTAAATAAAATCATTTTTTGATTAGAACAAGAAGTATACTAAAATGGTATATTCTTATTTTTACTGAAAAGTAATATGAGTATTTGTTAGAATTGAATTAAAATTTATTAAATTAAAAATTTACACGTCTACTTTTTTTAAGAGCAAAGTCTTTTATTTCCCGGTCAATGTCTATCGCATCACACACCGCTTGCTCAATAGACAAAATAGCCAAGTTAGTTAGTCTTAGACAACTCATTGTCGATCTTAAATAATTTTTAATCAATTTCAATTTTGAAAAACTTCTCTCACAGCTGGCATTGCTTATGGCAACTGTGAAAAATATTCGGAACATTATTAAAATATTGGGCAGAGTATCTTCCAGCTTGGATTTAACAATAAATTTAAATAACTCAAGTGAGTCTGCATTAATCAATTTATTTTCGTTACCTGTAGCAGCAACGAAAGTCCGCAGTCAAAGTCTTTCCAGCTTGAAATCCTGCTCGTCAATTTCGTCAGATGCGTAGTCTAAATTGCATTCAGTGTTGTCTGTATCTAATAATATAGCCGGCGTTAGATATGCAAACTTATCCGTTAAATTCTTTAGCTGTTGAAAACGCTCACGAATTTCTACAATCACTCTATCTAACGAAGAAAACAGCTTTCGTCTCAACTCATTTTCACCAGACAAGTTAGCATCTCTAGTTCCGTCATCGAAAATATGCTTTCTTGTTATGCGCCTCCGTGGTTTTATGGAATATCCAAGTTCTTCACACATATTTTTTGCATAACCTTTTGCACCATTTGCCCATTTCTCTCTTTTCTCTGTCAATATCATCTGCAAAGCATTTATTTTCTGAGCGCACAATTTTATGTCAAGTCCTTTTGTTTGTAAATATTTTTGTGCATCAGTTTAAACTTTCACCTGCCTCTGTCAGTTTTTCCAAAGCGACGAGAATATCTTTGTAATGATGCCATGTCACATTTACAGCATCGGTTCTTGCACCCCACCGCGTGTCTTGAACCCATTTTAAGCTTTTGTCTGTAGTTGCTGTAGCCAAACGCTAATAATGTTGAGGCAACAATTGTGTGTCGAATTCGTCACAAAATAAGTAATTGAAAACTCCGTGCCGTGCTTTTTTCAATCGGTCCAAATTTGTAGTTGCGATAAAAATATAAAATAGTTCAAGTATTTGCAAAATATTTTTATTACTTATTGTTAAATTTTGCCGCCCCCTAAACACTGCCGCCCGGGGCGGACCGCCCCCCCCCGCCCCCCCCCTCGCTACGCCACTGACCAAGATGACTACCTTGTGGCACGCCAGACATAGCATTGAAAGGTTTTGACAAAACGTTACGAAATTTAACTTCATAAGACCTATTTTTTAAGTAGGAACTTATCCAAGCAATAAATATTGTGGGAAATCCAAAAGCTTTTAGTTTATAAAGAATGATGTTATGAGACAGTTGGTCAAACGCCTTAGAGAAGTCAGTGTAAATGCAATCAAGCTCGTTCCCACATTCAAGGGCATTGGAACACTTGTGATGAAAGGATAGAAGGTTAGTAGCCGTCGATCTTCTTTGCATAAATCCGTGCTGCTGGTTGCAGACAACATTCCTTGAAAAAAAGGATACGCTTTCGCAGACTACTTGTTCAAATACCTTAGGTATACATGAGAGCTTTGAAATAGGTCTGTAGTTTTTTATATCGGTTTTTTCACCCTTTTTGAAAACAGGTGTGATAAAAGATTTTTTCCAAAGAGTGGGGAATATTCCAGATTTTAAAGAAAGCTTGAAAAGATGTTCGAGTGGATAGCATAAACGTGAGGAACACTTCTTTAAAACAATTGGCGGAATCATGTCCGGACCAGAAGAAACGTCATCATTGAGAGAAGAGAGGTAGTAGGTAATTCTGTCTCTTTGAATAGGGATATTATTAAAATTCACTTGCGAGCAGTGAGTTAAATATTCAAAGTATTTTTCATCAATTTCTAGATTTGAATTACAAAAAGAGCCATTAAAATGGTCTGCAAAGGCATTGCAAATGTCGGGAGTATTTTTTAAAGAAATGGCGTTATAAATAAAGTTGGCTGGATAGCCGTCTGATTTTTTTTTAGAATTTACAAAGGACCAAAAGCTTTTTGGATCGTTTTTCAGAGAATAGCCCATTTGGGTGACGTAGCTAGAGTACAGATTCTGAGAAAGCGTTTTGAAGTCTTCAAAAAAACTTATAAATATTTGGTGGTCAGTTGGAGAAAGAGTAATTAAATAGGTCTTCCAAGCCTTGTTTCTTTTATTCCTCAGAGCCTTTAGTTCCTTGGTAAACCACGGTTGACAAAAAATAGCATTTCTGAGCATCTTTTGGGGAATGGTTTTTTTCATGCAATTTTTTAAAATGGAGTAAAAGCAAGCGACTGCTTCGTCAATATTTGTAAGGGTTGATATATTTTCAATACCAGCCCTGCTTAATTCATTCGAGAGCAAATCGAAATTCGCTTTTCGAAAGTCAAAAGTATATAAACAGTCATTTGAATTATTAATAACGTGAGATACGTTGCTTAGTTCAACAAAAATATCTAAAGGGGGATGAAGATCATCAATTCTAGTAATGCCTGAATTAGATTGAAGAACAACCGTGCCAATAGCTTCGGAAGAGAAAACAAGGTCTAACATACGATTTTGGAAATTTCTAATACAGCTTACTTGCTGTAAGTCAGTAGATATAACATTATCTAAACAAGAAAGCTCACGCTGCGGTGAAGTTAGAGAGGGTTTTTGGAATGATCCATCGTCAGAGGGTAACCATTGGAGATATGGTAAATTAAAGTCACCTAGTAGCAGAATTTGGCTTTCTAGGTCCGACAATTCAAAAATATGATCCAAAATTAGCGACAGTTCAGCGTAAGCAGAGGCTGAACTTTTTGGAACAATGTAAACATTAACGATAAAAATATTTTTAGACAGTGTACAGACTTTCACACAAACAACATCAATAGTCAGTTCAAACGGAAAGAGTATACGAGACGACATATATGTGTTCCTGACCGAAATCAAAACACCACCACCGACCTCATCTGGCCTGTCTATGTGCCGATCTTTACGGTAGACCGAGAACTCAGGGCTCAAGATTTCGGAATTCAAGAAACTTGGACTTAGCCAAGTTTCAGTCAAAACAAACACGTCATGTTTGAAAACGTGGGAGTTAACATATAAATCAGCAGTTTTACTGCGAAGACCTCTTACGTTTTGATAAAAGAGGGAAAATCTAATTAGTTTTTTGGAGCAGTATTGGTAACCAATTTGTTCTTAACTCTCCTGTTGATGGAAAATTCTTTAATAAGAGCACCACCAGGCCAAGAGTTACTGTCACAAATAGATTCGAAAGACGAGGGCGGGACAAGCAATTTGAACGAAGACACAAAGCTATCAGTTTTGCTTATCTTACTGCATTTAATAAAATTTTCATCAGGAATCAATTTCTTAGAAACGAGATAATGCAAAACATCGTTTGCATTAAGATCTGGCCTAAGTCGAGACACAAAAATTAATCTCGGTTTTGGAACCGTCTCTATTGGTGTGAAAGATGTACCAGACTGTGGTTCAGAATTGAGATTAGTTGATAACGATCTATTTTCGAGATCCACTACTTCAACCACTGGTTCCATCGGGACAGAAGGACTATTAACTTTGACGGAGTTGCTTCTCAATGTCTTTCGCTTTGAAGGAGAGCTCAAGTTTTTGCTAGCTACTGTTCCATCACGGTTACTTTTAGTGCCCGTATTTGGAAGCGTGACAGAGCTTTTAGTTCCCGAAGACGAAGATTGAGCATTAACCTCCTTCAAGTCAAGAGTTTTTTTGGAAATTGGAATTTCTAAGTCCTCTGTAGATGTAGACATGTCAACAGAGCTACAGGGAGAGGAAAATGATTCTAAGTTCAAAACTGATTTATTGAAAATTTTGTAGAGCTGGTCAAAACCTTTTGACAGCTTTTCAATATCTAGCTTGAACGTAGACATTTTGATAGCTAAGTGGGAGAGAGATATTTTTTTACAATCATCACAATACCAACATGCATTTTTAAAAGCTTTCAATTTATCTAAAAGCGCATTGTTCGCCCCAATACATTTAGCATGAAATGCATTACCACATACACCATAGCATACAAAAACAGGTGAGTTGGAGCTATCCAGACATTTAACTGCTGCACAATCCATAATTAGCTAATAAAAAAGTAATTGATAGTAGAATAAAAAAACTTGAAAAATATTAAAAAAAAAAAAAAAAAATTTTTTTTAGGAACGACGGGGAGTTGAACCTAGAATGGTTTACTTAGTGAGTATTCAAAAAGAATTAACGCTTTTACCAACTGCACCAAGCAGACGATAATAAGGATCTCAGAGTTATACAAATGAAATATAGTTAATGAAGGAAATTATAGTTTGAGGAGAAAGGATAGATTAGGAAGTCAAAGAAGTTAAAGGGAGAGACAAATATTAAAATGAAAACAACTCAAATTTTACTCAATTATTGGGAACGGGTAAAAAAAAAAAACTTTTTCTTACCAATCACTACACAATGAAGCTAAGCAAGAAAACTTGTAAATACACAGAATTTAGATTAGTGTACAAAACAAAATATCACTTTAAACAAAGATACGAACTTTAAACACTTATTTGACTTGCAGTTATAATTTAAATTATTAGACTACACAAGATAAATGAAAATAAATAAGACGCGATTAGAACACAACTAAACACACAAGAACCAGTGTTGAAGAGGATTCGAATTTTATGGAAGATTTTGGGCAAAGATCTTGGCTTACGACCTTAAAAGATCCAGCATGTGCAAGAATTAAAGCAGCGAGACCATGAAATGGGTCGTGATTTTGTTGTATGGGCTGAAAATGAGATTGATCTCGATGCTGATTTTCATCGCAAAATTTTGTTTAGTGATGAGGCAAATTTTTGGTTCGGCTATACTTCTTCCAAAATGATGCTGTCGAGCCAGTTACCGTTAAAGGAGATTGGTATAGAGCTACGATTAACCGAGTATTTTGTTCCGGTAACGGCACTACATGCCACACAGCGCACGTCACAATCGATTTATTGAAGGAAACATTCGATGAGCGCATAATTTCGCGGAATGGACCTGTCAATTGGCCACCAAGATCGTGTGATTTGACACCATTGAATTTGTTTCTTTGGGGTATGTGAAGTCTCTCGTCTACGTCAACAAACCAGAGGCGTTAGGGGGCTTGGAAGCCAACATTCGTTGCGTTATTGCCGACATACGGCCTCAAATGCTAAAAAAAAGTGGTTGAAAATTGCCCAAAATCATATTTAAACATTAATGGCATAAAATTATACTTTCAATTAAGCCAAATTAATGGACATTTAAACGATTTTCTTGTTTTATTTCAATTCGAAGTTCTATACCTCTAAAAAAAACACTCTTCATATTTCCCTGAATGCCGGGTTCGCCACTCTGGCAATATCTTTTTACCATTTGGTAAAACTTCCAAACCTCATTCCTGTCATGGCATCTTTCAACTTTCTCAAACGGCCGCTTCTCATGTTGCTTCTTATTCGTTTTGTGAGTTCGGTGTTTTTCCTTTCTTTTCTCCTTGTAAATTTCCTTATACTGGTTGAAAGCAGCCCTTGTTCTCTTTGGCATCAACATCTGTCGTGCTTTATGTTTGTCCCACTTGCCTGCCTGCTCTCTTTATCGAACCATTTCCATTTCCTTTTGGAAGCCGAGTGAAACCCAGATCCTCAGGAGCTGCGGTTGTAGTAGCTTTTACTGCTATTACTTCCATGTTTAATGCTAGTAGTGTAAGATTCAAGGTGGAGGAACACTTGAATGGAAAAGACATTGGCTATCTCTTGCGATTCCAGCTTTTCTACGTCGTATCGTTTCACAGCATTACTTCGCACAAGTCGTGAACAGGCGATCCTCATTCGAACCATGTAGTGTTCCTAGTCAAAGTTGTTCCTCTGGCCATCTACAACACTGGAGGAGTGTCTTATGTCGATTGCAACATGGTCAACTTGGTTGACGGTTGATGGATGAAGGGATCGCCATGTACCCTTATGAATTTCGAGAAGAGGAAAGCGTGTGCTATTAACAACAAGACTTAGATCAGCAGCATCCAATCCAGACTAGTAGACAGCTTTCACAGTAACTTAAGACTGCTCAGCGAAACAAACACAGTTAGTTTAACATGGGTTCCAGGACATCGTGACATAATCGGTAATGAAATGGCGGATAAGTTGGCTAAAATCTGGTCAGCACTCGAATCCAGCGAAACGAACACCTCAGTTCTAAAGCCACTAGAGCAAGAAAAAAACAGAATCCAACACAATTTTCTAAAAACCGCCAACGACGGTGGTCATCTTTAGAAACATGACGAGTCTCCAGAAACCTTTGGTGTTTGGCCAAATATTTCCAAGAAAAAAAACAGAATTTCTACTCCAGCTAAGCAGACCTCGGCTCTCTCTGTTGATTGGCATTCTCATGGACCATAACTCATTGGGTACCCACATGATGAGAATGGGCATTAGCACATCCGATTTATGTATAGGATGCCAAGATGAGGAGGCAGAGGAAGGATCATTCCACTTCCTCTGTGAGTGTCCTAGCTTGGCCCACACTAGGGAAAAAAATCCTCGGAGAATACTTCTTCGACGAACTGGGCGACATCTCTAACCTCCCATTGAACAACATCGTGAGATTTACTCAGGGCTACAAGTGGTTCAGTGGGGGCTCTCTACCCCAATAAACCAATTACCAATCCAACCCTCTACCTCTCCAATCGTCCCATCTCCTCATCCTCTTATTTTCCCGGGGATCACAATGGATCCTTGAGCTCCAAGTGAGGTGCTGCCACTTGTGGCTGCACCCCCCCCCCCCCCCCCATGCAACCTAACATAACCTAGACTAGCAGCAAATCGATTAACCTGAGCCCGTTTTCGGAGGCTCGAGATTGCGGGCTATGCCCACCGATTATATTTTTAAAGATGGCCTCCTTCCCTAGCTTTTGTTATAATCGCCTCCGACGAGTTTCACATCATGTCTATTGTTTTACTCATTTCTCTTCTTTTTTGTTGAAGAGCCCTGATTCATATTGTCATGTATCCTTATTTCTTAATCTACTTCTAGCTACAAATCCACACCCAAATAGGTGCTCTTTCTGTGTAGAGGTCGCAGTTATTCATCTTCGGCCCATTCCTTTGCACTTCCTGGATGGCGGTTTAGCTGGTTCTCCTGCTACATGTAGTCCATTAAGGGGGGGGGATAAGGTTTTCAAGGTAAAAAAAGACTTTTTAGCGAATTTTTTTCTTAAAATATGGATTGAGTTATTTTATTCGGACCTTTCGTACATTATTAAGCACACTTTCGACAATATAAGGTAATTTTTTCAAGCAGAGATATTGAAGCATAAGCCGATAACAGAGCTTCCCCCAGAACGTCTTGAGAAAAAAAAAAAACAATTCGCGGTGTTAACCATAACTCGGCTGGAAATTATTTGAAAATCAATAACCAAGAAAATTAAGTCTAATTATGATCAAGTCTTCACCCCAACGTTCTCTGATAATTTCTTTTTTCATTAAAAAATTTTTGGCGGCCATTTTAAGTGTAAACTGTTGTTTTCCACTAAAAATTCCGCCATTTTGGGGATAGAAAACACCCTTAACACCCTTAATGTAAAAAAAAATTTTTACTAAACGTTGGGGGGCGTTTGCCTCAAAAATGTGTACAAAGTTTGAAATGAATCGGTCAAGTAGTTTTTAAATGTCAGTGAACACGGACTTTGAACAGGTGGTATTGAAAAAGTCGCGTCTAGGGTTTATAAACTAAAAAAGTGACAAAAAAAAATAGTTTTTTCCAAATTACATAAAATCTTCGATAAATATAAAATAAATTTTTATGGCTTTTTCTATCTGAATTTTCCTACGGTCAGGACAATCAAAAAAAAAAAAATCTGTGGAGATTGATAACATCAAACACAAACTCGAACAGTGATCTCTGTAGCATTAAATCTTCCTCTACAGCTGTCCCTGATGACGTTTCTTAGACAGTCAAAGCAAATAAGAGATAGACATTTGTCTTATGTCTGCCTTCTAAATTTGAATAATATAATCAAACATTTTCAATTATTTTTTCTTTCATTGCAGTTGACGAAGACGATGATACCGAGGAAAGGAAACTAAGTCAAAGTGTCCCAACTCGCAAGCAACTTAAGCAGATGAGTATCAGAATGGTCGAGGAATTCTCCAAAAAGGACGAATAAGACACAAGAAACTTTCATTGTGTTTGTCAGTGGATAGTACTGACCTTGTATTGAGAAACGTCTTTATATAGAAATTTAAAATCATACTTTAACAAAATAAACACCAAGAGTGCATTTTTCGACGACGCAACGTAATCGGTTATAGATTTTTATACGTGTTTTGCGCTTCTCCACCGCGTAGGCATTTGCTTTGTCCTGTCCGATTTCTGTCTTCGCAAAATCTGATTCAGTTTCCTCTTTTCGGCATCGTGGCAGTTCCACGTCAACATTTTTTTCCTACTTTTAGCTTCTTTCAGTTCCCACTTACTTGTGCATAACATAACCACTTCCGGATCTGGAATGCATCGCAAGACCTAAGGACATCCTGGTATTGAAGAGAGTGGATTTTCTAAAAATATTGTTCAACAAATTTTCTTCGAAACTGTATCAATCAAGACAACTGTTTCCAGCTATCCTTGCAAGTGCTTGCGAAATTGTTCAAAAAATAATTACGTATACGCCAGAGTATCTGCAGCAGAAGAACTTTGACCAGCAAAGCCCAATCAGGTGACCTCCTCATGCTAAAGCCATCGCTCAACTTGTTTTTGCCTCTTGTGTCACCCGCGCCATGCATATGACTGTCGAATAATAGAATGTTCCTGATGGATACATCAAAAACGATCTGTCTCAACAACAACAACCCGCCGTCGCTACTCCATAATAAATCACATCCAACTCACACAGCACAATGAAATGAAAAAGCAAAAAACAAAAAAAAACAAAATAAATAAAATTAATAAATCGTGATCGTTACCGAAGGTACTATCCAAGAGTTACATGCACTCATTGGCTTCCTTCTTACCATTTTGGTGTGCTACAGTGGCAATTAGGGCCGCCACAATAAACTACTACACACCATGCCGAGCTGCCGAACAACTTAAATGCAGTTTCCAACAGAGTTGACCCGCGGCTAGACCTCTTCTTCTCGAAATTAATCTTTGGCAAAACTGCAACTATAATCTCACAGTTCCAATCAAATGCTATGTAGGCGAATGTCCAGCCCTTTTAACCATAATCCTCATCTCTGCTGCCTCCTCATTGTCCACCTTCCTTCACACAGAGCGTCTCTGATCGATTATATTGCTTTTGAGTGGTCTTTGTTGCAGTCGTTATGAATGAATCGTTATGAGTAGAAGCCAACTACTTTATTTGGTTAGTCTAATAAAGATATAGTCTCAATCAGCCGAACTGATTTCAATTAATTGGGAATTGCATGGAGCATAGCATAACAACATTCTTGGAGATCAAAAAGCACCGAAAAGGCATGTACGTGTGCTTACCCAACAACAAACATTGATGTGATGACATTCCCAATTTGAATCCAGAAGAAACCAGCATTTTGAAAGAAAGACGTTTTTTTTTATGATGCATCCAGATTGATTAATGCAACTCACGTCTGACCGGGAAAATGACATTTTTACGGTCTCAACGAAAATGAGACAACTGATTTTTGTTTTGGAGAAGTTCTTTCAACATATTTATTTGTATCCGTTGCATAATAGTGTATTAGTTTGGAGTTGTTCGCAGAGGTTCGGGGGCTAAGTTCTTATGTAATCGAATCGGATTATTATCAAGTGCTCGGGTTTGACACCCGTTCAGATACAAAACACTTTCTCAGTGTAGCCCATTTAACCATTCGGATCAGGCAGGTCCTCCATTCTTTTATTGGGAGGTTGGGACTCATCAAATTGAGATTCGTTCCCTCTCCCGGGTGATTTGGAACTTTTCACAGAATTTAATTTATTAGCTTGGCTTAATTCAAGCTTAATACAATTAGATCATAAACTACAATTTTAATATTCACTATACAAAAATTTGAAATTAAATAAGTTATCCTATCTTGAAAGCAAAAATATTAGGAGAAATTAAGGAGAGTAATAATAATTATTTTATTGAACGTTATATATATACAATTGATACTTATACTAGATAATTTTAGAATTTAAAATTGATAATGTTAGAATGTTGGCACATAGAGGGCCTAACGAAATACATTGTCTAGAATTGAAATAATAACTTATTATTATATAGCTGAAAAGAAAAGAAAAATCTTAATTATAAGTCGGTTGACTTGGGTGATCTCGGGATGTTCCGTCCCGGTTGTCGCTGGCGTCCCTCTGCATGGGGAGGAGGTAGGGGTTGGCATTAGCCACGGAAATATGCTGACCCAGGGTCAGCGTAGAAATTGGTGGCTTCGTCGATGGCTGGTATTATTTCTTCGTTCAAAGTGTTCATCACGCTTAGGTATCTTGGCTCGGGGTGTTGGTCCTCACTGCTTATACTTCTCACCAAATGATTCGAGTGGTTGTTGATATCTGCAGCCGTTTTCCTTACTGTCAATAACACGTATTGATCTAAGGGCATCACTTTGGCTTTCTCGTACACAAGCTGGTTGCTGTAGTGTCTTTGGCCCTGGTGGTTGAAAGTAAGGCCAGTGCAGAGTCTCAGAATTTTCCTTTCGAAAAGTAGGAGCTCCTTCATCGCTGTCTTGGAGATGGCAAACCAGACCGGGCTGCCGTAGTTGATGACGGGTCTCAGCAGTTGCTTGTACATCAGAAGTTTCGTTGACTGACTTAGTCCTGTCTTTCTTCTCATCAAAGAGTAAAGTCGGTGGAAAGCGAAGTTGGCCTTCTTTAGTACAGCGCGTGAGTGCGGGTAAAATCTAAGCACCTCGTTAAAGTTGACGCCCAGATACTTCGCGTTCAGTTGGGCAGTCAGTCTGGTTCCATCGGGTAGCGATAGTGATGTTGCTCTGCATTTTCCAGCAGTACGGCAGCCTCTATAAACTCCAGGAGTAGATGGAGTTTATGGGTGAGAGCATCAATCCATACGCTGTCGAATGCTTTTTCGACATCCAAAAAGCAAGCGACGGTGACCCGATGGTTGTTGAGGGCTGCGGTGACGTCTTTATGCAGTTTCATCAACGGATGTAGGGTTGAATGCTTTTCCCGGAAGCCGAACTGCATATCTGGGATGATGTTATTTTCCCGGCAGAACTTCTTTAATTTCCTAAGTAAAAGCTCCTCCAGGAGCTTACTTAGGTTGTTCAGTAGTGAGATGAGCCTGTAATTGACGATGAGATTCCGATCGCCTTTTTTCGGAATCGCCACTATCTTGGCCGTTTTCCATTTTCCGGGAAAGTAGCTGTTGTTGACGCAATTATTCATTATGATGGCCAGGAATATCATCACTGTCTGAGGGAGCCTCTTCAGGATGAAATTAGAAACACCACCTGGTCCTGTTGACTTCTTGGGCTTGGAGCTGTTGATTATTTCCGCAATTTCTTCCGGATTGCACAGGTTTGGACAGTTGACTGGGTCACTCGACAGATTGGTGTTGCTGAAAGTGGTTTCATCAGTGTTGGGCCCAAGGGTCAGTTGAACGGATGTTTCGATTTCGTCCAGAAAGTCAGGGTCATCGGTTGGTGTGGGCACAAAGTTGCCTTCAAAATGTTTTGCGAACGCTTCCGCTTTCTCCTGATTGGTTTTAGCATCTCCTTCGTTGGTTGTGATGGCTTCCGGGATTGAATTCTTACAACCAACTATCCTGTTGATTTTTTTGAACACATCAGGTCCAGGTTTTATTTCTTGTAGCCTCTTTTGGATTTGATCATCATTGTAGTGACGGATCGCATTCCGGAACATTACATTGATTTGCTGGAGCTCGCTCCAAACAGTTCGATAGCTGACATTGGTCGTGTTGAGTTCCCTTTGGTGGATTCGCTGTAGCCTCTTACGCAATATTTGCCTGTCCTTGTACAGGTTGTTCACGTAGTCAGGAAAATGCTGGTATCTATCACTACTCTTCTTCGGTTGCTTTTGGCGATCAAGTGCGCTGGTAATTGCGTGCTCTAGCGTCTCAACAGCAGCGTCAATTTCCGAACTGAGCAGGTTCCTGTTTTGGTCAGGCAGTACCAAAGTTTTCTCAACGTCCCTTTTAAGCTTCTCTGGGTCGAGTTTCTTGTAGTTGATGTAATGTTCCGGCGCTTCCGCGGCTAAAAGAATTGGCTGGCGCAGCTTTATGTTTACTTGAACTGCTTCGTGGTCCGTGTTACTGTATATGATTGAGCAGGTGTAATTCTGCAACTCTGGAACGAGAAAGATAAAATTTGCTGTTATTAAAAAGAAATCAAGTGTTGATGGCGTCCTCGGGAATGTTGGTATTTGTTGGGAGACAACTGCCAGTGAATGTTGAGAGCCAAACGTATCCAGCCAGTCTGTAACCGCTCTGCCTGCTGGACTTATGATCGTGTCGTGCCAGCGGGTATGTCTGGCATTAAAATCGCCACCAATGAGCCCATACGTGCTTCTGGAGATGATGTTGTTCAGGATATGAAGATCACTCTGGATATTCCTTCGAGTTGAGTTGCATTTGAAGTATACTCCGATTATTGAGAGGGATTCATCATTTCCTAATTGGATGGTGACGGCTGTTGCTTCGCTGGTCAGTAGGCCTGTGACGAAGATTTCCGTAGTGCTGGCAACTATGTTATTTCTGACATAGATTGCTGTTCCAACGCGATCCTCGGATTTATCCTGTCGGAAGGTTTGGTATCCTATGACCTCAATGTTGTTGCGCCTTGTGACATTTGTTTCACTGATGAGGGCTATATCCGGGCTATTGTTCTTCATGAACATGTTAAATGACGTCCTCTTTTCCAGGCTGTACAACGAATTTACGTTGTACGTCATGAGGAGAAATTAAGGATTGCGGGAATATAAGTTACTTCTGAGAGAAGGTAAGCTTATACTAAAATCAAGGGTATGCTGTACACTGCTTGCTAAGCGTAGCATTCGAGTGATAGGATTGAAATGGCCATAGTTTGTGCGGTGAGTGAGAAGGTTATAGAGAGGGATTGATCTAAGATTGCGGGGATTGGTATTGAGGAAGATATTTTCGAGAAGTGCGGGACAGTCTATGACACCAGTGATTATTTGGTGCAAAAAGATAATATCAGCAACTACACGACGCTTTGCGAAGGTATGTAAATTGATAAAAAGTAAACGATCTTCGTAGGGGGGTAAGATTAGAGTATTATTCCAAGGAAGGTGAAGTAAAGCGAAACGAAGAAATCTTCGCTGAACGGCTTCGATTCTGAGAGAGTGGGTAATTTGGAAGGGAGACCAAACCTGAGAAGCATACTCGCGGATAGGTCTGACGAATGTTATGTAAAGTGATTTGGTGGTGTTAGGGTTGGAGAATTCTTTGAACCAGCGTTTTATAAAGCCAAAGGAGGAGTTTGCTTCCGCAATAATTTGGTCGATGTGGAATCGGAAATTGAGCTTTTTATCACAATAAATACCAAGATCACGAATTAAAGAAACTACTCGAACAGGGATATCACAAAAGACATAAGTTCGAGGGAGTGAGTGGAGGCGTTATAAAAAGATAGTGTTACATAAGGATCATTAAATTGTTTTACCAACCTCTTTATAAAACCAAGTACAGAGTTTGCTTTCCTAACAATTGAGTTTATGTGCTCACTAACTTCAAGGCTGATATTGAAATAAACTCCATGGTCACGAAAACTGGAGACATTGCATACACAGCTTTACTAGGTTCCCGTTCCCATAAAGCCATAGTTTGACACTTCGATTGATTGAGACTAAGACAATTCTTACTACACCATTTTCCAAAGGTATCCATATCTCTTTGAAGATGTTCGCGATCAGAAGCGTTTTAAATGGGTTTGAAGATTTTCATATCGTCCGCGTAAATCAGAATTCCAATATATTCAATTCTAGAAATAACGTCATTGATTGCGATAGAGAAAAACAAAGGCCCAAGGTGACTGCCTTGTGGTACACCCGACAGAGTATTGAAGGGATACGAAAAGCTGCTACGAAATTTTACTTGGTAAATTCTATTTTCGCGATAAGAGCAAATCATACAATAAATATTGCAGCAAATCCAAAAGCCTTGAGCTTATATAATATAACATCATGAGAGAATTGATCGAATGCTTTGGAAAAGTCAGTGTTAATACAGACGAGCTCATACTAATTTTCAAGGGCATTGGAACATTTGTGAATAAAAGAAAGAAGGTGTGTTACCGTTGATCTTTTTTGCATAAAGCCATGCTGCTGTCTGCAAATAATATTTTTGTAAAAAATGGGAGGCTGTCACAAACAACTTGCTCAAAGAGTTTGGGGATGCAAGAGAGTTTGGATATAGGTCTGTAGTTTTTGATTTCAATCTTTTCACCCTTTTTAAAAACCGTAGTGATGAAGGACTTTTTCCATAGACATGGGAATACATCTGATTTGATTGATAGCTGAAACAGATATTAAAGTGGTGATAATATTACGGAACGACAATTCTTTAATATAATTAGTGGGACTACATCGGGACCGGACGAACAGTCATCCTGCAGAAGGGATAAATACTTCAAAATTGTGTCGCCATGTACTGGGATATTATTAAAATTAACTTGAGAGCAGTTGTGTGAATAAGTAAAGTAATTTTCATCGATTGCAACGGTCATATCACAAAATGAGCTGCGAAAATGATTTGCGAAGGCATTGCAAATATCGTAAGTATTCTTTATAAGAGTATTACCGAGGATAAAGCTTGCAGGTTAGCCGTCAGATTTTTTCTTTGAATTGACAAATTGCCACAAACTTTTCGGGTCATCTCTCAGAGAAAACCCCATTTGTCCAAGGCAGTTGGAGTAAATAGTTTTGGAGAGCGTGTTAACATCAATAGTTTGATAGATTGTAGTAAATGCGGTTATAGACACTAAAAAGCCACAATCAGCAACATTTTCACACATATTGGAAAAAATCCAGGAATATAACATCGATATGCACCATATTTTTATCAATTTCAAAGCCGCGTATGACAGTACTTGAAGAGAAGAGCTCTGTACATAGCCATGTCTAGTTGTGACATCCCTGCAAAACTCGTTTGATTTTTAGAAATAATTTTTTTTTTTTTTTTTTTTGCGGAGACACTACTGGGTTCACTCAAACGATCCTGGAATGAAACCTAATTTAACTCCAATATACCAGTGGTGTGATGGTTAGCATGTCTGACTGTTAACCCAGAGGTTTGGATTCGAACCCCAACAGAAGCCAAAAATGTTTTTCCACGGGTATCGTCTTCCGCGAGTCCTCCGTAAGTAGACTCACTGCCACGAAAAACGCTTTCTCGATTAGTCGTTTGGAACCGGCAGAAAATTGCATTCATCATAACACCATCCGCAAAATCAAAATGAAAAGCCGAAACAGAGCAACTAAGCGTTTTCCTTGTGGGTCTAGGTGTTGATGCCACCGGTCGGCGCGGTGTTTATAGTGTTAGTAAAGTTTATATATACAGTATGGCTTTAGTCGGAAGTAGACTCTCTCTTACCCTTCATACATATTATAATGTGTCTTCTTAGTTGCCATTGTAGTTAGTTGCCGTGGCCGTGGCGTTGGAGGTAAATACACTGCCCTAAGAATCGCTTTTCCATCAAGGCATTCGGAATCGGCCAAAAAATTTGTAGATGCGCTCCATTCCCATTCAAAGCAAGAGGCAATGGATAGAACAAATAGGTGGAACAATATCACAACGTGCGTGGCAACAAAAAGGATATGGCCAGGGCTAGATCCAAAACGCACAAGACATTTGTTATCCATAACCAGATTGCAAGTTAGCTCCGTAATCAATGTCATCACCGGACATTGTCTGATAGGAAGACACGCCATAAGACTTGGCGTTTCCTCTAATGACTTTTGCAGAAGTTGCTTAGATGAGGAGGAGGAGGAGACAATCCCACACCTCCTCTGCTCATTTCCTGCACTCTCTTTTAAAAGAAAGCGGCATCTGCGGAAGTATTTTCTCGATGATCCAAGCGATCTGGCGAACACAGATCCCCTGCATCTCCTTCGCTTTATTAAAAGCTCCAAATGGTTTTGTTAAGTGAGGTACTCCCTCGCATAATATCTATAGTATCACAATGGACCCAATATTGGTCTAAGTGTGTCAGTTTGTTTTCCTGGCAGCCAGCATTTACACCTAACCTAACCATTCCTCACCAGGTATGCGCTAGGTCCCTACCTAGGCCCAAGGAGCTCCGCTGTGCCACCCTGTTTACTTAATTGTTGACCTAGTTCCCATCAGATTGGTTCCCACTATGAAATTAGTTGGACAGACTTTGCTTTGAACGACCAATGTGCGGCCAATGTGAACCCTAAAACGACCGCACGCTTGTCCAATTTGTTGAATGGCTTTTGAATTTTTTCGATAATTGTAGTTGGACGGACATATCTGATAATCTTAACTGGAGTATGGGAATCATATTCTTGTTTTGTTAGCAAATCAAATGAAGTGAAAATTTTCTTGCATCCTTTTAAGACCCCTAAGCATTTTGCAACATTTTTCGAAAATTTAAATACGTGATGGTTAGGCGTGTACTATTCGGGAGGGATCTGATTGGTATCATCTTGCCGGTGCCCAGATGCTGCAACTTATAGTACACGCCAATTTCATTTGCTATACCCCCTCGCGTTAGCCGAGAACTGGGATGCTGCGCCCGAAGAGGACTTGCTAAACTAGTAAGTGCGATTTTGGACAAAAAGCCGAAGAAGAAAAGATTGACACTTTGATGCGAGTAATGATTGACTAACCGAACCTCAGTGGTCTACCAGATCTTTTAGAGAAGTCTCAGCGGATGAATTCGACTGGACTTCAGAAGTAAAGCAAGACAGAAGAGAAAAACGATGATTCCAAAAACTTTTCTACTATGTTTTCGAAAAACACGTCAGCAATACCTTCTTCAAGCAAGGCACTGTTCCACTGTGATAGATGTCCAAACTTTCCGAGGAGCCAACTTTCACTTGGACAACTATACCTCGTAGTAACCAAAGTACAAATGAGTATATCCTGTTCACGACTTACGCAAACTAACTCTGTGAAATGACATAACGTCGGAAGGCTTCAATGGCAAGAGATTGCCATTGCCTTTTCCAAGCGAGTATCCCTTTAACTATCCTTGAATGAAGAAGAACTCAACCAACTTTAAGTGCAAAACTGGAGAGAGCTCACCCGAAATCGAAGTCGATATAGAAGGATGCTAGTTGAGGCCCCTGTTCACCTCAAACTGTAATGCCCACCTAAGTAAGTAAGTAAATATGCGGTCATTCCAACCAAAGTCATCGTTTACAAGAGCCAAAAGCCCATAGGTCCAAAGTCTCAAAAAGTTTCAGGCGAATATCATTTCAGGTCTTTACTCTTTGAACTATCACATCAAAGACTATCGTTTTTATCAAGAAGAAAAAGAAGGAAAGAGCGCAATTATGCTAATATACTGCCTTTGCTACATCCAATCAAAAAATAAATAAGTTAAGCCTTTCCGATACAAAAAAAACACACCATCTACCTAGTTATTCTTCGGAATTCGCGTTGGATTCCCAATAAAATCAAAGCCCTCAGCTTATTGGAAGTGTAATAAACACCAAGCTTTTAAAAAAAAGAATCTGCTCCCTTTTTTTAAAAAAAAAGTGGAGGCTTATATGCTAATCTGGAGAACTCAGACCTAATTTACGGTCCATTGTACTACCAGGGTAGCAGCCTTCTCTTTTTTTGTGTTGCAGTAGTCCGCCCTTAATCTGCTTCATAGCTTACTGATATAAAATTCCCTAATCTAATAATAATCTAAAAATAATTTTCCCCATCTGATCTGTCCTATCATCTGCGTGCTTCCCACAACACTCTCCGAATCCAAGAAAACCTTTCACTCCTACTCAGCTTCCTTCAAATAAATGAACGCGTCTCAGTTATTAACTAACAGTAAATCAGAAAATTTGAATAATAAAAAAAAAAACCCAGAATGTCAAGAACCCCATAAATTCTTTCAAGAAATTATGCAATTTTTTGTTTCAAACTCCAAAATCGATGAATATTGCGAACTGATTATTTCCTGCATCGTATCAAAATTAATAACTTACAATAAAACCATTCCACCGATGGTATCAGAGATGATTCCATAGAAAAACAAGTTATTCCTTCTATGGGATGGCATCATCCTCTCTACTATGTCAACAAACTTATAACATCAAACATCTTCTGCGCTAATCATAATCGCGCATATCTTCAGTAAATCGTCATCATCGCTCCCCAAAGCCCAAACACAGCTTGAGATCATATACCGATTCGCACTAAAAACCCAACGGTGTATAAAATGAAGAGAAACAAAAAGCGAGAATATACCTGTCCGAATTAACATCCACTTACAGAAATTTATAATCATCTTCTCGATGATCACACACAGAGTCTCTCATCTGGGAAAGTGAGAAAGGATTATCACTCGTGACGTGATGTGATCGCGAAGAAGAAACAAGAATCTGAAGAAGAAAAAAAAAACCATGACGAAGTTGATGATGACCAACTGTTTGGTAATAGTGCAAATCTGCAAAGCCTCTCACTTTGCAGACTGAAGCCCAAACCAAACCAGACACCAGAGTACCTTGAAGACTCTTCCATCCCACCGCACAACAATCTTTTTAAGACTTCAACTGGTTGCCGTCTCTTTTACTAAGAGACACAACAAGCCATCCAAAGAGATCTTCTTCTTCAGAAATGAAAATCCGAAGCAACATCAACAACAACAACAAAACTTCATCTTCAACCGGCCAGTTTGTCTCATTTGTCTGTCTGTCTGTCTGTCTTGTTTCTCTATGCCTTCTTCTTTGCTAAACACTCATCATCATCATCCATGTGGAGGGTTCATTTTGTGTGGCAGCAGCTCGGTACAGTACTAAAGATTGTTCGGTTGGATCTCAGCGAAGACATTCAAATGTTGGTAACGATCGTGCAAAGACGTGTACCTCTTCTTTAACCGTTTTGCTGGTAAAAACACAAAAATTCAGTTTCTTTAAAAAAACTTTAAGCAATCCCCGGGTGGATTTGAACAGATCCTTTTGAGCATCCGAACATAGCCGTTTACGACATCATAGTTTTTTGCATATTATTTGAAAGTTCGCAAGATCCGTTTGTGTGAAGTGACTTACGGAAAAACGGATATTGCTTGCAGTTTGTGATCGTGTGGTGAATGTTTCTTTAATTTCTGTTTTTTTGTCTCTCCCCTCAGCTTATGAATTTCGAATAACTTCGGTTTAAGGATTTCCACAATTAAAAAACAAGTCTTAAAAAGAAAAGTCACTTCAAAATATTTTGTGTAAAAGTTTTCCAGCTTGCGGGTAAGTTTAGTTTAACCTTTAAGCAAAAATTAATAAAAAAAAAAGTATCTACGACTGTTATAAATGTCACTCGCGCGGCGGTATCTGTTAAACAATTCAAATGCATCGTCTTTCCCTGTGGTTAAATGTTGCATCACAGTCAGGTTAAGTGTATGGAGATACAAAAAAGCTCACATCAGAACAGCAGTTAAGGTTCTTAACACAAAACACACGCGTTAATAAATAGCTCTATAGATACTTTTGTATCTGTGAAGTTACTTCTTCTTCGCATTAGGGCATACTCTCTGTTGATGCCTTAAGAACCATTTATCAAAAAAGTTTTTGTTTTTTTTTTTTCTTCATTTGTTTTGGCTAATATTTGTCGGTTGCTGATGGGTTAGGTTAGGTTCTGGTACCCCTTTTTGTTTCACATATTTTCCGTTTTTTTTGTTAAGTTTGAGTATACAATTTTCAATTGGAGATGTTTGCCCATCGTGCATTGTGCGATGTTTTGGGGCATCTGAATGGAATCTGCATTGGTATTCTCTCTGTTTTTGTGAGAACTTCTTCCTCCATTAATATGTGCAGTGTATGTGCAGTGTTGTGTGAAGCTCTAGGGCATTCTTTTTGGTCCGTTTAATTTTTGTGTCTCTATCAAAATTCTTTTTCTTTTGGTTTGGTTTTTTGTTTTTTGGTTTGTTGTTTTTTTTTTGTTGCTGTTGTTGGCATGTAGAGTATATTTTGTGTTCTGTTTTACATAATGTTGGCCAAAATAGTTCTTTTTCTTTGAACACAAGAATATTCGGCTTATGACATCATATTCCACCGAAAGGATACTGAACTCTAAATTTATGGCTTTTCTATTGATTTAAATTAAACTTCTTTGGTCATCTTTTATTGGAATTTGAATAAAAAGCAATCGACGACGAGTCATAGTCACACTTAGCTGAGTTAAATTGGCAATAAAGATTATCTCAATGGAACACACTTTCGCATTTTGCTTTTCTATTTTGCAAAGAAATGTGCAGAAATGAGAGGTAAACTTCAATGATTATGTAGACCGATTATGACTTGAAGAAATTGTCTTTCCATAAGAAGCAATACACCGCAGCCAATGTTATCACAATAATTTCACGTTTTTTAGGAGCAAAAGGCATGCAATGCCAAATTTGGTAAACCTCATTCGAATGGATCCAAGGGGACCAAATGTGTTTCCATATATGATAAATATTTAGCTTGTTTTGTAACCTCTTCTTGTACAAAAACAGTTTGCAAATAACACGATTAATACGAATATGCTTTTTGCCAAATTAAACCAGGACGAAAGATTCACATCAGGCAGTGGATAGTTAGTTAGTTAGTTAGTTTTTAAATGATTTTTATTTCATGAAATTTACAATAGTTTTGTTTAGCTTTCATTATATGACATGGCTTGCGCCGTCTGTCAGTTGGCAAATAATACTTAAATAAATGTGTTATTACAATGTGTTCTTTTTTTTTCTTTCTCTTTATATATATATATTTTGTGTATTGTATTAGAAAAGTTCAGTGAGGATTCGCGTTCTGTAACTCAGTGCTATTTTCAGGTACCTATCTGTGCAAATTCTCCCATTCAGTTTTTCCATTTAGGATATCAATAATTTCAGCCTCAGTAAGGTAGTTCTTTCCGAATAAGCTTCGCCTAGTTTCTACAAGCACTGGACATCTGCCTACAAAATGAAACACGTTCTCTATTTCTCTAAGGTTACACATGTCGCAGATTTCTTGTGAATCGCTCCTGTGAGGTATATGATTCAGGGGGAGTATCTCTCCCCGTGTTTAACAAGTGACATGAGGTCGGTTGAAAACTCCGCCCTGAAGTAGTTTTTAGTCAAGCTGCGGCGCATAAATATTTCTGTAAAATGAGCTTCTGGCTTTCCAAATGAAATCTTTTTTCTCATCTACTAAGCTGATTAAATTGTAGAGTTGGCTTTTCCACGTGTTAATCGAGTCATATTCAAGATCGAGTGATAGTTCACAGTACTGGGCTAAATTATTCCAGGACACAAACCAAGAAAATCTCTTCTTGATCACCAGCCTTGTTATCTGCTTTGGCAATCGTCTATCTTCCATTTCAATTGTTTTTAGTATATAGTCAACCTGCCTGAACATCGGAGAAAGACCTGCTTACAGCAAAAGGATGTGGTTAGCTGTACCTACTGCTGGGTAGTTTCAATGTGCACTTCAAAAAGTATCTAAGAATTTGCTCCACTTCTTCGAATTCTTTGTGTTCCCAATCTTGTGCAGCGTAGAACATAATACCTTTGGCCGCTGTTTTGAAGATTTGGTATTTTGCTTCATACCGAACATCTCTGCTGTGCATCACACTTCTCCAGGTCACATTTAGTGCAGTTTTTGCCTTAGATAGTTTATCTGTCATGTGGTTCTTAAGGTTAAGATTTCTAGAAATCCGCATACCAAGATAGTTGTATTCACAAACGATTTCAATGTTGTGCTCTCCAAACTTCCATTTTTCACTGCGACAATTCCGCCCTAATCCGTTTCGAAAAATCATTACTTTTGATTTGTCGTGGTTCACCTGGAGTCTCCATTTGTTGCAATAAACGAATAATCGATTTATCATAAGTTGGAGGCTTTCAGTTGAAACGATATCATCTGCGAACATTAGCACTTTTATTAGAAGGTCTGGTGAAACTCGAGCTCCTACTTGTAGAACTTCTTCGATGTCGTCTATAAATAAGGTGAAAAGTAAGGGGCTGAGGCAGCAGCCTTGTCTTAGCCCTATGTCTACTGGGAACTGATCAGACACTTTGCTTCCAAGGGTTACTGCAGAGGTTGTTGAGTCGTATAATCGCTCTAAAATGTTTCCAAACTTTGTCGAAATTCCTTTGTTGTATAGCTTCAACATCAGTGCTTTTCTGTCTATGGTATCGAATGCGGCTTTGAAGTCGATAAAAAAAGCATAAAGCTTATTTTTCGATCCCTGAAATATCTCAGCTACATTGGTAAGCGAGTAAATTTGGTCAATCGCTGAGTAATTTTCGCGAAAACCAGCTTGCGCTTCATTTTCCTCTACCCAGTTATATAAGCGTGTGTAGAGCAGTTTTGCTAGGACCATCGCTGAATTCAGCAACGATATACCTCTGTAGTTGGCGGAGACTCTATTGTCCCCTTTTTTGAAAATAGGACAGATGATAGCTTCTTTGAAACAGCTTTGTTATACTAGCGCTCTCATATGCTTGGTTTAAGGCTCTTGTTATAGGTATCCTACGAAGAGAGATGTGCTAAATTTGTAGTACTCTTGAGGGATTCCGTTCGATCCTGATGACTTATTGTTTTGTAGCTCATTCTACACAGTTTGAACTTCTGAACAAGAAAATGACAAATCCAGCTCAAAGATGAGGAAAAACTATCTTCCGTTAGCTTTCGAAAATGTTCCATTAAGCTTTCAATATCAACTGGTGGTGCAACTTGTTTGTTTGATTTTTCATTCATTTCGCGAACAATCTTCCAGAATTCACCTGTATTTCTACATACTGCAAGGTCTCGTGCGATTTTCCTTGAGTAAGTTTGTGTTTGTGCTGGTATCGCTCTTTCAACAATTTTTTCAAGATCGTATAAGTTAGGAACCTGAAGTAAGTAAAGAATTTCTTTCTCGCAGAAAGAGAGCGCTATTTAAGGCAACTGCATACCTGTCGGCATACGCATTTTTCTACTTATATTTCAATCGTGATTTATCTGACTGTTCAGGCTGCCTCTGACTTTGGGTTATTGTCACTTGAATCGGTAAATGATCGGAATGTATCGCAGTTATAACTTCAAATTCATTTAAATCACTCCAGTCTCCCGGCACAATTGAGTAGTCGATAGTTAGTAAGCTTTGGATCGTGAAGAATTTCTTTCCATAGCCTGGAACCCCGATTGGGCAGCACTAAAGATCTCTCAGGTCGACGTGCTACTAAAGGTGTTTTACCTTCGCCCTATTCGATTAGAAAAAAACTCCATGGGGGCATAAGACATAAACAAAACCTTTTCATCTTCAACGGCATTTCACCCTGCAATGCTGCGTCTGCTAAGAAAATTAATTTCCATGATATTCTTAGTGCCAGCGTACACCCTGAGCACTGATTCGCAATGCCGTCGTTTGGTTTCCTCAGCGTGTAACCTGTCCATCGGTATTAGCGCTTTTTAATGTCGTGGTCCAGACGATGTTAATATAATTTTTCTTCTTCCGTTTTCCACGTTGCAAGCATAGTGGTCTCTAAGGGATCACAGCTCTCCCCCTTTAGTGCTTCACACCAGCGATCCACTCGTGGTGTACACTCCGTTGACCTCAGAATGCGTCGGTAAACCTCTCGGTTTTCGATTTTTCTAGGTCTGAGGCCAATCAAATTCAAACTTCGTTGCATTTGTCTGTACCTGGAGTTATTTGGCCAGCTATTTTTTATTTTCTTTCGAGATCATACCGAGTTCTCTGGATCTCTCCCTTGAACATGACAATACCAACTGAGCCGGTGCTCTATTAGAAGGCTTTCAAGGATACTGCTGTGCTGCTGTCTTACGGAGTATCATCATCTCAGTTTTTGTCAACTTACGCGATGTAGAGTTTTTCTTAGAGGGCATTTTTTCATTACAATAGATGTCGTGAGTTTTTTCTCAGCTTCATCCACTCCATACGCTTACTCAATGATTGATATCGTCATCGCAAGTTGCTTCAATATTAATCATTGATCCCAGATTTTTATAATTTTTCTTTGGGAAGCACATTTCCACTCAAATAAATTTCTGGACTAATACAACACTCACTACCATCTAAAACTTTCAGCCAAACGTTGGTGCTTCTTTCAGGGATCCAGGACTCTCACTCAATTTTTTATTTCATTTATTATTAAAAGTAAAGGTTACAATTGTATTTAGACATTATCTTTTCAAGAAACAATTGGAAGTAATGGGAGATTTTATTAATATAAAGTAATTTTTTTTTTATAAAAGAAAAAAGGAATGATAGAGTTGTTGAGTATGATTGGCGAACAATTGTCACTTTGATCAGGATGTTTATAGATGATCATACTGCATGTTTTTTGGGGTTTAAGGCCAATGGGTTCGTTCAGGGCCAACGATGGATAGAAGATAGATCATCATTTATACAACTCAGGCTATCTTCAACAAGACCAAGCTTTCTTGATAGGAAGAGTTGTGTATCATCAGCATAAAGTTGAAGTTCACTGTGTGCAAGTCAATCGAAAATATCGTTTAAGTACATACAAAAATTAATGGTCCTAAAAAAGATTCTTGTGGGACCCCTGATATAACCGGAAGAAAAGATATGAAAATGTTTGCTTCTGTTGGAATTCGAACCACGAACCTCTTGGTTGACAGGCAGACATACTTACCATCACACCACGGATAACACAGGTTGTTAACCAAATGATTTTTCGAAAACAACCACCACAACACACAAAGCCTCCAAGGAATCATGATATTTTCCCTTTAGGTTCCTAGTTCTATGTATAGCATCAGTTGTTGGATTGCCTGTGTCTAACCCACACTGGTAATCAGTCTTTCGCGGTTAGCTACTCAGTAATACGATCCTTAAGGTTTGGGAACGAACGATAGTTATTGCAATTTCGAGTAACTCCCTCCCCTTTGTGCATTGGCAGAAAGTAATCGTCATCTATTGCTTAGACATGCAGACTACCACCTCCGAAGCTCAATGTCTCCCATCTCTTTCTAAGACTCATATTATATCACGTCAACCCCACCACCTTTGCCTTTTATGGAGTTCTTAAGTGCTTCACTTATTCCTAAGACTGTGATGACGGGTATTAGAGTTAAACTAGGTTCAGCTTCTGAAAGGTACTCTGGGGAAAACTGTTCGTTCGCCGTTGCTGCTCTAATTCCTATTAAGAAGCAAGCAGCGATTCACTTCAAATTTTTTTTTTTAAATTTCCTGCAGAGTTAAAAACAAGCGATTCGAAGCCTTAAAAGGGCGCAATAAATTAAAGTTGTTTTTGTTTTGGTATTAAGAACCCAATGAAACCATTGAGTCACTTACGATTCGTTGCGGCTACGAATGCGGTGAACTTTGCCGTACGCAACGGATAAGGTTGACCCATAGAATCCCAAGAACGTGATGATGATTTGAAGATGAGTCGATGAGTCAACTCAAAGAAAATCTCATAGGCTTCTACCTAAATTAATGTTTTCTTACGGCCAGACAGGCGTTGGAGCGCGGGGCCCGCCAATGCGCAGGGCCCGTAGCATTTGCTAATAATTTGCTATACGTGGCTCATCCGGAACTGAGACCAAATGTTGATCTCGTACTCAAATCAATTCTATATTTTTTTTTTAGCATGGCTTACTTTTTGATTTAGTTTTGTTATAAAATTCTTTAAAGAGGGCATTCAATACATTATGGTATCCTAAATGCTTTTGCAATGACTTCCAAACTTGCGCCAAAAATTATTCAATTCGAATCTGTAGCTTTGGAGCCTATTCAATAGAAACTGGTAAGTTCTCGCTTACGTTTTCGCTTCCGTTCTCGACGGAATATGGGGATCAAATATGTCCTATGTTACTTCCTAGACTGCAGACCATCTCTGCTCCCAATTCTTCTTGCTAGGGTTTAAAGAAGGTCTTTAAAATTGGTATGTGATGATAGTTCAATTGAAGGATCAATTTATTTCGAAACGTTAGATTTAGATTTAGATTTAGATTTAGATTGACGGGTAGAGCTTGCTCAGCTCCGGGCACTGCGATATCTGAGTGAAACCTATTGTGCCAGCCCATGTAAGGCTTCAGGACAGTTCTCCTGCTCCTGAATTGAGCCAGAAGTTAGCAATCTTCTGTGGGTGAATATGAGTTTGAGTTTATCTAAGGGGATGATCTCATAGTCAAGTATTTGCTTTCTAAGGCGGAAAAGTGCTGGACATTCTGTAATAATGTGCAGAGATCTCTCTTCATTTTCGAGGCATTGTCTACAGATAGGGTCCGCTGCCAGCCTCATTTGGTGAAGATGTTTCTTTAAAGAACAGTGACCGGTTAGTAGTCCTGTGCAAATTTTTAGGGTTTTCCTATTGAGGTTCAGTAGGAATTTTGATGTTTTTTCAGTATATTCTGGCAAAAAGAGTTTTGAACAGATTTGACCAGATGAGTTACTCCAAGCTTCATTTGATTCCTCCAGTAGGATGTTCTTGGCAGTATGTTTGAAGGTGCTTTTATTTACACCGCAGAAGGGTTTCAGGACCGACGAATGGTTTAGATGGGCCGTCTTTAGCTAAGACGTCTGCCTTATCGTTACCATCATAGCCTTTGTGTGTTGAGATGCAGTGGAGTATGACAGAGTTTTTCCTTGCTAGTTCAGAGAGTGACACGACAGTCTCTTGGACTAGTTTGGATCTCATGACAGGTGAGCTTAACGCCTTTAGTGCAGCTTGGCTGTCTGAAAAAATGAATATTGTTTTGTTTTTCTTGTTCGATGAACATATTATTCTCGAACATTTTAACGAATGGCAAAGACTTCAGCTTGGAAAATGGACGAGTGACTGCCCAGACTTACTGAGAAATTCGTTCTGGGACAGTCGCTAAAAATGCCGGAACCTGTACCAGTTTCCATTTTTGAGCCGTCTGTATACCAGACCATATCTTGCTTTGAAGGATGAGGTTTTGTGTTCTCCCAGTCTTCCCTAAGGGGGATGACAATGGAGAAGTTGAGTTTAAAGTTGTACATCGGAATAATAGCATCCATGCACATACTAAAGGTATTAAGTTTTTCTAGACTTTCCATTATCGACAGATGTCCTTTCGGGTATGGATGTGATTTTATGTGTCCTTGATGGAAAAGACGGTGTGTCGCCAGTCTTGCTTCCATTTTTATGAAAAGGTGAATTGGAGGTAGTCCTACAATGACGTTTAGAGCATATGTTGGTGTTGTACGCATGCATCCAGTAATGCATGTTGTTGCCAATCTTTGAATCTTTTCAAGTTTTTGGACTGCCGTTATTTCTTTTATTTTTGTCCACCATACAACAGCTGCGTACGTTCTGACTACCAGCGTATATAGATCGTTTTCGAAACGTTACTAGCCTCACTCTCTTTTGTCACTTTTTCACAAAGAGTGCTATAGTGAAATAGTCTTTCTTATAATTTAGATTTAACACCTTTTTTTTAGGATCGTTCATTAATCTTACTTCTTATTTAGTCACTCAGTGGAATGCTTACCTAATCCAATTCTGTTTTTCGCCTAGGAGTTCAAATGCTATTTGCTGCAATAGACGTGTGATCTTTGTCAAAGCACTAACTTTCCAAAAAAGAAAACATAACATTTTTTAAGCAATGAACGCCTATATGTGCTAAGGTCCTTTCATTTCATTAGTTGTCTGCCATTCGTGTCTCTGTTTTGAACAAAAGGCCATCGCGAAGGTTTTTACGCTTGCACTATTTTTCACATTTGAAGGGCTTTCATAACCCATTCATGTGCTTACAAATAATTAAAAAAAAGATTACTCTGGCAGACTCATGTTAGTGTCAGTGTAAAAAATTTACCCACTGAAAGCTAAAGATGAAACCCTACTTAAGAGTTTGAGGCATTTGAGCCCTTATCTAATACATTTTGTAGGAATGTCTTTCTAATCACAAATATGTACCAGATCATGCATCACATTTCATAAAAGTCTTAAGTAACCATCACATGTAAAGCTTTTTGCTCAGCTATTCATTCATTTTCCATCCCAAAACAATCACTTGATTTTTATTTTATACCTTTTGTTCATTGCATTAGCCCTGCTAAAGTCTTTTATTCGGTAAATGTCTAAGCCCCTGTCTGAGTGTCTGGGGCACAAAAGCTCTGTCATGAAATCTTGATCTATTTATGGGATTTAAATAAACTTACCCAAGTAAGGTTAAGCTTGCCAAAATATTGATCCCAGAGTAAATCACGACGAACGTTGTCGCCGTGTGCCTGCCACTTGGCTAAAAGGAGTATAGGTATTGCATTTTTACCCCAGAGCTGTTTCCCCTTCCTCCCAATCAAGAATTAAAAAACAAAAACAAATTACTTCTGCTTCAATACCTAAGCATTGATAAACTATAAGACTATAGAAAGACGATCTACAATTTAGTGAACTTGAAATGCATCAGTTGATATGGATTTCAACACAATTCAGTGGTTTGGTTATGCCAACTTTTTTGAACAGCTGCAGTTGGGAGCGCCCGCCGTAGCTGGCACACTCAATCCTGATAGAGTTATTAAACATTGTATTGGTGAGTGAACAAGAAACTTGTTCTATTTTTGTTTGTTTTGGCAAAAAGATAAAAATAAAGTTGGTGGTTAATGTCATTGCTCTAACTTCATCAAGTTAATTCAAACACACTTTTCCAGTGGCTACTTTGTTGCTTAGCTTGTAACTGAGAAAAGTGTGTATATTAGCATTTGCATCTCTCGTAATCAGTAAATTGCAGCATTGGAATCTAGTTTAGAATGACTGGTTCAAGACTTTCTTAGGACAATCTCGTGCTCGTTTAAGTCAATCAGTTTTTATATACATTAGTGCCCGAGGACGTTATGATGCCAGAGCTTTGTTTACTCTGAAAACAGGTTGCGCTCTTCATTTTCTTTTGCCTTGGCTACATTGTGATCATTGTGATCTTAAAAGGATCACTACTTTACCACTAGTGATCCGCCTGGGGCTAAGATGAGTTGACGAACGCCCTCGCAAACCTCCCGGTTTTGGTTAGTTCCATGCTTTTTTTCTGTTGTATTCGCATATGCGTAAAAGTGAAAATGACAGTAATGTTTTTTCCCTTTGCATATTGCATTCGTAAGAGTAACGTAGTTGAGAGAAGCTCAATGTGAAACCTTGGGCGTTGTTAACTCTCGCCTGAATCACAATCACACTTTTTATTCGCTTTAAATTGACATTATGATTTTGTTATTGTTTTTCACTTTTTGCTTTGAGTTTGAGTCACGTTACGTTGTCTTGACCAATCCTCAGATATGCCTGTATAGTCTGGTGGCCATCATTAGAGAAAGCTTCAAACCTTAAGACCATGACAAAAATCCAAAGGCTTGCATGCATTGGCTCAACTAGTGCCATGAGAACAACACCAACTGCAGCTCTGGAAACCTTCCTATCGCTGGCCCCCTTGGATCTTTTTACTAAGGAGATGGCGGCCAAAAGCGCACTGCGACTCAAACAATGCAACAATTGGAAAACAGGCATATCAGGCCATGGTACCATCATGAACCATACAGATATAGACATTCAAACAGACTATACCCCCCCGCATATTGACTTCAATCCAGTGGCCCTAACAGTCTTTCCGACAAGAGAAAGCTGGGAGGAAAACAGGGTTATAAAAGGAAATCCCATTTCCGTCTTCACAAATGGTTCCAAAAAGGACGAAGGGCTAGGGTCAGGTATCTTCTCAGATTACCCTACCATAAATAGATCAATAAAGCTTCCCGACTTCTGCAGTGTCTTTCAAGCAGAGGTACTCGCAGTGTGCGAAGCTGCGATGCACCTAGCTACGCAAAACTTGATCAACAAAAATATTGACTTCTTCATAGACAGTCAGGCGGCCACTAAAGCTATCTCATCCACTATCACAAAATCCAGACTAGTAGACAGCTGTCGCAGTTACCTAAGACTGCTCAGCGAAACAAACACAGTTAGTTTAACCTGGGTTCCAGGACATCGTGACATAATTGGTAATGAAATGGCGGATAAGCTGGCTAAAATCGGGTCAGCACTCGAATCCAGCGAAACGAACACCTCAGTTCTAAGGCCACTTGAGCAAGAAAAAAACAGAATCAAACACAATTTTCTAAAAACCGCCAATGACAGGTGGTCATCTTTAGAAACATGCCGAGTCTCTAGAAACCTTTGTCCAGATATTTCCAAGAAAAAAACAGAATTTCTACTCCAGCTAAGCAGACCTCGGCTCTCTCTGTTGATTGGCATTCTCACGGGACACAACTCGTTGGGTACCCACATGATGAGAATGGGCATTAGCACATCCGACTTATGTAGAGGATGCCAAGATGAGGAGGCAGAGGAGGGATCATTCCACTTCCTCTGTGAGTGTCCTAGCTTGGCCCACAATAAGAAAAAGGCCCTCAGAGAATACTTCTTCGACGAACTGGGCGACATCTCCAATCTCCCATTGAGCAGCGTCCTGAAATTTACTCAGGGCTCCAAATGGTTCAGTGTGGGTTCCCTACCCCAATAAACCAATTACCAACCCAACCCTCTACCTCTACAATCCTCCCATCTCCTCATCCTCTGATTTTCCTGGGGGCACAATGGATCCTTGAGATCCGAGTGAGGTGCTGTTGCTTGTGGCTGCACCCCCCATGCAACCTAACCTAACCGACGTTGTCTTGAATACGAAAGAACGTAACATTGAAGTTAAAACGACATTGTGACAGGATGTTCTGGTTTCCTATGATTGAACTTGTCCGGTTTGGAACGGCGTGGCGATGCGAAAAACCGCTTTTCATGGCAGTGTAATAACTCTCGGAGGACTTGCTTGTTCTTAGTGAAAGGCAATACCCATGGAAAAACATTTTTATGTTTTCTTGGATACAAACTTAGAAGTCCAACGTAACAGACATACGATAATCATACGATAATCAAACACTACGTCAAGGGGCCCACAAAGTAAACAAATTAAAATGTGAAAATGTCAAATGTAATTGTTGAGACAATTCAGTAACTACAAAAAACACAAACGACGCGACGATAACACAAAAAGTAAACAAAATATGTTTCGACGAAAATTTTTAAGTTTCAAACGTGTTCGAAGTTTGATGGATTTTGCTTTTACTTTCATATTTTCGCAATGACGCATTGAACTTTACGTTACGCTTGCCAAAGTAGTGAGTCCATCTCTTCCCAGCTTTTTATAGATCAGACGTTAATGCCTGAATAACAACTACGCCACGGCTTCGGCTTTTTTAATGTCAAAGCAATCAAAAGTTCAACCAAACCCAGCTCTTTGCCTTGAGTTAGAACCACGTTACGTTGTCTTGTACACGAACCAATAGCATTGTGATTCAGTCATAAGTTGCCGATTCAGCTGTCAGTTTTTACAAATTGGTTCATGAGAAAAGTTAGATTGTTTGAAAAACGTAACGTAAATCTCAATGTATGTTATCGATTTCTACTTCTAAACGTCCGCTCAGACACAAACTCTATTTTAATGAGGAATTTTTATTAATTCTCTGTTGTTAGCGACAGGCGATTATTTAAAATGTCCAAAACTGTCTGCAGATACTTCCTTCTCATTTGAATCACAAGCCAACCCGAAAATGTTCGCCCACAACTCAATCTCAGGTGAAAGTGTGTTCTTCGGCCATGCGCTCATCACCTACACACGATCGCTTTCAATCAATCGAAGGATTCCCAACCAAAAATTCGATCGATTGAATAACCCAACATCTCTCTATTTAGCTGCTCATCTCACTCAAGCTCGAGTTAATTTCGACAAATTTACAAAAATGCCCTTAAGGTGTCCATCATCATCATCGAGAACCGTCGCGGTCATCGATCTTCTTCGGTTGTATTTTTCCATTTGGCATAAATAATCACGGGAAATCTATTTAGTGCTTTCATTGAAATTAGTAATCTTTGAGGCTGGCACATGCTCTGCCCCTGTCAATTATCTATCACAGTTTAGAGAGATGGGCACTTAACTTATACAATGCAATGTGAGATATTGTGCTGAAGCTTATTGTTATTGTGTGGCCGTAGTTTACGGATATTGAAATGATGCCAACGAGATTGTGATTTAAACTCCTTTAGGTGTCGATGTCTATATTTTATTGTATATAGACTATCCAATCGAGAAGACAGCATGCAAACGCAAATAAGGAAAGTATACTCTCTTGGCAAAGTGAAGAAGATTTAAGTCTTAAGCCGTCCCGCCTGCTTTGGCACTTCTTTAGTTTGGGGCTGGCTCTCTACGCAATTGTTTTGTATAGCCCATCTCACTACTATGTAGGTATCTCTATATGGAGATATAAACTTAGATACTTGTTGAATGGCATGATTAATGAAGTGGAGAAAATTCGCTTGTCGGTTTCCACACTCATTACAAATCATTTTGGTGTGCAGAGAGTGTTGGTATTAATGGCACCCTGGTCATGGTGTTTTTTAGCTTTTTTGCTCAGCGATGTGATCATTCCGGTGGGGTGGGTCTGGGAATAATACACGGCTATGGACTATGGCAGATAAAGTTATTTATTTTATTTTATTTTTGTTTTCTTTTATAAGCAAAAATTTATGTGAACATTTTATGCAAACTTCTGTCATTTCGTGTTTTGTTTATGTGCAGTAGGTTGTTGGGCACAAGGGATTGCCACCGGCACAGAAGCTACACCACTTGAATAGAAACATGATTTTACATAAGAAATCCTTCCTTAGGATTTTTATTTTTGAGAAATTTATGTGCGGTAAGAAAAGTAAGCGCTAGGGAATTTGACAACACATTTTAACCTACACCCTAAAAATCATAAAAAAGCATCGGATGGGTTGTTACGTAATGTGCTAATGAACAATTTTTTCTATAAATCTAATTGCAATGAAACCTGTGATCTTTTTAGTTTTGTTGTCCTGTTTCTCACCTCTTGCAGAAGATAGGGAAGAAACTAGAGCCCTCTGTTAGAGGATTACGTACTGAACTACTAAACATAGTATCTTGTGAAATACGTCCAATACGGAAGCAGATTAATAGTTCTGGAAGGTTTAAAAATCTTCTGATGAGAGCTTCTTTTTTATTAAACAAGCAAGTGAAGATGAGATTGGTTTCATTTCATTGGATTGTGACAGAATGACGTAACGCAATGATGTCGTTCATCATATAAAAATGATGAAAGTGACTTAATCCAAAAACTCAGGGCTTGAGAAATAAAAATGTCACTAACCCCATGACGTAAGGAAATCGTGATGTTACTCATTGGGTCGACTTAATGAAATCACCATTATTTAACACTAGATTCGTTCGTTGAACTTTACGTAGGGCTGACCCAGGTTTTTTTGACAGTCCCATGAGTTGTAAATAAAACTGTGTTTTCGGTTCTTTCAACGCTCAACCACAAATTTGCCACACACACCTGTCGCTTGAAGAAATCATAGATGCCATTTGACATCCCTGTTTCTTATCGAAACTTGCTCCAACAAAATACCTAGTGCTACTTCAGCGATAGTTGAGGACCAAGAGCTAAAAACACTGGTTTGGCGCTCAGGGCGAATCTGAAGTTTTTCTAAAAAAAAAACTTTTTTGAGATGACAGGGCAGCTCCCGGAGTTCGACCAAACGACCGAGGGAATAACTTAATGCCTGAGTCACAATCACGCTTCTGCTTCGACTTCGATCCTGTTATGAGTGAGTCGATTTTGTTAACTTCGATTTGATATTCTGATTTCATTTTTGTTTTTTAAGGGAAAGCGAGCAAAAGTTCAACCAAACAGAAAAGTTTGCAGTGAGTTGATGTCACGTTACGTTGTCTTGTACACGAACCAACGTTACATCGAAGTCAAAGCGATGTTGTACTAGTTTTCTATTATTGAATTCATAAACGTCAACCAAAACCAAAAATAAAGCGGTATCGTAGTCTAGGCATGAAGTGTAAAGTTAAGCATATGGCACGGCGCCATTCAGGCGTAACGTTACTATACCATTCAGTACATAGAAATGACAGTGATCTCATCATGCGCGGATGCAGGACCTAGAATAAAGTAAAGTAAATTAACTAATTTACGTAAACTAAATACTTTCATCGTGTTACGTAAAGTCATTGTAACGTGACGTTATCATGCTCTTCTGCCTACAACGATAAAAGTGGTCTCATTGAAAATCTCTGCGTCTGACTGATCTCGCTGAAGGTGTTACTAACCCTTTGATGAAGTGATATGGTAACGTAACATTACCTTAAGAGTCAATGCAATGTAAGGTTCGAGATTTAAAGATTAATACTGATTTCAGTAATGTTAACTGTGTGGCTTAATGATATTTGTTATTCCTTGAATAGTAATTTTGTCTTCTGTGGCGTACCCCACCCCCATAAACGAATAACTATTGTGAAGCATTTAAGTGGGAGAGCTACGATCCTTTCGAAACCACGATACTGGTAACGCCAGAAAGGGGAGAAGAAAAAGAAGAATAGAAAAGAAGAAAGACGATAGCAATATTGCCATTTGTTTAGCACACAAAGGTAACATTCGCCTTCTTGGAAACCAAAAAATTTCGGAAACAACAGAAAGGTTAGGTTATCTTAGTTATGAGATGTAACATAGGAGAAACGCTACGTGGCTTTGCGATTTAACACACAATTTATGAATCGGTGTGGAACCTGAAAGGGCAGAACCTGGAGTTTTTGTAGGTTTTTTAGTTGGTTAGAGAAGTGTCAAATTTTGTATGGGAAATATTTTACACAGATTTGGTAAGACAACGTTACGAATTCGATGTGTAGCCGAGACGTAAGCTTACGTAAACGTGAACAACACAAGAACTATGACAAAGTTAACGTTCCACAAACGGCTAATTGATTAACGTAACGTAACATTTACAAAAGAAGTTTCAATGGGGCTTTCGTGAAACGTATCGCTTGAACTTACATTTTCACACATAATATAAGCCTACGCTTAAGTATGAATACCTCACTCGGATCTCAAGGATCCATTGCGCTCCGTGGGAGAACAGAGGATGAGGAAGTGGGAGGATTGGAGAGGTTGAAGCTTGGGCTGGTGGCTGGGTTATTGGAGTAGAGAGCCCCCACTGAACCATTTGCTGTCCTGAGTAGATTTCAGGACGTTCTTCGATGGGAGGTTAGAAATGTCGCCCAGTTCGTCGAAGAAGTATTCTCCGAGGGTTTTTTTTCCCTAGTGTGGGCCAAGCTAGAACACTCTTGCCTCTTCGTCTTGGCATCCTCTGCATAAGTCGGATGTGATAATGCCCATTCTCATCATGTGGGTACTCAACGAGTTGTGGACCGTGAGAATGCCAATCAACAGATAGGGCCGAGGTCTGCTAAGCTGGAGTAGAAATTCTGTTTTTTTCTTTTAAATATCTGGCCAAAGGTTTCTGGAGACTCGGCATGTTTCTAAAGATGACAAGTGGCCTTACAGAAATAGTTGTGTGTTTCCATTCCATAAGTTCGTTATTCTTTTTGCGTAGTAACTAGTAACTAGCTTCAAACTACTATCGAAGCTTAGGAGTGTTCTGTAGTGTTCGAACCCTATTTGCCCATTTCCACAGCTATTATCCCTCTAGACTAATTGGCAAGTCGGCTTAGGGCATTGTGTTCTTTCGTTGGTCTTAGGTAGTGGCTCGTTCCTCCTTAGATCTAAGAACATGATCATGTACTGAGCAGCAAAGCGACAAAACTAAAACAAAAATTAGTTCTATGCGACACCGCTCTGCCGGTGTTTTTATTCGTCCATGTTTATTGTTTATAGCCCAGCATCTGCTCATGTTGCTCACGCTCGGCTTTGACATAATGTTTGTGTGTATTCGGCACTTTGCACGTAAAACAAACATCATCATAAGTCGGAGCAAATAATTGAAAACCTCCCTTCATCCTTGCCTCGCATTAAATCTGTCCTTTGAACAAACTTTTGGTGAGTGCAAAAAACCAAAATCACAAAAAATCGATGCGGTGAAATCTCTGTCATATCTCATATCGCACAACAGTCGCAACCAGGCTGCATCTCCAATTTGGCTTGTTGTAGTACAGTGTACAGACCACGCCTTTTTTGGTTAAAAACTAGAAGAGCTCTCGATTGAGTATTCTCCTTTTCCAATAAAATGTCTTATTGATGACATACTCAAAAAGAGAACTCGGTGAAACTTCATTAATCGATGGAAGACAGTCAGTTTTGCCAAGATCAAAGATTTGTTGATTTTTACACTGCGATGATTGGTATTTAAGTGTCAATCTTCAAACTTCTTCCCTTGAACTGTCGCTTAGTTGAAGTAGACGTGGACCACAGAACGCGGTCTTGATTTTGTGGGCAGATGATACACTTTTCCTTTCTAGTGCAATCACCATAAGCAAACTATGCCTGCTTGTGGAGATCACCATACAGCTTGCGTTGAGATTGTGGGACTTGCACTATAATATCTTAATTGTTTGCTTCGCGCGACTCTTGGGCAATTTTATGGTGTGCCACCAACAGTATGGGCTACGTGGATAATAATGGTTCCCCTTAAAGTGTATTCCTATGCAAATTTTGTACAATTTTGAAGCTGTTTGTTTTTTTTTCTTTTTTTTTTACTTCTTCTGCTCTTAGAAGAACACACAAAATTTCTTGTGGCGGTTTCTGCTGTTTGGGTTTTTCTTTTCCTGCATTATTATCTTGGGATTGGCATAGAAGAGTATAATGCTTTGGATGGGATGAGGTGACTAGAGTCTGACTATGGTGACTATACTCTGAGTCCGTGTGTAAGTGTGGTGTTCGAATGGATTTTTTTTGTTTCATTTTGGAATAAACAATTTCGAAGCTTCTTTCTCATAGATAAATTAAAATTATGCAAGCTTTTCACAAACTAAGTAATGACTTGAATCACTCAGTCTGTGCGCGCATTGCTCAATAGTGGGATCTGGTGGTGGTGGTGGTGGTGGTGGCAGCAGCAGCAGTGCTAAGCTGGAATAGGGCGATGATGATGACAGCCCTAGCTGGTGGTGTGGTACCCATTCATTATCTTCGACATTGTAGACATCTTAACGAGCGAGTACAAAAAGAGAGGGTGCCACCGCAATGCTTCATCAAAGGATGACATGAATAGAATTATAGATCCCGAAGAATTCACAGAAGAAACCGCACACGAAACACTAAAACAAACAAAAATTTATTCAAAATTTCGTATATAACTACACCGAAGAATGCAAGGCGTGGTGCATATCATTTGAAAGCAATTAAATTAATTAATTCCAAAAAATTTGAATTAATTTTATATTGGATCTCGTTAGCGCGCTTACTTAGAAATATTTGCTGAAGGTTTATTGAGTTGTTTTGGAAGGGGAATAACCGATAGTGCAGACAAGTTAGTTTTATAGTCCGAAATCTTAAATTTCTTACACACACCTTCCAAAGTTTGAGGCTTTTGATGAGAAATAGCATCTGACACGTTTTATAAGTACATACATACGCTGTTTTAAGAATAAAGCTAAAGGTCAATAGCACCAAGAAACTATTAGAAGTACATAAGGAAGCCACGTTCTTACAACGCATAGATCAGTCTTCCTCAAAGAAGCTCCTTCCACTGCTTTCATTTCATCAAGGATCTTTGGTCAAAGACTCGTGAAGTCTTTATTCACATCTTCTCCGTCTTTATCAGTTTATTATAAGACTCTAACTGCTTGGTAATTATTCATCCAACATCCACATTGTAAAGGAGACCAATGTGAGTAGGTAGAGAGAGGTTAGGTGGAATGAGCTGACGGTAGATCTTATTTCCGCCACACTTAGATCAATGTAGATCCATTGTGATAGCCTGGAGTATTGTAGCGTCCTATAAACCTATGAGTTTATGGTTGGTCAGCTTTTAACCATTTTGTGGCCTTAATGAAGTTCAACGGGCTGTTTCTGGGAGTGTCTGATAATTCTTCTAGTGTGAGTAAAAATATACTCTTCTTCGATTACTCCAAGCCCCTTTTTGTTTTGAATCCTGCGAACCAGTGGCGATGGCGGTGGAAACTGGAACTAATTTCTACGTATTTAGCTTTTTAGACGTAACTTAGGACAAACAATTCATTTTTATCTCAAGAATGGTCAGTTGAAATATGGGAAAGCCTCGTCCAATCCTTCGCATTGTTTTGCTTGCTCCTGGAATACGTTTAGCTCTGACCCGAGCACTTTTAGTCGCTCATTTTCCCCATTCGGGAACTATTGAAAAAGATAATGTAACCTGGGGCTAGATTCCGCAAGAGTGAATTTTAAATGTGTACACGAAAAATTGTGCACACACTTTAATTTGGATTCCGCAAGGGTGAAGGTGAGTTTTTTTTTTGACAGAAGACGTGTACACTATCTTTCAAATTTACTCACGGTCTTTCAGAGCGTTAGTTTTCAGAGGGCCGTGAGTGTGAGTTTTTTATACTCACTCTTGCGGAATCTAGCCCCTGGGCTCGAATGGCGGAACTTTGAAGACAAGTTATTATGTTCTTGAATCGTTACCGGGTTGTTGGTTTCCGGTTGGTTTTTCAGGGCTCTCCACAGAAAAAAACAAGTCCAAAGGGTTAAATAGCAGCTCCGAGGCTACCTAATGATATCGCGAAGACAGCTGATAATACGATTTGGTGCCCAGAAGACTGTTTATGGAGGACATCCAGATGCATGTCATCAATTTCAGAACGTTTAGAATGGATATGTGGTGCCCACCCTTGCACAGTAACGTGGTTCCCCAGCCCAATGGTAAAAGGATGTTACAAATCTACAATCCGCATAAAACTATCACTCTCTTCTCTGCAATAACGTAAGCGTATTCCGAGAAACGGATGCGGTAATTCTGTTTGTTGACGAAGCTCCCGAGATGTTTGTTTGTTTTGTTTGAGAAGCTCCGAAGATAATGCCGGTCCTCAGAAAAGATGATTTTTCTCATAAAGTCGTTGTATTCGAGGTACAGCGGTGCTTGCCTATAGTTTCGACCAAAACTTCTTTTCAAAAAACGCACTGTCTGACCATTTCCCAACTTTGTTTAAGTGTAAGCCAACTCATTTCGTTCCGCGGAAGTATAATACTGACCTTCTGTCAAGGGCTGGAAAAGAAGTGTTAACCCGTAAAACCATTTTCAATTAAAATTGAATTCTGTTCTTGTCAATCTCAAATCGAATGTTAATCCGGGTCCAGATGGCATGCCTGCAATAGTGTTAAAAAATTGCTGCAATTCTTTAAGTGTCCCTCTCCTCTCCATATTTAATAAATCTCTTCTGGAAGGAAACTTTCTAAACAACTGGAAACAGTCTTATGTGTTTCCAGTTTATAAGTCGGGTAATAAAAGTAATATCGAGAACTATAGAGGAATTACTAAATTATCTGCAATCCCCAAACTATTTGAGAGCCTAGTAAAAAATAGACTCGATTTCGTTACAAAGGAATGCCTATCAGAAGCTCAGCATGGTTTTGTCTCTGGAAAATCAACTGTTAGTAATCTTGCTTGCTTCACTTCATACGTTATTGGTGCTTTTGAAGATAGGTTCCAAGTTGACGCAGTATATACTGATTTCAGCAAGGCTTTTGACTCAGTTAACCATGAAACTTTGATAAGGAAGCTTGAAGTTTTAGGTTTTCATTCTCAGCTGCTTAGTTGGTTATCATCGTATCTAATTGGAAGATCACAAAAGGTTCAGGTTGGTAGCACTTTTTCGAACGAGTTCGTGTGCTCTTCCGGTGTTCCACAAGGTAGCCATTTAGGTCCCCTTCTATTTTTATTATTTATTGATGATATTACTTCTGTCATAAAATATTGTGAATGTCTTCTATATGCTGATGATCTGAAGTTGTTTTTAAAAATTGGTAACTTAATGATTGTCTTTTAGTTCAGTCAGACCTCAATTCTTTGTCAATGTGGTGCTCTAACAATGGCCTTAATCTTAATATTAGTAAGTGTAATTCAATTTCTTTTTTAAGGAAAAGTAATTGTCATTTGTTTGATTACCACATTGATTCAAAATCAATTAGTAGAGTCACTAATATTAAAGACATAGGGATTTTACTTGATCCCTGTCTATCGTAAAAAAAAACCACTTTGATTATTTGGTTACCAAAGCCAACGTGATGGTTGGATTCATCAAACGAAATGCAAAAGATTTAAGAGACCCTTTCGTCCTTTTGACTTTGTATAACTCTCTTGTGAGATCGATTTTGGAGTATGCTAGTGTTATCTGGAGCCCTGCTTTCATTACGCATTACATTTAAGTGGAACATTTTAGGACTTGTGTCTCACTTAGATGGGACATAAGTCTCAAAAACAAAAGTCCCTCCAAATAAACTTTTTACAAGCTAAGACATTTTGCTCAGAAGCCCTTTTGCAAAATTCTCTGAGCTTTTCTCAAATTATTGAAGCTTCTTTCTCCAAAAAAGCAAACTTTCTACTCATTAGCAAGTAGAGGTATAGTTTTCCGGAATAAGGAGATATTATTTTACTTTTAGAAGTTAGTAAAATTTTTTTGTTTAAAAAAGAAATTTAAAAAAATTTAATTTTTTAGCATTCGAGAAAATAAAATTAAAAAATCGCGCGATATCTTTACATGCTAATGAGTAAAAGTCGATGGAACTATATGTACACATACTTCAACTAATTGAAGTTTACATTTTCCATTAACGCCCGCTGCCTGTGCCACCTATTTCAAACAGAGCCTTTAAAGCGGAATTCAGAGAGTATATCCTGATTCTGAGATTAGAGGTTATTGGTTTCAATACCTAAAAGCTCTTGAAAGAAAGGCGTCAAGGACCAAAAACTTTGTGGTAAGAAAAAGTGGTTTGGTTGCCTAATAGAAATGCACAACGATTTGCTAAGTTCGATATTTGAAGAGTTGGGACTTATAGCCCAGTCATTATAGTAAGTTCACCTCGGAATTTGAGATACCCAGCTGTAAATTTGTATAAACTTCTATTTTGAAACCACAAAAGTTGTATCAAAACCTACATACTGTAGGGTGTCAGCGTCTATTAAAAATCAAAGGTCAAAGGCCACAAAAATCCTTTTTTCGCAAATATCTCGTTTACTATGGATTTTTTGCTATTTGTGTCTATTACAATATTGCAGAAGATTAAACTCTACAACTTTTGCATCAAAAGTTTTTGAATACGTTGAACCGTTTACGAGATAGAGGCCAGAGTGCACAAGGTTAGAGCATAATTCAAGGTCATCCGCAAATCCGAAACTAGATAAAATATCCAATAGCCTTTTCGATCCATATCTTCTGTGAGGAAATACCGAAAGGCTTAATAGTAGCGGTGATGAAAAAGTTCGTTCCCGTATGGCCGCCATTATTGAATTGCATTTATTGATGTACATTTCGCTTTTAAATTATCTATTTTTCCCTTTTTGTTTTTCACCATAACTTCTTGTAAAAAATGCAATAATGTTTTAAGAACTTCTTGATTAATATTATCCAACATTTTACTGGGAGGTGGATAAGATTTGCTTTCAACTATTGATGAACGGATATCTTCTTTAATGACAGCTGCTACATCTTCTACAATTCTTAGTCTTTCTGCTTCAAGGTCTAATTTTTTACTATCATACCAAGCTTTTGAAAGAAAATTTGTAAGTCCATCACGAAGCCGAAGGTTTAGTTTTGGGCTATCGTGCGTCGTGGTAGGCGCTGAAAAAAAATTCATTTTCGTTTTTCGTAGAATTATGCTCTAACCTTGCGCGCTCTGTCCTCTATCTCGAAAACGGTTCAACGTATTAAAAAACTTTTGAAGCAAAAGTTGTAGAGAATTTAATCTTCTACTATATGAACAAGAATTTTTGTGTCCAATAGACGCTGACACCCTACAGTATGTAGGTATAGATACAACTTTTGTGGTGTCAAAATAGAAGTCTATGCAAATTTACAGCTGGGTATCTCAAATTCCGAGATTCTTGCCTAATTTTGACTAAAATGACTGGACTATTATGTTACATCTTCAACGGAAAAGAGTTGGCACTTATGTCCCGATGGTATGAGACAAATCATAGTTGGGACTTTTGTCTTACTTGAGTGGGACATAAGCCCCAAAAATAAAAGTTGGGACTTACTATGTCCCTGCGCAGAATCTGAAATCGATGAAAAATTTATATTTCTGTACTTGTTGCCTTCAATAGAACTTATCTATTCCTGTTATTGTTTTCATCTGATCGCATCCGCAAGGCGTCACAAAGATTAAGGGTTTTTGGTCAACCTTTTCGGTAACTATTTCATTTCCTGTGATAGGCTTTATAATCCTGCACTTAAGCTTTTCGCATACAAAAAGTTTAACTTCGCAAATAAATTTCCTAGAACTACTCAGTTTTTGGAGATGAACCCCCTCAGTTTTAAATTGTAATTTAGTCTAGTTTTCCTTTGTTAATGTTGAATTTAAGGTGTCTGTTAATGGCTGCCCTCTTTCAAGCATCTTTGTGAAGTTTGTATTGAAAAGCAGAATCCATACAGTTCCACACATATCATACCACGGACTGCATTGCAGTGCAGAGGTTTCATTCTTCCTCAGTTCTTGAAAAATTCTCACAATTTTGGTATTGCTTTTGTAGTAGAAAATATTAAATGTCTGTTGACGATTCAAAGGAGAAGCTTTCTTACGCGCGGCAGTGCTCTTTTACGTTTCCCATTCACATACGTACGTTTTTTTTTAAGTACAAAAACGAGATATTCACTAGATCTGAATGGAACTACTTGAAAGGCTGTTAAACCCTTCTTATTGCTAGAAAAAGAAAGTTATGAAGTTTACTTGTTGTCAGAAAAGAAAGTGATTGTTGATTTTTAACTAATCTCGAAATTTATAATCATTTTCAGTACTCCGGTCACAAAGATTTGAGATTTCAGCCCAATGCGCAGTAAACTCAGCTCGAAGGACCAATGTTTCTGATGAGACTTAAATTTTGAAACCGAAACATATGAATCTCAGTCAAGAGAATATGTTCCACTTCTTTCAATTGCTTAACTTTTAAAATTTGTTTTGTTCGAAAAGGTTTCACTTAAACTCCCCCTCGTGAGCATCCTATCAAGCAATTCTTTTACAAAACTTAGAATAAGTTTTCTAAAACACAATCCGACACTTTCATCGGTCTTAGCAACTGCAATCTGTTGTAATCTCTGTAATCACAAACTCTCTTCAAAACCTTATCTAGCAAACTACATCCGAAGTAAAAACATACAAACCCTCTAAAATCAAAAACCATAAATGATTGAGCCCTTCCACAACTCTTTCAATCCAATAACAATTATATATTTGTAATATCTTTCAATTTTCTCCATTCAAAGTGGCAATTAATTCAATAAATTTCCCATACCATTAGACCTTTGTAGTGTCTACTGTATAGTGTGTAGTATTTATGCTAATGACAATTAATCACTATTTGATTGATTGGTAATTGATTTTTTCTGCACAGAAGCATGTTTTGTCTTGGGGGATAATTAACAAAAAACCAGTGGGAATTCATGTATAATTAATTTTTAACAAACTCGGCAGTTTTACATAAAGTTTTGAGCTTAAGGATGTTTTTAGATAAAAATTTGACAATTTTAATGGCTTTTGGTGTAGACACTAGGGGCTTTTAATTGAGTCATTGGAATGTCATCACATCATGTTTAGTTAATTGAGTTTTATTTATATGTACAGCTTTACATCCTGCTAGCTTGCCATCCCGACGGCGGCGTTGGTGAGTTTAATTACGAAAGCTTGAAAGTTCAGGAAACTTTGGACATTTTACTATTCCATAAAATAACAAGTCAAGGCTCCCTTCGTAAGTTCGGAATCTGAATTATGATCACACACAAGTTTTCTTCAGAAGATGCGGAAAGGTAGGAAAGACTGCTTTTGTGCAGCAGTACCAAGTAGATGGAGATCTGGTTTAAGTCTTTTTTTTAACCGAAGCCCAATAAATGGCATTCTGATCAATTAGGGAGTTTGAAAATGAAAATGTCTACAAAGGGCACGAATTAAACATGTGCGCCAAGTGAAGAAGTCCAAAACTCCTCCGCTGCACCAATACCGTCTGCAGAAATTATGTATTCACATTGTCTTACAAACCAAAGATCCTGCCTAATTACGACAGCTAAATTTTCTGTATGGATGCCACATGCTTTCGGTGCTATGGGCGAATCTAGTTGAAAACTTTTGCAGTGGTTTATTTTACTAAAGAGAACTTTTTCTGTTGCCATGGTAATAATGTTATGCGTGGATAGGTTCATTGCGGCTGTGGCTATTCGGAGTATTTTTGGAAGCCTGACCGAGCATTTTAGATGGCGTCGGGTGTAAGCCTTTATTGAGCTTTTGTCTACCTTGGCTTATGCAGCTAAGAGCGCTGACGTGATGTAAATTTTCACGACTCACTGCATTATGGATTGAGACCTCAGTTTCAAAACTCATTGATTGATTTCAAATAACAAAGAAATGCTTCGTTCTGTTTTCAAAAGCTAAAGGCTAATTGTGGAACTAGATTAGTTGGGACATCGCTGGTGGAAACATGTGTCGATAAGCTTTCGATAAATTTGCTTACAGACGTCTCGATCTCATGTTACGTAACAGTTATTTGACAGCTGAGTGAATTAGTTCTCTTATTTATTGAAAGAACTTCGGTTTCTTCAATGCAATTAGCATTTTTTGGCCATGTGCAGAACTCAGCTCAGCGAGAACCTGTGCTTCATATCTTGAGCCAATAAATGCGTATTGTTCCGTTTCGTCAAATTGCAAATAAACTTGCTTACAGACGTGTCGACTAAGTTATGGTCAGTAATTTGAAAGCTGAGTGTATTTGTTTTTTACTGATTAAAAACTTATATTTTTTGAATGCAGTGATTATTTTCTTGCTGAGTGAGTATTTTTTCTAAGTTTAAAATTAATAACTGTGCTGATGGAGTTTGGAGTCACCCCCAGCTCATCCATAACCTGTGTTTCAGGTCCTCTCGAAAATACTGATTGTTTCATTTCGTCAAGTTTTCGATAAGCTTGCCTACAGACCATAATTTGACAGCTAAGTGAAATTTTCCTCTTAGTCTTAGTACCAACTTTCTTGCTAAGTATAAAACTTATCGAGAACCTGATTCACATTCACATTCTGTGTCCATAAAAGTGGATTGTTCCGTTGCATCAAGCTTTCTTTAAGTTGGCTTACAAATGTTCCGACCTCGGACCTGAAATGATTCGATACGTAAACCGAAACGTAAGCTTACACAAACGTCAAAAGTAACAAAACCTTGAAGAATTTGACGATTAACAAGCAGGTGTTTGATTTTCAAACCTACAATTTCCGCATGAACCTATAATGGGGTGTTTATAAAACTTCTCACGTGAGCTTACACTTTTACAAATGTAAACTTATGTCGAAGCATGAATACCCTAAATAGGAAAGAATTTGCGGTAGGCATTTTCGTCGACATTCATGGTGCTTTTGACAATGATAGCTTGGATCTCCTCTTCTGTGGTCTAAACATGTCGAGTCTAAAACTGCTAAAGCACTGTCAGTCTTCTGGCAAAGTAAAGACCCTTTGGCAAGACATGGGGTCTTTCACCGAAAAGGGTCCCTTGGATCTATACGGCTATGGTAAGACCAATCATCTCCTATGCGTCAGTTGTTTGCACTGGAGCTTTGAGGAACTCGCAAGCAACATATCTTTCGACTCACGTCTTATAAATATGCCGTCTGACACGATGATTCCAAGGCTCAAACTGCGTCAAAAACACTCAGTCAACTTTCCTTCGGATCAGGATTGGTTCGCTCTAGAATCTGAGCCTGGAAAGAACTGTTATCGAATCTTCAAAACCGACGAGTGGTCTGGCGCTGGTGCTTTTGTGGAGAACGATGACACACGACTGCATACCTCTTTAGGATCATACGCATCCGTTTTCCAAGCGGAGGCATATGCTATTCTAATGGCTTTAAGCCACGTTACAAACAATGGCTGGACGGGAAGAAGTATCTGTGTTTGCAGCGACAGCTAAGCTGTGCTTAAAGCCCTTCTCAACCCTGGAACTACTTCGAAAGTGTACAGGAATACAAGAGCTCTCTGAACGCGGTCGGAAGATTGAATTCTTTGAGTCTCTTTTGAGTTCCAGGCCATCATGGCATAACTGGAAATGAGATCGCCGATGAACTCGCTAGGCAAGGATCTCAGACAGCTTTCTCAGGACCTGAACCGTCGCGTCGATAGGTCTGCCAGCGTCCTCAGTGCGATTGGATCTGTGAAGAGCACACACGTAGATGGCATGCCTCCATTGCAGACAGACCAAACTTTTATGCTCCCCAACGTAAATAAGAAGTCTGCTACATTTTTGCTATCCCGTAGCAGAAAAGACTGTAGAAAGCTTATTGGCGTTGCCAGCAGGCATTTCTCTTTTGCTAAGCATTTAAACGTGTTCCTCTGTGAATGTCCTGTTTTTCTGGCATGAGGTTACAGATTCTTGGCGCAGACATGGTTAGAGCTGGTAACTTAGGCTCCTTATCATGGCAGCGTCTTTTGGCTTTTCTCAGAACATCTGGAAAGCTATAACAAATAGTAGGTTGTACAATGGACCGGTATTTAGGTCTGAGTGCTCCAGCTGGTATTTTAAAAACCTCCAACAGAAAGAAAAACCCTAAATAGCATTGATTGAACAGAGACATATATACTAAAAAGCTCGTCTTGTGTTTAAAGCAGTGTACGCTATAGTCGACTAAGACTTAGTTATTAAAAATTATAAAAAGAAAGAAAAACAAAAAGAATCATTCAGAGAGAATAGAACGTAAAAGAATCGGTTACAACCAAAATGGTTAAGAGGCCAATGCTAAAATACTATTGTGTTTAAATCTTAATATTTAAATTTTTTCTTTAAAATCTTTATTTATCCTGGTCGATTTCTCGAAAAGTTTGTGGCAAAGAGGTAAGGGAGTCTAGCTGAGAAGGCGTTTCCCAAAATCAAATCAACACGAACTGTTGAAAACTTCGTGCGAATAAAGCGACTGTTTTCTTTCTTTCTTTGTTACGCCGATTTTTAAATATTGGCATCATTTTCATCTTGTCGTAAAAGTGTCTATCTAAAAAGGAAATGAAACAAGATGGCGTTGTGGCCGATTCGTTGAACAGTTTGTTAATATTGACATATTTCCATCTTGTGAAAGTGTCTGACTAAAAAGGAAAGGAAACAAGATGGCGTCAATTCGTTTAGCAGTGTAATCATTTTTATCGATTAACAGATCGACCAATGAAAACTTGATTAAGGCAGTGAAGCAGCATAAAAAGCATTTGAACAACCCTTTTTGTATTTGAAAGAAGAACAGAGTTTCAACGAATGTTTCGAATCTTCAATTGATTCCTGTAATTATGCCTCTATTCTCAACTAAGCTCAGTGAATTCATCACCTAATCCGATATAAAGATTGATGAATATAAAAGAGATGAGATGTTCTGACAAAGTGCGAAAAGTGATGCTTACATTGCATTTTGAACCATACCAAAAAAAGTGATGCAAAGTCATGCCTACTGATACGTATTGGGAATTTAGCCCATTGCTGTCATTAAAAACGTGGTGCTTTATTGGGATCCTGAATATCCACCACTGTAACTGTTTTGGGGATCTTACTTTTTTAATTTTGACTTTGTTCAAAAAATTGGTCTTTTGCGACAATTATTTTTCTGGAGAATGATAATTCCAATTGTTCAACTCAGTCTGGCAGCACTTCTTTAATTCAAATGAGTATGCTAAAACAACCTTTGTATTGTTCAACGTGTGTCTTTGTCTTGATTTGACCCTCATAGTTACGTTGTGTCACTCTGTATTTAACTCTGAGTTTAACCGTCCAACAGAGCATCCATTTGTAATTAAGTGCGGCTTTATATACTATGCAAAACAATGTCATGATTGTTTTAATGACAAGAAAACAACGAAACCCATGAGGCTATACGATTAAAATTTTGGCGAGTAAGTTAATTGTGCTTTACAAATCCTCACATCACATCTCGTCACGCACATCTTTTCGCCAAGAGTATGTAAATTAAACAAAATTGGCCAAAAATTTCAAATACCATGTCAGTCAGCTAACTAATCTAACTAGTCTTATTAAAATTTCAATTTATTATTTCTTCCATTAGTGGAAGCACCTTTGGTTAAAAGTATGCGCGCACACATTTTGTTGCACAAGCAAATTGGTTCAAGCCTTTAAGTCTAAATTTCCTACACTCAAAACGTTTCAAAACAAATTATATTCTCATTAACTCAACGAAATCTGAAAGCAAATAATTTAAAACGTATCAAGTCTGCAAATACTACAGACTTTCGCAGTAACTTTTAACTGAATAATAGACCTATCGAGTGTCAAGTAAAGAGCTAACCGTCTTTCGTCTGGATTGAAAGTGTCTTGGAAAAAAAATAGAGAAGAATAGTAAACTGATTTGTCATTATTCGTCGGTCGCAATTTCACATACGGCACAAAAGCAATCTGGCACAGTTCCGCCACACGCGAAGCAAACTCGTCCGTTTATATGATCCAAAAGCCTATCATCCAGTTACTGGACTGATCTGGCTATACATGTTCTGCCCCAAACAAAAGCACATTCAAAGAAAGGAGATTTGTCTTTCAAACCAACAAAAAATAAAACGACCCAAATAATGGAAACCCAAAACAGAAAACGAGTGATATATTATTTTCCTGCGAGACATATTCCGCAACAAAAGATCCACAACCGAGTCGTGGGTGGGGCTTCACTATTAACCACATGTCAGAAATAGTAAAGTCTCTCCAAAAACCCATAGGGCTATTTTTACGTAAGCAAATTTTTGTTTTTCATACAAAAATTTTCCTTTCTCCTTGTTTGAAATCAAAATGAAACAAAAATACTCACAAGACTCTTCCGTATTGGTGGTACTGTGGAGGTGCATTCCTCAGAGACGCCTCCATTGTGCTAAGGTGCACAATTAAATCTTAATTGTATTACCTATGCATTTCAAATTTGCGCACCCGATAAAGATCGCCACGCCATACTTACAATGTGTAACACAATGAGATGAACTGGCAGCACTGCTTCAATGAAGATGTCTTGTTTGGAATTGGGCTAATTGGCAGATGTCATAGTTTTTTTTTTTATATTTGAAGTGTAATTGAATAACGAAGTATTGTTTGAGAATCGTGGCTTGATTGAAAAGCTGAACAGAATCGGATGGGAAATTGATTGATTTAGTAAAAGAATGCGGACTTTCAATTTTTGCTGTCGGTTCACCTTTGAATGGGATGAGTACAGAGGTGAAATTAAATTAATGAAATCATGCACATGGGATAGGTACAGAGATGGAACAGTGTCTACTGTGCTTTTGTTTTTTGAAAGGAGATAAATGTACACAGACAATTGTCTGTACTTGAAACTGAGCATAATGGAAGCATTCAGTGGAGTGATTGATATATTTTTGGTGATTTTTGATTTTGATTTTCTTGTGTGGGAAGTAATAGCAAAGGGAAACATCGACGTGTTGATCCAACAAAAAAATATTAAGATATTATATGAAAGATAGTTATGCTATGTCAACCTCTGCATTATATTCACCTCAAATAGCTTGAGTTTTTTACTGAATTTTTGATTGAGCATCTGTTCCCCCCGTTCTGTAACTATCGCCTTGGCGATAAACGGTGGAAAGTGGAACGAAATTCTATGAATTTAGTAGGATTTTGTTCCATTTTCCACCGTTTATCACCTGCTTTTATTGAGGCGATAGTTACAGAACAGGGGCACTGAAGCATACCGAATGAGTGATCGATTGAAATCTGCTGACAGTTTTCTGCTTAAAAAGAAGAGAATAATGTTTTTAATTTTGAAATCACAGCGAAAAAACACTATAAACTCTTACGAACTTGCAAATATTACACGTCAATTGATATTTTGTAGAATAAAGGACCTTCCAAACCAAAGCGTTTTTGCATTCGCGGCAGTGGCAATTGCAGTTGTCAAAATTAAATTACAAACTGACATACGAGAATACCCACACCGACGAGACAAAAAAAAAGTGCAGCATTAATACATTTGTATTGCCGTGACGGGTAAACTGATGACAACAGCGTTTCTGCCGCTGTCACAATAGAAAAAAGGCTTTAGTTTGGGAAAAGCTTAACCTGACAATTGTAGTCGATAGTTACTTATAACAAAGCATCAAATAAGAAACGAACGTGTTTTCGATCTGGATTGTCATACTGATGGTAAAGTTCAGTGACTCGAGTCGAAAGATGACTAATACTGTATTTTCACCTGGCAATTAAACTAGGTAATCACGAAACTAACCCAAACTTACGTGAAAAGTACGCGGTTTGCCGTACAAAATGAAACCTTTTCAGTTGCTAGGTTTCAATGAAACCTATTCGAAACTCAGTGACAAGCATCGTGCTGAACGCATTATTTCCCACATTCCAGTGAGTTTGACGTTTGATAGCAGTGCATCTGCTGACTGTCATAAGACAATAGACAAAAGCACGCAGAAGAAAGAAAAGCAAGCCGGCGTCCAGATGGAAACACTTCTAGGTTAACACAAACCATCTTAGAAAAAAACCTAGCTCAACTTCAGGTCTAAATGTAGTGTGAGGCAAACCACATTGAGCAAGATAAGCATAGCAGTACTTGCAGGGCCCCTAAACTGTAGGGAGTCGTGCAGATGGACTCGCTCGGCACAGCTATGCAATATATTGAACGAAAGAGCTGAAACTTTGCGTCATTCGAAGCTAAGAACTTGAAAAGGAGTCAGGAGGCGATTGAACAATTTGCTGGTCCAAAAATCGTCCATATACTAAGATTTTTTAAGGTTGAGACCAACTTTTAAGTAATGGAACAGAGCTAGAACTTAATCATTAGGTTTGTTCGTTGAAGCCCTACAGGCCACAGGTTTTCCCCAAACTCGCCCTAGCTTTTTGCTGTGGCGATTTGAGGGCTGTCAAATGGCATGTGTTTTTATTTAAATGACAGGGATGTGTGGCGATTTGTAGTTTAGCGTTTTTTGAGGACTGGAAAACCCAGGTTTTTTTGACAACTCATGGGGTTGTCAAGAAAACCTGGGTCAACCCTGGGGAAAGTTCAACGAACAGACCTATTCAATATTTTACTACCGTTTAAATAAAAATAGGTAGGGTTTGCACAAAAAGCCTCAAGGAACCTAGGGGTCTAACTCATTTCGAGGACCTATTATTTTATGGCAAATCTGAACGGCTAAGTGGAAAAGCGCTTTTAATGGCAGTGTAGTTCTTGATAATTTTCGCGAAAAGTGGCGTAACAGAGCGAAGATCGATGAAGCGATCTTCATAGCATGAAATTACTATTGGAAGACTTACCAATTCCAAACCCCGTGATGCTTCTGGGACTCAAACCTTGAACTGCCTCATAAAAAGCAGACCTGCTAACCATTACGCCATGGGTACCACTTTAAGAGTCTTTTTTACGGAAAGTTGTTCGGAAAGCGTTTCCTGAATGAAAGTAAAAATATGAGTATATCTGGAAAGTTTATTCGACTTGGCAGGCTAACTTCAAAATACGCGCAAATTGCTCGTTTAAGGCTGATAAAGAACCGACCAAAACCTTTGACGCTGAAAAGCGCTTTTGACAAGGCCACTCCGACTTCAAAACTATGATTTTTCAAAAATTCATAATCTTTCAAAAATGTGTACAACAGCGGAGTTCACACTCTACAATTAGTTGCGCAGACTTTGGTTCGAAAGACTAATGGTTGATAATGTGAACGAACCTTCAGACGACCGATATGGTCCAACTTGTTAAATGGTTTTCAAATATATTTAAAAATTTTGAACGGAGCAGAAGAATATATGTTATAATGTTAGACAACAAGTCTGATAAGTCTGAACGCAACTACATGAACTACATCCGACCATCCAACATCCGTCAAACGAAGTCAGTCCAACTAATTGTGCAGTTGGAACTCCGCTAATTTCACTCTTACTCAGACGGTTTTGACTCAATAAGGAGAAGTATGTGTAGTGTCATGGGTGCGTTTGAAAATCTTGAAACCAAAAGCGTTAGGGTTGACTTTAATGGCTTACCTGAGTATATCGAAAGTGTGTACAGGGTGGAGACAATTGCTTCGACTGTCGGTTCTACAACAAAGCTCGGAAAACCACTGAGCCATAGACATTTCAGTAACATACAAATTTTTGCTCATTTCAAATCAAATGATGAAGCTCATTTTAAGGTAGCGTAGTTGGTCTCAGACCACTTCCCAAATCTTCCTGAAAGATGACATCCGTTAAAAGACTTTCATTGATGACCCTGTCTCGCTATAAAACAACCTGGACAGAATTCGAGTGTGGAACTCTGAGAGATATCTACATCCGCTTATAAAAGGCAGATGCGGATTGGTTTTACTATTAAAAAGTTGCAAGCAGCAGTTATTTCAAAGATCTTTAAGTTTTCAAATAACTATAGATTCGTTCGTTGAACTTTCCCCAGAGTTGACCCAGGTTTTCTTGACAACCCTATGAGCTGTCAAAAAAAAAAACCTGGGTTTTCCTGCCCTCAAAAAACGCTAAACCACAAATCCCTGTCATTAAAAAAAAAGTATATGCCATTTGACAGCACTCAACTCGCCACAGCAAAAACCTGTGGCGAGTGGATTGAAAACCTAGGTCAACCCTAGGGCTCAAAAAACACTCATTTTGACATTCCTGGCGACTTTAGGTTTCTCAAAAAACGCTTTGTGGCGACCCCAGGGCTTCAACGAACAAACCTTATATTTGACAAAACTCCCGTTATCGTTGCGTTGCGATTACGTTTGACGATACTTGCTGTCACTTACGACTGCTTTTGTCCCCCCTCATCGTTACGTTTCACGATATTCGCTGTCACTTACAACTAATTTTGTCCCCCGTTATCGCAACGTTGCGATTACGTTTCACGATACTCGCTTTTAGTCTTTATTTTGTTATCGTTGTGACATTTTCATAGATCCATTCTCGATCTAAGTCGTGACTTTCGTTGTTCAAGGATTCGTTTTTTTGACTCGCATTTCGTAAATTGTAATACGGCCCTTGGCTAAATGGTGAAAAATCCGCCTCCCCTGATATCTCTTTAATACATTAGACTGGTGTACCGTGCATGGAGGTAGAACAAACAATTTCTCAGCATCATACCTTCGTCTTTCAACAGCGAGTATGTATTCATAACGAGTATCTGAGCTTTAAGGAACGGATAGTCTGTGTACTTTAGTAAACGTTTACTTTTCTGTCCAATCTTGCGGCAGCGAGCGTGCGTAGTGGTCAGCGCACTAGTGACCTGTTGCCCGTAAATAGCCATAAAAAAAGATATAATCGCCAGAGAATTTTTCTATTTTACTGAATTGACTGAGTTTCTTCATCTTTTTAACGAAGAGGCGCCACAAGCAAGGTGATATGGAAAGGATCACAGCTCTTCCACTTCTTTCTTTCATACAAGTCTTCCGCCCTAGGTGTATCCCTCTTAAGACACACCACGGAGCCCTTTATAAGACTCAGATGATGCCCTTACAACACAACTATAAGGTTCATAGGCATGGAGTTCATCTAAAATCGAAACCTTTTGTCGATTTGAAAGTAAGAAAGTTAATTTGACCTCGTCTATGATCTTTACTGAAGCGCCTTACATGCGCTACTAAAGAAAACAACAGCGACAAAGAGTTGGGAAGGGCAGCTAATTTCACCAAGCCCTAACTTTTCCAATTCCACCTTCTCGCTGCTTGTGAGGTCGAGATCCAATTGATCTAAAATCATTAAATAACTTTTTTCTTCTGCTGTCCAGTTTTATAAAAAATTATTTCCGTTCACAGAGACTTACAACACACACATACATACATTTGTCTTAATTAATTTCCCGAAAAACATTTAGTAACCAATCTTTTGTACATTCCGCACCCGTTAAGTAGTTTCCAAAGCTCTTTCCACATGCTGAAACATTTCTTCTTCGCAACCATCATTATTAATAGTTCAGTCTTTCATCACATTCATCTCGTTTAATTGGCTCTTAACTTTACAAATTGATTCTTCCGCTTTTAATTATTACTATTCCACAAACCATTAAACGGCCAAAGGCCCACCTCAACCATAAACATAAAGAGAAAACCATGAGAAAAATGCTCCCAAAAACATCTTCACAACCTCTTACACTGCGATCATAATTAGGAATTCCTTTCTTTGAATTTTGGAACCCATAATCTATAAATCATTTCCCTCTCCTGCTTTCTTTCGTCTATCATTTCTTCGTAAAAGATTTCACCTGATCTCTGTGTTATATATGATCTCGGGCAAATTGAATAGACAGACAGGAGGTTATCAATAGTCCATCAACATCGACAAGTGTTATGATTGATTTTGATTAAAATCTCTCAAGACTTCCGCCGACATCATACACCCACACGGTTGTGTATTCAATCAAAAAATCGATCAAAAGACAAAATCCAAAGTCACGACACGAAGGGAAATGCTGTCTCAATTCCATGATCAGTTGTGCCAACTTTCTTGACAAAGATTACTTCATCCAGTAACCACACAATTGCCATGTCGTCTTCATCTTCAGGACGAAGACACAACAGTTATTGACTGTTTTCCCGTTTGAGCATAAATAACTTTGAACTTTGCGTTATGTCACCTTTTCCGCTTGGGTTTCTATATCCAATGCAAATGGTATAAAAGTGGTATAAACTGCATTCTGCATCGATAGTGCAGTGCGATGGATGGGGGGCCAAATTACAGCCTCTATTCCCTACTCAGGGAGGGAGAGTAATAATTATCTGTCATATAATCAGCTATCGATCAATAAAAATTTGTTCTATAAGCAGTTGCCGCCATTTTCGCATTTGTATGAGTGAACAGTCGAATAACAACTCACAGTTCGCCGGGTGGCATTGCGGATCGCGGCACATCAGCAGAACAGAATTTGCAATTGACCTCAAAACTATTTATGTTTGTTAGACGCGCAATAACAGCGGCGTGAAGAAAAACTGTGAAAAGATGCAAAGAAAAATCACGAACAGCCACAGCTACCTACTTCCTTTTTGCCGTCGGTCATTGGTTGATCGTGTTGTCCGTGTTGCATAAAAAGTTATGTTCATCCTCAATATAAGTTTCAGCTGCGAGTTAGGGTGCGCCATGCCGCGCCGCACTGTTTAAAAACGCGCAACGCGGTGGCAAACTTGAGGAAAGATAGTTACCGGCTGCTGATGATTAGCGGTACACAGTCGGAAGTCCGTCTCGTTTGTTAGTTAGTTTGTTTGTGAACTGCGCCGCATTGTTGTGGTATACCTGGAAATACAAAAATTGAAAAATTGTGAAACAAAAATGAACGAAGCTCACAATTCATCATCCGAACAAACACACACACATACTCGTACATTGGCATTGTTTTTATTCAGTCATATGATTGATTTATTTGACATGATTGTACAAACAAATAGCGGCACACTCAGTGATCCCACTCATTCAAGTTGACATAAGAATGTCAACATTTTAATTTTGACATACCCAAAATGTCCGTCGCTCTCTCGTCGCGCCGTCAATTGGGCAAGTTGACATTGTCATGCTCACTAATTTGTCAAAAGGCAAGTGTAACACCGAAGCAGAAGAACAACAATTTGTTCGGTTAAGTGTGAAACAAACATCTTGAGATGAACATCATCATTTTGACAGACAGATGATGAGAGAGTGGCAATGACACTTAATCCGATTAAGATCTCTCGTTAATTGGGAATCGTTTTCTCGTGTATCATCGCTTTTGTTTAAGTTTCGTTGATTTTGTGAGAAAGATTTTATGCACTCCGAATCATTAATCAAAGAATATGAAGAATGAGAATTGCACAGATAGATTTACACTTTCTTTTCTTGTATAGCAGGTTTGACCTTAGCAGGTGTACCCATATTCGTAATTAAGTTTTGTTTAGCGGAAAAGAGCAAATCGGAGAACGAATTGTGGGAAAAATAGTTTCATATTTCTGCAAACTTTTGAGAGGGAATTTATGTCCGGTTTATTCATTTTTGACTCTTGGTCAGTTGGGACACTCTTACCTTGAAGATATTTGTGTTGGCAATCGCCCATACCAATCAAGAAACCCATTGTTTGTTTGCTCTGACTTGATTAAGGCATTTGGCGCTTACTTAAAAGAAGAAGAGATTTAAGTTTGGAAAATGTATATGAAGTTGAGAAAAATGAAAAGAAGTAATTTAGGCAAGTGTTGAAATAGATTGTGTTACGGTGTAGACAAGTGCCTCTTCATTATGATTGATGTGCTTGTATATTAGTCATTTGAGATGTGACGGTTAAAATGTTATTGCATCTCATAGCAAAGCAAATTCAGGGTTTGAAAATGCAACATGATACCATTTGCGAAATTTAGGATGACAACCGAATAATGGGTCGCTTTTGAGTTGTTACTTTTAAGAAAAATTATATGCGAAAAACTACGCTTTAGTAGTCAGTTAGAGAGACAAAGTAAGGGAAAGGTTTTTGATAAGTTTTAATGCGATTTTGCTTGTTTTTATAGGAAAGCGTAGAAGCAGTTTTGTGTGTTGATAGCTCAATGTTATTTAAAAGTCTTTTAATTAGCGATGTGTCGTTTGAATAGAGCGTTATTTTAGCAACTGTCATGATTTAAGCTGCGACAAGTGAAAGCAAAAGCGACATTAATAAAAATGGATTTATGGATCGTATACTTCAGCAAAGCATTGAAATTAAAGAACTTCACAATTCACAGGTCGCAAAACCACGTAATTTTAATGTCGTCATCATGGAGCACATTCCCTTACAAGTCATGGTTGTGAGAAATGCACTAGGTCCTTGGACTCCTCGCTCTGTTGCGCCTCCCTATTTATTTAATTTATTTATCATGTTATCATGGAGCACCTTTGGAGCCAGTAATTGTGAAACTAGGGGGAAAATTTGAGCTTTTAGGAAAAAGGAGTAATAAAAGGAGTCACACTCATGGACCTCACTCAAGAACAACTTAGAACGTTGTTCCATTGTACTAAATGGGTAGCAGCCTTCCCTTTTTTGTGTTGCAGGAGTTGGAAATAATGTGTTAGTAATTTAACATTATAACCTCAAAGGCGGCGTCCATATGAAACTGGGAGGCTGAAAGAAAAGTAGATGCCCAGATCGAGATTCGAACCCACGCGTCCGGCCTATCTACTGAACACTCTACCACTGCACCACGGCCGCCCTCTAAAATAAGTATAGGTCTTAAGGTCTTTGAAGTTTGGTTATCAAAGGAACCCAAGCCTACCGACCACATTTAACTTTGTGTCTTTGCTTTGGTCCTTGAAATGCATTAAAATGCGATTAGTGATGAGGCTAAATTACATCTCAAAAGCTGCGTTTACAAGCAGAAAGATGACATTAAGGACTCGAAAAACTCAAGAACTACAGTTAAAAACCCTTTTCATTCTCAAAGTGTGCTTGGTGCAGTTTTCGTCTGACGGAGTCATTGGATTTAACTTTTCCAAAATTGGGATTCAAAGTTTCCTTATCTTGTGAATTAGCGAAGGCGATTACAATAATTGGCTACCGAGATCTTGTCATTTAACACCTCAACAATTGTTTTGGGAACTACGTGAAAGATAAGGGATCGAACCACCGCAAACGTGATCGAGTAATACGTAACTGAATTATTTGAATTTGGCATTGCGTTTCACGTTATCGATCACTTTACGTCCACAACTTAACATTTTTTCATCAGCATTTATGACGATTTGAAATCAATAAATGGAGAGCAGACGGATAATCTGGCACTTACACACTCGATCACTGATGCGGCAATTTGGCCACTGGTCTATGCACAATTACTGTCCTCAATGGCTCAATGGTGCAAAGCAAAAACACATATCTTATTTTGATGAGAACAAAGTTGATATAGAAAGTTAAAGAATACATACAACCATCGGCCTGTAATTTGTTTGACGTGTGCGAGAATAAATCGAGACCATTTGCTCGAATATATCAACCAAATGGTCAATTTTATCATTGTAGGTTTATATTGATGACAGTAAGCACCTTTTCAGAGCTATGTTGTGTTGATAGCAAAACTTTTGCTTATTTTGCTTTGGAACATAACTCACCAACGCCATTTTTCCAAAAAATTCAAAAACCGATGAATGAACTGGCGATACTGCTTTGTGCTATTAACACTGTACAATTAGTTGGACAGACTTGGGCTTGAACGACCAATGCTTGATAGTGTGAACCCTTCAGACGACCGCTTGTCCAACTGGTTGGATGGTTTTCAAAAACTTTTGAAAATCTAGAAGTTGGATGGAGTGGAAGGGTATGTGACATAAAGTTGGACGACAAGCTTGATAAGTGTGAACGTAAACTACATCAGACCATCCAACTTCCATCAAACGAAGTCTGTCCAACTAATTGTACAGTGTGAACAGGGCTATTGACTTTTATAAGTCTCAATATGGTCATCAAGAATCTTGTGCACAATTCTTTTGTTTTTCCCAATAGTGCTAAGGATGGTGATCTGTTTATGGAGCAACCTCAATGTCAAATCCGCCGATGTAAAAGAAGCTATCAATATCAAATCCACAGTCACATCCTGTACTGGTTCACTTTATACAAAATGCAGTTGAACTGGCGAGAGCCGATTATGATTTCCTGGAACAGCTAACTGAGTCGTCAGAACTAAGACGTTTGACAAGACATTGATCAGTTCAAGTTCACATATAAAAAATGGGCACGACTGGGTCGCACGAACTTGCGATTGTGTTCTAAATACGATATCAAAATCTAAAGGCTGAGTTAAAGGTTTTGGTATTAGCTCTTCATAATATATTTTGTGGTACAGGGTTGCCAACTACACATTAATTATGGAAATTGAATTAAATCACGCAAAATAATGAAAAAATTTAATTAAATATTCCAAAGGTTTCAAGCAAAAATCTAAAAACGCCATTATTTTGCAATTGCTAATACACATGAATGATGAAAATTTAATCAAAATCGTTGGAGCAGTTTTCCCAAAAAACGGTTTTTTATTTTTCACTTTTTTTTAAAAACTGTTTTTTAAAAGTCGAGTATGCAAAGTTCTAGATCTTAACAGGAGTTATTTTGACAAAAAATTTGAAAAAAATAAAAGTTATGTTTTCGAAGTTACTTTCAAAAATCAAAATTTTTTTAAAAAATTTATAAAAATTTCCAAAACTAAGTTTTTTTTAAATATTGATATGCAGTCTTTCTTTAACAGCTTACGACTTCTTAAATCCAAAATTTCGTCAAGATCGTGTCAGCCATTAACGAGAAAGTCGGTTTAAAAAAAACGGTACTATAGGAGGTACCGTTTTTAGGCCTTTTCCAAAAATTTTTTATCATAAGAAAAACAATCCTAAATTAATCTTTCACACAAAATTTTATCGAAATCGTTGGAGCCGTTTTCGAGAAAAATAAGTATTATCATATCGGTTGTATGGCAGGTACCGTTATTTCAAGACCTAGAGACCCAATTCCAAAAACCCCTATGTAGGATGCTCCACAGACCCTAACTGCAAATTTTGAAGAAAATCGGTCCATTGGTTCAGGCTGTAGATCCATATACAGACAGACAGACACACAGACAGATTGACAGACAGACAGACAGACAGACAGACAGAATTGCAGGACCCACTTTTTTCGTATTCTCTATCATCGTAATGTCATGTTTGATTGTTATCTCAAAATTTTTTTTCTGCACGATTGCAAGACTTGGGTTATAGTACCTATAATCGCAAGTAAAAAGGGTAAACCAAACGAGCACCTTGACTTGATCGCTAACATAATTTAGGACCTTTATGCTTTATCTGTTGCGAATCTAGATCTCAGAACATGAATTAGTTATGAGGTCAAAGACAGGATAAATGTATTTTAGTCTGTCTCCTAGAATTTTACTGGATGTAAATATTTATTTTTATTGTCATCCCAATCGCCCTATGTTTTGTGACTTGAAAATGCTTCCTGCTCGTCAATTGTATTGTTTTTAAGTGCTCAAAACCTTTTTGTGAAGTCTGGGAATCACAACATTTGCTTGATTTCAAATTACAATTTGCGTGGAAACTTTTCATACTCTGTTACTTTAACGTTTTTCCATAGTTCTTTTTATCGTTACTCTTCTAATGTTTCTTCACATCGTTCATTTAATAAGGTTCCTAAGCTTTTGAGAATGATTACTGTACCTGAAATGTTTCTTAAGCTGGTCAAACTTAGTATTTCAACATCAATTTCGATTGTAGCCGTTTTTTATTTTAAACCAGTAGCTAGTAGGTATACGGGCGAGTTCCTAAATGCAAGCCTTGCACAAATTATGGAAGCAAACAGTTCCTAAATGCCGACAAAAAATTCCCTTTTAAGCAGAATGTCCCAAAACGTAGTAGATTACTTTTTTCCGCAAAACGTAAGTGAATTTGTGCAACTGTCAAAAAGCATTTGCAAACTATTAATTGCATTGCAGAGGTTGTTTTGGATTTTTTTTTTTTTAGCATGAGACTAGCTTAGCAAGGTTTGCCTTTAGGATTTCATCCTACCATTCAAGTAAAAAAAACGCTGTATCCAAAGAATTTTCTATTCTATTTCAAATTTGGTACCAGTAGTGTTCAACGTCAAAAATTGCTGTCACTTTTCAAAGGTACCTGTGAAACACTTGTTTTTAACGTTATTCGATTTATAAAGTGAGTAAATATATAAATCAGTCATGAATTTGTGTTTTTTTTTTTTTTTTTTTCCACACATCAGATTCCGTGTTACAGCTCTTTTTTACAATTTTTGGAAAGATCGTCCAGCAGTGGACAAAGCTCTATGTCAAAGTCAGCTATTCTGTTGAAACACTTTCGGGTATGTTCGGAGAGTATGGAAAAAGATTAAAAACTAATCTTTGATGAGATTTTCCACTCTCAATCAAAATCAGTTTCTTTTTCATTCAAACCTGTGGAAAAAGTATTTTGCACTATTAACCTGTCCTTTCGATAGATTTGGATGGCAATCAAATTGATTCTGTTTGGAAATAAACTTTGTAATTGAGTTATGTTAATAAATATAATGTCAAAATGAATTAATTACGTACTCCTTTATTTCGGAGTTTTCGATTATAATTCATATATCCTATGCAAGAGCTAATATTAAAATCTAAACTGGCACAAAAAAATGAACGCATACTTTTGAAAAAAGTTCTGCCAACTCTTACTGAAAACTGAGTTCTAAAAATAAATGGTCATTTTAAATCTGGAAACTTTTTATTCACAGCAATGTCATCTCTGTTGTTACTGTGGTAAAATACGACAGTTTCCTAGTTGTTCCCAAGGGAAATTTTACTGTGACTGACTTAAAAAAAAAACATATAGTCTAAGAGCTGAAAGCAAATTTTTGGAGTGGAGTGATAACCAAAAAAAATGCACATGTATGTGTAGATACACGCACCATTATATCAGATTCAACCGTCTGGCAGGTTTCTTTTTATATTAATTATTATTTTATTTTAATACCTTTGCTGGAAGTTTGATGTCTTGAACTCAAAGGAATTCCTCCTCACTAGGTTTTATTTTCTATAGTCGTGTTTTATTGGGAATCTATACTCACGTTTGTAAAACGTTGCACATGGGAAAACAACAACGATTATAATGAACAACGATTAGTGAACAAAACTAAGTCAGTCTTCAGAAGTGAACATCAGGGATGGCTTGTAGATGGAGTTTATGGAATAAAGTTGCATATGTGAGTACAGCGTTTTATTGAGCGTATTAGTGAAGATGACTACAAAATTTGAAATTGTCAAACCAAGCCGCGACTAGGACTATCGAATGCGAACGAGTTGATTAATCACATGAACGATTGATTAATTAACTAGGAAAAAGCAAAATATGCAAATCGATGTGCCACTACAACGTCTAAGGGCAATTAATTTTATGATGAACTGTCAAAAGACATTTGGGTTTATGTATAGAAAATGCAAAAGGCAATCAGGCCGGCCGATGCCAGCGAAGTTATTTGTGTTTCAATTTTGTTTTAGATTGGAAAAACGAAAAACTACTGATTAAACGATCTCACTTAAGTGAAAAGCGACTACTCCCTTAGCCGTTTCGAAAAGTCATTCATTCAGTTTTGTTGTGCCAACCGATTAATTTTCTATTTTTCTTTTGATGATGTTGTGATAACAATCGACAGATGTATTGAGTGGTTGTAGTGCGTTATTGATTTTCTTTTTTATACTTCACGTGTACTTCAAGGAGCTGTGACTACTTTTATAATGTTAAAGAGCAGAAGTGTTAGGAAAAAGGGAAGGATTGGAAAAGAGATGCCGATACACAGTATTTTTAAGACCCTGTTAATCGTAATGCGTTGGGAAAATGAGTTGCGTAATGCATTCTACATCCGGGTTGAGCGGCTAAAATATAAATCTTTGTACTGAACAGTACTGCCGAGATTGGAAGAAGAACTGATGCGCATTCCTAGCGGTTAGATTGTTTGAAGGAATTAATGCAACTGGCTAGTACACTAGGGAACTGTTTGTAAAAGCTAGATAAGAGAGGGAGGAACATCGAACTTTGCAACGATGTTCAAAATAATCATTTAGTACTACAATTAAACTGTAACCAATAAATTTTAATGCTCTTATTTGAACTCTTATTCTTCTTTTGCAGTGATTTTTGTAGTTGTAATGAAAATTACAGGGCAGAGACTAATTGACGCTGCCAGACTCCCTTATAGAAGAAGTTAACAGACTCACTCTCACCACCCTATATTAAGGCTCACGCCCCAAATGATCGCGAACAAATTTGAAACATTGTGTACACGGCTTGTGTAAAAAAAAAACTCAAGATTTCGTATACACGGTTAAGATTGAATCTTGCGGAATGTGCTACCATGGAATCCAAGAACATTTCTGGTGCAGTGCAATAAGGTCGTGGGTCTTATTTCCTCCTTGTCCCGGCACAGGGACGTAACTCCACTAGACATAAGTCCATGCTCTGATTGTGGATGACAAATCAAAGAGGAACACACGTCCATAAGAAATATATATGGATCTATGTATCATACTATATGTTTAGTGGGGTCAGTTCGCGCGAATTTCTTAAGTTCAACCGCAAGCCCGTATAACCCGGAGGTAAATTTTGATTTTCAATTCAATTCTTTTAATAAGACCTACCGGTCTTATTGCCGTGGGGCTTATTGCACTGCACCAACATTTCTATCCACTGGCTCAACGAAAGGGTACCTACTTGGGTAACTCTTCAAGCTCCCTTGGAAAACACATCCAGTTAATAGCCTAGGCTTGTTATGAACTACGTCAGAGCCTCTATGTCGCAATTTCACTTATCGTTATTTCTGCTCGAATTAAGGTTTGTTGCTCAGCTCTTTTGTTTTATTTCACCTTCATTATTGTCACACTAAAGGGTGCTTTTTTAGACGTATAGAACTTCGAATTGAAATAAAACACAACAAAATTGTTTTAATGTCCATCAATTTATTGATTGGAAAGATTGATATTATGCCATTAATGTTTAAATATGATTTCGGATATGTGGCCGCATGCCGCGGCTGGCCTGAATAAAGTCAAGTCTAGAGCTCAAATTTTCAACCACTTTTTCAAGCATTTGAGGCCGTATGTCGGCAATAACACCACGAATGTTACCTTCCACGCCCCCTAACGTTTCTCGATTGTTGACGTAAACGAGCGACTTCACAAATACCAGAAGAAAATAATCCAATGATGTCAAATCACACGATCTTGGTGGCCAATAGACAAGTCCATTCCGCGAAGCTATGCGCTCATCGAATGTTTCCTTCAATAAATTAATTTTGACGTGCGCTGTGTGGCATATGGCGCCGTTTTGTTGGAACCACATCTTATCCACATTCAGGCCATCCAATTCGGGAACAAAATAGTCGGTTATGATAGCTCTATACCGGTCTCCTGCACCAGCGTGATTTCGGAAGAAGTAAGGCCCATTGGCTCCACCAGCCCATAGAGCGCACCAAACAGTCAGTTTTCGTAGATGTAATGACATCTCAAGGTATGTGGGCTCTCTTCACTCCAAATGCGGCAATTTTGTTTGTTGACGTAACCATTCAACCAAAAATGAGCCTCATCACTGAGCAAAATTTTGCGATGAAAATCAGAATTAAGATCAATCTCATTTTCGGCCAATACACCAAAATCACGACGCATTGCATGGTCTCGTGACTTAAATTCTTGCTCAAGCTAGATCTGGTATGGTCGTAAGCCAAGATCTTTGATCTTCCATAAAGTTCATGGACAAAACTCTCATTGCTGTGCACAGTGGCGAATCGATTTATTCCCGAAAACAAGAAAACAGTTTGCAAATTCAAACTCTAAAAGAGTTCAGGAAATGGGCTGAGCTTTTTTAGATTTGGTGAAATTAGTTTTTCAATATTTTCCCTTACTTCGAAGTTCCGAATTTTCTGGGTGAAGTCTGTTATCTCTCTACGAACCAAATCATTTGACTCATCCAATCAATTTCAAAATTTATTAACCTTAACCTACTCAAAATTTTACAAGACGTGACGTGACGTATTGCGACTTGCACATATTATTACATAGATTTCCATAAAATTAAATGTTCCGTTAATATAATTCAGCAAATTCAACAAATTGACTAAATTAATAGCCTCTTAAATAATCACGAACAGATTTTAGTAAATTTTATAAATTGATCTTGTGTCATAATTACAGTGCGGTGTCAATCACCTTACAACAGCGATTTGTGTCTATACTTGATGATGTTATTTCATCCTAAGCTCGAATAGTATTTATTGGTTTCTGTTTTGGGGTTTGGCTAATCAGATGCTGAGTAACCACACGGCGACACCAGAAAGACATTTGCATAGTTTTGGTTTTTGATTCTTAGAACTGTACATTCAGGGTCAACTGTTAGATTTACGATCCGGCAGACTCTGACAAGTGTCATTCCCATCTCACAGTATGTCAACGCATAGTCAGTGGTGTATCAATAGAGATCCTTGAAAGGTTTTTTGCAATGGTTGAAATTAATCACCCATTTCACCCGCATGCAGTTGCCAAATTGATCATTAATAACATATCACGAACGTAAGCGTCAGACGATTAAAGTATCAGTCGTCGATGATTGCGCGTCTATTATTACACGTCAAGTTAAGTGACGTTTCTAGTTGGAAATGAGAGAACCTCTACCAATAAAGGAATGAATGTGACATCACTAAATATAAACCTAAACATGAGTATACATCTATTTTCTCACCATCAATTCAGTCAAATCGCAATCTTGTTCAATTCACCAAGTGAATTATTGAATGGAAACTTGTGTTTTGTTTAGCATTGTTTTGGTCGATCTTAAAGGCCGTATTGTGCAGTTTTGTTGAAGTGGACAAACATCTTGCGATGGCGAATATAAGTGAACATTCACGATTATGGCCTTTGGTATTTAAGCGAAGAAGAAGCGCTTACATTGATTACTGGTTTGTTTATAGTTGAAGAAAGAAAAAAAGGAGAACTACTTAAATTCAACGACTTTGGTAGAAGATATAAAAAAAAATTACTAAGGGAAATTCTCACAGCTATGCAATCCAATTGGGCGGGATTCACCTGATGAATGAATCTTCGGCTGTATTCAAGTCTGAAATGAAAAATATAGTATTCTTCTTGTTTTTCGTCAGTCTTGTCTTTTCATGGTGTCATGGTCATACAATGGACTGGAACTATTTGCAAAAAATCCTGTTTCGGTAAAGTAAAGTGAGTTGTACACGAAACAGAAATGTGAAGGTAACACAGCTAAATGCGTTGACAGGTTGATAGCGTTTCATTTAGGTAGTCTCAATTGGATTGCGTATTCGATTGCAGATTTATGGACTCTGGAATTCTTGGCCATTGGCCTCACCGCAATTTTTTTTTTTTCTATCACAGAATTTTCTAGCAAAATCATGCAGAGAACATTCTCTATGACCTCTTAATTCGATCTTTGGTTTGATCTTTGACCAACAAAACCTCAAAGGTGAAATTGAGTTAAAGAAATACAATGAACGAATGACTTTTCTGTACAAGATAAACTGAAAGCGGATGCTGAGCAATAATTTTTCAAAAGCAGCACAAAATGAACAAATTTCAAACTTGTTCTTTAATAAAAATAAAAGAGCTGAGAACGAACCTGAAATTATTTGCTGTGTAAATTGCGTTCACATCAAGGGACTATGAATATGAAAATTGAACACTCTTGAAACGACGAAAAACAGAGTGTATAAAGTTCAGAAAACGCGAGACACAGAAATGTTAAGCCTTTGTAAATTCTGGCGAAGAAAACAGCAGCATTCCGCATTCGGGTTGACAAGTTAAATAATGAATCGTTTACTCGTCTGTATGACTCAAGTCGGGCATTAAATAAAACTGGGAAGCATTATTATTAAGGTGGTGTTGCTGTTGAATTATTTAAAGAAATCGATTGGTCCCACAAATGAACTATCACCTATAGCTGTTTGTAAGGTCTGCTAAGAATGTAATTAGGTAGTAAAGATGCTTGAGAAACATTTGGCCGAACGTAGTAGCTATACTCTATTTTTGGACGTATACATATGTATGTATGTTGTCCGGCTGCAAGTGTAGCAGCACTTTAACTCCTCCTGGAGCATTGGGCAGCATCCAGATCCCTCCATCTGTCCCGATTCGCTGCAACGGGTCTTAGCTGCGACCACGATTGAATACCTTGAGACTGAGCTTCTTTTAAAACAGATGACCTCCATGTTGTTTTTGGTCTTCCAACGCGTCTCTCGCCCTGAGGATTCCATTCGAATGATTGTTTCGCTATGTTGTCGTTAGGTTTCCTCAGTGTATGGCCTATCCAACGCCACTTTCGTTGAGTGATGTCTGCATCCAATTTCATCTGTCCGGTCCTATACCATAGTTCAACGTTTGAAATGGTTTGCGGCCACCGGATCTTCAGAATGTAGCGCAGACAACGGTTGACGAATGTCTGTAGCCTGCTCGAGATGTTGACAGAGCATTTCCATGTTTCAGAAGCATATAACAGCACAGATTTCACATTAGTTTCGAAGAGTTTCAACTTGGTGCGTAGCGATATTTTGCTTGAGTTCCACACAGGAGAAAGGATTCCAAATGCACTGCGGGCTTTGTTTATTCTATTGTTAACATCCAGGTCCGTTCCGCCATCAAGTGCAATAAAACTGCCCAGATAGTTAAACTGCGTGACCTTCTCTATGGTTCACTGCCTTAGAATAACTTGTTGTGTGCTTTGGCCCGTGGTCATTATTTTGGTCTTATTTGCGTTGATCCTTAAGCCAGCCACTTCTCCATTTAGCTGCAGCGAATGACATATTTGATTTAAATTAGCCGTGTTGTTTGCCATGAGACATATATCGTCAGCATAATCTATGTGGCTAAGTTTGTCAAACAGACCCCATTGGATACCGTGTCTTTCATTTGTACCCACAGTGGCAGTCATTACATCATCGATTGCTAGCAAAAACAGAATTGGTGACAGGACATCTCCTTGTATCACTCCTTGGCGAACATCAAAGGAGTCGGATAGCTGTCCATTGTGCAAAACGAAACACCTTGCGTTGTTTTACGACTCTTTAATAACAGCAACAATTTTCTCAGGGATACCTCTCGCAATAAGAAATCTCCAGATGCATTCACGATTTACCCTGTCGAATGCCTTCTCAAAATCCACAAACATGAGGTACAGGAGTGATTGGTACTCAGACGATTGTTCAAGTATGATTCGCATGGTGTTGATGTGGTCGACGCACGATCGACCGCTGCGAAACCCCGCTTGGTGCCTCTTGAGGGTAGACTCGATCCTGGACTTTATTCTCTCGAGAATAATAGTTGCCACTAACTTCGGAAAAACGGACAGAACAGTGATTCCGCGCCAGTTATTACAGTCTTTGAGGTTTCCTTTCTTTGGTAACTTCACAATAACTCCATCCTTCCAGTCCCTTGGGTAAGTTTCACTCTCCCAAACAGCTTGCACCAGTTTAAGCAAAATACGGGAAGCTGCTTCAGGGTCTACTTTGAGGAATTCTGCGGGAATACCGTCGAGTCCAGCTGCTTTGTTTTTCTTTAGGAGATGGATCGCGTTTCTTATCTCTGTACTTGTTGGGGGGCTGATGTCAATACCCCTAGAAGACCTGCGCATGTTGTTTAGTTCAGGATTCATGTCTGCATTGTTGTCGTCATTTAGCAGCACACAAAAGTGTTCCTTCCATCTTTGCAGCTGATCTTCTATCGTCACTAAAAGGTCTCCGTTCAGATCCAAAACGGGATGGTTAGTGTTAGTGCTACTACGCTGTCCGACAATGTCCTTAGTAATTTTATACAGCTCCCTTGCGTCCCCTCTTCCTGTAGCATGTTCCGCGTTCTGCGCAAGATGGTCCACCCTTGCCCTCTTATCACGTCTCACACACCCTTGCACTGTCTTATGAGATGCTCTATACTCGTTCCGTAGAATCAATTTGCGTTGAGCATCACTTTCTGAATTGATCCTTATTTTAAGTGATCTTCGATTTGTAATTTTGTCCCAGGTATCTTGGGATATCCAGGAATCTCTCGCTCTTGTCAGTCTTGGTACTCTTAATTTGACCCCACATATCCTCTATCGGTAAGCCAGCGTTTTGTAAGTTTGATGCTTTGACGTCAAGTGTGGTGGCGAAATTACGGCATATGTTAGGGTCATTTAAGACGCTAGTATTGAATCTTGGTCTCCTTGCTATACCCTCTGCGCGACGCTGAACAGCAGCTGTTCGTAAGCGAAGCAAGCCCAGTAGTAGGTGATGGTCGCAACCTGTGTCCGCCTTTCTTTCGTTGCGAACATCGCACAGTGACTTCCTCCATTTCTGCTGTATAATGAAGTGGTCGATTTGATTTTTAGTTCGACCATCAGGAGATTCCCAGGTGATTTTGTGGCAGGTCTTGTGCGGAAATAAAGAACCCCCAATAGCAAGTTGACGAGCGTTGCAGAAGCCGACAAGCATGTCACCATTTTCGTTTCGTTGACCTAAGCCATGTTTACCCATAAAGCGTTCGAGACCTTCGTTATCCGAACCAATTTTGGCATTAAAGTGCCCCATGATGATAATGATGTCTCCCCCTGGAACACTGTGGTACACCGAGTTCAGATGAGTATAAAAAGAGGTTTTATCGTCCACTGATGATTCATTCGTTGGAGCGTAACACTGAATAATGGTGACTTTTCGAATTTTGGAGCTAAGCCTCGCCGTCATAAGCCTCGCCGAAATCGGTTTCCAGGATATTAGACTTTTGGTTGCTTCCTTATTCAGCATGATGCCCACACCATTGAGTCTTGGACCTCTGTCTACCTCCTCATCCACAGAGTACAACATTCTCGTAAGGCCCGATTCTGCAGAATATTCAGCTCTTCCTCTCCATTTAGTTTCACTCACTCCGAGAATGCTGATGTTATGCCGAAGCATTTCTCGTTCTACCTGCTCGTACCTTCCTGGTGCGTACAGGGAACAGACGTTCCATGTCCCAATCTTCGTTCGTTTTTTTAGCTAAAAGTCCGTCTAGTTGAATCTGAAGGATTTCTTGATCTTGTTGCTGATTCATTATTGATGACGTCACGATTTTCATTTGTACACGAAATTTGCCACACCCCCAAATCCGATGTGCGGTTTACTACAGCCGGGGCCATAGGAGGATTCACCAAAGTATGGCTACCCCTTTGGGAATCATTTCCGTTAGTTGTCATTTTTCATGTAAAAAGTATATTCTCGTTCCGCCGCTTGGTGTTTTCCTGGATAAGGTTAATAACACACTTAAGCCAAAAGTTCGACAGGCACCACCAGCCCTTTGGATGATCGAACACATACAAAAACAAGGCCGCCCACTGTGGGAAAACAGACGCCTTTTGTAGCCGCCTAATATGGGTACAGACCTACAGACCATTGGCCTTTTTAAAAGAGGCTCATCCGCCACCAGACTTCCATGCCGTTGACCACAATCTGCAGTTCTTCCGCCTTTAGGGAGTTTTTCTTCAACCCAAGGACAAGTCCGTGCCCTATCCAGCAATTGCTGGGTTGTCTGCTTATACCGGCATCCATTCGGGTCCCTTGTGCCGTTAGCGTTACCCGCTCTCTACCGCGAGGAGGTACACATAGGGATTTTCCTTTCACTGAGCCTAGGACCACCGAAGTGGCGTTTCCTAGAGCTCTCCAGTACTTTAGAGAACAATTGGACGTATATAGACTTTGCAAATTGTAGCTAGACCCGAAGCGGCAATCAGTTTTAAAATTGGAGTAGGCAATTGTGGATTCAGGTTTGACAGTATCATGAGGATCAATATACAAATTTACATTTATTGATTATTTTCAATACGACTAACTAATTTATAAAAGTTCGATATTAGATTGTGGATGTCTGCCTATTCCTTTGGGAGGTTCGAGGTTGAAACTTTTTTCGTTCAGAATCGCCAAAAAAAACTGTAGGTTTCTTCAATTCCTCACAAGGTATGGTTGTGAGAAATGAGCTCCCCGCTCTGTTGCGCTATCCTATTTGCTTGTTTATTTGGTGGGATAGTCGGGGTGAAGAAAACAATTAGAACGATTGTGAGTGACTGGTGAGTGAGTAACAAAGTTTGATCATCACAAAAGCCTTCATGTCAAAAATACCATCTTGGTAATTCAAATCCAAAGGAGAGATCCAGAACCTAAAGTCATTAGACCAATGTCATACAAGTTTCAGACACGATCGCAAAAAAACAACAAGAAAGATTGACCAAATTGCTTCTGGCACTGACAAATGCAACGAAATCTTTATCCTCAGACGTGGAACAATTAAAAAAACCGCAATGTTTATCGACGGCTTCTGAGGTCAACGGGGTCTACCAAACGAGCGGATCACTAGTGTGAAACAGTTGGATGGGAGAGATGTCATCCCTTCGAAATCGCGATGATCGTTGCTCGTAACGCTGGAAAAGGATGAAGAAGAAGGAGGAAGGGATAGCTTTAATGACCGACTTGCTGTCTTTAAAAAAAACCTAATTTGTTGACCAACTTTTCGATATACTTTTTTGAAAATGTCTATGATTTTGTTGGTCATTTCTCACGTATCGTGATGTTCTGCGGTTTCAACGGCTTGCAAGTATTTCTACTTGGCGGACATTGCTAAAGTCTGGGCACTTTAATGGTCTTTCTATGAGAAGTTGATAACCTGAGTAGATTTCTAATGCGTTACCTTTTGGTCCATTTTCTAAAGGTTCGTGAAAACAGATACATGATTTGCTTTTACAGCACTATTGTTATCCTAACTTTTAGCTAACGGAAGGTCTGTTAGAAGGAAGTGTCCATATGCACCCATAAAAAGGTAGTGTAGGCTCAAGTTGGTTCGTTGAATAAGGGATTTTGAGTAATTTAACTGGAAAAGTGCGTGCAGGTTCGTGTTGGTTCGTTTAACACGATCATATTGCAGTCGCTTAAGTTAAAAATCTCATGGCATTGCCAGAATTCACTAGAGGCATAGGTGTTATTAGTTTTGTCATTGAAATGCAGAATTAAAATAATTTTATTTTTAGTCGCAGAACTTGCAGTTAGAAAAGTAATGGCTTAAGATTCGCATCCGAACAAATAAAAATTACTACAAATTAAAATTATTTTAACTTTGCATCTCAATGACAAAACTAAAAACCTCTATAAATTCGCGCGAACTCTGGCAACTGAAACGACTCAAATGCGTTAATTTTTAATTGACTAATATAATAGAACATCTTTTATTGGCAGAAATGACTGTGAAAATACGGTGTAAAACGAACCAACACGACCTACAACGTGGGTGCATATTAATATTCCCTTTTAGAGCCACTAGGTAAGGTAAGGTAAATTGGAAAGCAATAACACTTCGTTCGGATGTCAAGGATACATGTAACTCCTAAGGATGAGTAGGGTGAAGAGTAGGGAGGAAGAGTAGAAGGTGTTGAAGCTGGTTACTAGGTTTTTGAAGTTGAGAACCCTAGCTGAACCATTTGCAGCCCTGAATGAACCTTAGGATTCTGTTCACTGGAAGGTATGAGATGTTCGATGAAGTATTCTCCGAGGGCTTTTTTCTAGTGAGTGCCAATTACAGGAGAAATTAAATGATCCTTCCTCTGTCTCTTCGTCTAGGCATCCTTTATAAAAGTCAGATGTGTAAATGACCTTTCTTATTATGAGAGTACCCAATATAAGTTGTGACTCTTGAGAATGCCAGAAAACGGAGTAAAAATTAACTTGTTTTTTTTTTAGAAATGCCTGGGGATAGGCTTCAGGCAAATAGGTTGATGGACATATTTCCAATCATTGCATTGCTCAAGCCTCAGGGCGCTGTTGGCCGAATTCGTTCCTGAGTCGGTTTGTTTGTCACGGATGCGGATAAGTGCATCTACTTTACCACCGGTGCGGTGGCGAACGAGGCTTCTTCTTCGTTTCCCTTTTCTAACGTTACGAGAATGGTAATCTAGAAGTTATCATCTATCTCACTCTTAACTGCTTCACACTAGTGATCCGCTTGTGGGGTACAATACCGGTGGCGGTGGTTTTAGTACCTTTTTCAACAAATGAACTCGATGAAAAGTGAAAATGATCAACATAATTCACACTCAGAGTTTGCGGAAGTAGCATAGCTGTTTTCCAATGAATTTTCGATCTGAGTTCGCCAGCAGCATATCTTTTGATTGAAGTCTAATGAAGATGCCGTCCGACACGTTGTACCCAAGGCGTCTAAAATACAACGTCAACGTTTCTTCGGTTCAGGATTCATTCACACTAAAATCTGAACCAAGAATGATTGATGGTTCCAAAACCCAAGATGGATCTGATGCTGGTGCTTTGTGAAGAGCAATAAAATACACCTAGCCTTAATTTTTACTGCCTTGTTTGGGTTCTAACTCTAAGCCACCACAGCATAGCTGGGAACGAAATCTCCAAGCAAGGAGCTCTTGAATCGTATAGTCCCCAGGTTATTTATTGGTGCTTTGACTACGATTTGAATTTCACGGCGTAAGACAATTGCGAGAGCTGTGATCACAATTCTTATGGCGCCTTCAAAAGAAGACACAAAGTGATTTCACTGCAATGGTTAATTTTTAAGTGTTATGTTACGAAACTTCGAAAACAATCGCATATTAGCACAATTATAGGAGTAGGATGGGTATTGTTGCGATAATAGGCTTCTCTCTTCTTTGTTGTGCCATGTCAAGAATAAGTTTCAACAGGACTCTCAAGAAGGCATTGAACGTCTCCTCCAAATCGAAGCATCAAAGATATTTACATTTCATTTTGAGTTTTTCCCTTCAAGAATATTCGCAAGAGATTTTATTTATTTATTTAATACTTCATCTACAAGCAATTTTACAGCTATCAGATAATTCATAATTGCACTCCAAGAAAAATAATATCTAGAATGAAAATAAATATAAAACTTCTAGTTTAAATTTATCACGACTCAGACAGAAGATATCAATATTTACACAGGCTTCATTGAAATCCCTAATAGATCTAGATATGGTTTCATTACTTCCATATATCGTTCTATGCAATTTTTCTTTTAAAAACATTCTCGATCTTAAAGATCTTGATGGAACATTAATAGGTACTAGAGCAAGTAGCGTAGGACATTTTATATGGTTACATAGTAAGTCTCTTATTAATGTTACACCATGAATAGTTCGCCTAGATTCTAATGATTTTATCCCTAGTAACTGACATCTAGCTCTATAATCGGGTTCCGGGTACCAACGCATTTGGAAAAATATAAATTTAGTGAATCGTCTTTGGATCTTTTCTAATCGATTAGAATGTGTAATGAAAGCAGGGCTCTAGATAACATCAGCATACTCCAAAATCGATCTCACAAGAGAATTATACAGAGTTAAAAGGACGAAAGGGTCCCTAAAATCTTTTGCATTTCGTTTGATGAATCCAACCATCACATTGGCTTTGGTAACCAAATAATCAAAATGGTTTTTGTAAGATAGACAGGGATCAAGTACAATGCCTAAGTCCTTAATATTAGTGACTCTACTAATTGATTTTGAATCAATGTGGTAATCAAGCAAATGACAATTACTTTTCCTTAAAAAAGAAATTGAATTACACTTACTAATATTAAGATAAAGGCCATTGTTAGAGCACCACATTGACAAAGAATTGTGGTCTGACTGAACTAAAAGACAATCATTGAAGTTACCAATTTTTAAAAACAATTTCAGATCATCAGCGTATAGAAGACATTCACAATATTTTATGACAGAAGTAATATCATCAATAAATAATAAAAATAGAAGGGGACCTAAATGGCTACCTTGTGGAACACCCGAAGAGCACGTGAACTCGTTCGAAAAAGTGCTACCAACCTGAACCTTTTGTGATCTTCCAATTAGATACGATGATAACCAACTAAGCAGCTGAGAATGAAAACCTAAAACTTCAAGCTTCCTTATCAAAGTTTCATGGTTAACTGAGTCAAAAGCCTTGCTGAAATCAGTATATACTGCGTCAACTTGAAACCTATCTTCAATAACACCAACAACATATGAAGTGAAGCAAGCAAGGTTACTAACAGTTGATTTTCCAGAGACAAAACCATGCTGAGCTTCTGATAGGCATTCCTTTGTAACGAAATCGAGTCTATTTTTTACTAGGCTCTCAAATAGTTTGGGGATTGCAGATAATTTAGTAATTCCTCTATAGTTCTCGATATTACTTTTATTACCCGACTTATAAACTGGAAACACATAAGACTGTTTCCAGTTGCTTAGAAAGTTTCCTTCCAGAAGAGATTTATTAAATATGGAGAGGATAGGGACACTTAAAGAATTGCAGCAATTTTTTTAACACTATTGCAGGTATGCCATCTGGACCAGGACTAAAATTCGATTTTAGATTGACAAGAGCAGAATTTACTTCCGTGTAATTCAATTGGATTAATCCAAGATCAATCTTGTTGGCTACAATCCTTAATGAACAGCTATTAAAATTAGACTTACAATAAACTGACTCAAAAAATTGACCAAATAGCTCAACGGTAGAATCTATATCCTAAGAATTAACATTTTTGAGAAACATGTTCTTAGGAAAACCCATAGAATTTCTTTTTGAATTGACAAAAGACCAGAAAGACTTACTATCACTCTTAATTTTAGTTCCTATATTCATGATATAAGCCTTATATAGAAACTTACCCAGAACCACAAAATCCTTACGAAGCTTAACTAAACTTCAAATAATCAGATTGAAGCTTGGATCTACAGAATAACTTATGAGCTTTGCGCTTCTGCTTTTTTAAATCAAGGAGCTGTTTGTTGCTCCAAGGAGAACTAAAATTTTTTTTTATTGTTTTTAAGAGGAACAAACCTATCAAAACCTATTCTAAGAACTTCAATGAAGCGTTCATACATATTTGTAAGATTTAAAATCATAAATTCATAAGACCATTGAATGTTTTGCAAATAATTATTAAGCTCAACAAAATTAGCTTTATAAAAGTCTAAAGATTGTAAATTTATCAGAGATATTTTTTGGAATGAATCTATAAAATTCGATTACAAACGTAAGCTCTTTATGAAAAATACGGGTTAGTTAGATTAACACTAAAATCATTGCAACTAATAAAAACAAGATCTAAAATATTCATCAAATCATTCAGAATATAATTAAATTGTATAAGATTTAAAGAAAAAACGAAATCAATGAATAAAATTTCAAAATCTTTTGTTATATTGTAAGGAATCAACATTTTATCAATTTCAGAACATTTCCAAACTATTTCAGATAAAATAAAGTCACCTAATGCACATAGATTATCAGTGATAGAGCACAAGTTGTTAATAAAATCAATATTACTTATATGTTTTTGATATAATTCAAGACAACTACTTGGAGGCAAATAGCTAGCAAAAAAAAATAAATTTGATCTGGATTTTAAATCAAATTTGACAGATATACATATCTGTTCAATATCTGTGCATGGTAGGACGACTTCATTGCAGCTTAGAAAAGTCCGGACAGCAACTATGATTCCACCCCCACGCTGATAAGCAGATTTACAACGATCAAATCGATATGTGTTAAAATAACGACAGTCAAATAGTTCAGTAGAAAGAATTCCACTATAAAGCCAAGTTTCAACTATAATGATGACATCGTAGTGTAGACAACTGGAGTTAACAAAAAGATTGTTAACTTTCGTTCGGAGACCACTTGCATTATGAAAATATTTTTTTAGCGAGGATAAACGAGCTGTTTCAGAAGCCGTAGATGGTGTTATAGAGTAAGGCCCTCTCAGGTGTTGTTGGGCCGTTGTTTCTTGTTGCGAAAAAAAATCATGCACAACAGTATGCAAAGGCCAAAAAGATCTCTTGCATATCAAATTGTAGAGCTCAAGGTTCCTACCGACTCTAATTTCGAATGAAGAGTAATCTTTTTCCGGTGTCATAATAAATTTTCGAATCGTAAGGTTCGACACACAAACTGATGGAACATTTTTCAAAATATAATTTAGTATTAAATCCTCCGAGGTTGATGGAGAAAGTCGAGACACAAAAATACTCTTTACTGGTGGTAAAGCAGTGAGTTCTTCAATTAAACGTTAGATTCGGATGTTAGGTACTGATTTGGTTTCAAAACGTGGTTAAATGAAACGCCTTGACCAACGCAGGTAACCTCAAGTAATAATATCTTCAAGGCCTGGAAGATTGATATCAGCTACGATCATTACTTTAAAATTTAGATCACAATCCTCAGACCTAGACCTACATTCAATCTATTAATTAAAAGTGTAATGCAAGTCCATATTGACAAGGTGTGGGAGTTCCCATGCTTCAAAGTCAATCTCAACTAGCCCCGATTTATGATCTTGCACCGTAATTGACAGCTCACTATGTACAGCGACAACATAAAACTCTTTAATTGTTACCTCAAAGACATCATAAATTTGGAGCAAAGCCAAAACTGTTGATGTATACCTCCAAATGTAAGAATACACTTTAATCTTTGCTACCGAAGCAATGTCCCTTTTACACACAAAACTCACTTACCAATGAATGGCTTCATAAATCCTCCCAAAACTCCCATGAAGAGACAAGATAACCGACAAAAATAATAAAACTAATATCCATAAGCGGAAAAACACAAAACAAAATAAAAAATAAAAACAATTTTGCATAACAAATGATAATTGTTTTGCATAATAACTTTTACTCGCCCATTTCATTTGCTTTGTTTTTGTTTTGCTATACTTTGTTGTTTCGGGATAGCATGGGAGTGGTCTATGCAAGTCCCCTCATCAAGGCAGTGGCTTTTTCGGGGGAACATTTTTCGTATCTCAAATGCAAATTCGTTGTAGTTCGAAACGAAAATTCTCTCCCTCGCTTTTCTTTGTGTTTGAAAAAAAAAATGAAATGTGAAATGAAAGACACACGAGTCCATTATCATCGCACCGTGAGCCATAGTCACAACTCAAACACAGAAACCCGAAACTATGAGAGGGCGGTAATTAGACGTGTGTTCCTGTTGCATTTGTTTACCTACAACTGAAACAAGAGCTTATTTATTATGCTAATCAATAGAAGTTACCAGTGGATGGGACTTCTTGGCCGAAAATATTGTAATGCGATGTGTTGTTGCAATTTTGAGATTGGCACTACTTCCAGTTGTTGATGGTAATGATGATGACTTTATGGCGGGATTTGCATAAGATGATTAATAGCGCGGTAGCGTGAAACAGTGTGCGATTCTTTTTTCTTATTTTTGTGATTATTTTGCACAACAAAAGGAGATCTAAAGTAATTATTTCAAAATTTGTATCAAAAAAAAGCACGAGAAGAAGAAAAATGAATGACAACTTAAGTCGGTGTAGTATTTATAAGTTCCCAAGTAATTGCAACTGTCAATACGGTTCGGATAGATGCAGATTTGATGATTGAGAAAGATGATTGATTTGCTTCGAACAGATTGGTGTACTGAACTGTCAGAACACAATCAGATGTGAATTGCAATGAGCTTTGAGTTTTATTGGCTTTTTATGAGGAGTCGGTGGTTGCGGTAATGTGTCGGTAAAGTGTGCATTAATTGGATTTGGCATTTTCAAGATGATTTTTTGTTGACACTCGGATGTGGAGTAATGCACTATCGATCAACATGCAGTGGCAGATTCAGGTGGTTTCCATGAACTGGCTGTTGGGTAAGTTTGAAGAATAGCTTGATAAATATGCCCCTATTTAAGTTTTATGGAAACGAATTGCAACACAAATCGAAGCCCTACGACTCATAGGGATACAGGAATGTTTTGTGCATAGACAAATATGAAAATAGATGTGCTGAAGTCGTCAAAAGCAGCTTTGTTAGTAAAGCCTAAAGTCCCAACAGTTTATGAAAATAAGTGCAGGTCCATGTATGTGACTCGTTAATGCAAACAATGACTAAATATTTTCTAAAATTTGTGTGAGTGGGTTTAGTACTAAGTAGTGTTTAGCACAGAGTAGAACCAGAAAGTCAACTGCGGCAAGGTAGTGCTATTATGTCCCCAACCTAAATTAGACCGGGAACCCTCGTCGCCATTTTTTATCGGTTAGTTTGAAATCAATTTAAAAAATGAACGTGTTCAATAACCGCGTCCGGACAGCCCGTTGTTGTTTTTTCGGTGTTAAGCATTCAGCAGGGACACAAACCCACTTCTAGCAAAAGCTATCTAAAGATATCCGAGAATCTTTGGCATACTTTTCTATTAAAAGTGATCAGCTGATAGAAAATTCATTTTTAGTTTCTTTTCAAACTAGTTTTTTATTTTGATGTCCGTTTATTTCAGATTTAAAGTCAATTAAATTATATGGTAATTGGAAAAACACAAATTCCAATCGTTTAGCAACGATATTTGAATGTTTTTTTGTTTTTCAAAGTTGAATTTTAAAGTTCGCAGCTGTTGTCGGCAGCAATCTGGAATAAGATATCTGAATCTTAGATACAGGTATCCGGAATAGCATATTCCGATATATTCTTGAACGCACCCAGTTTCGAGTTATAACAGTTGGGAATATGTTGAAAGCTTAATTCAAAATTTCCGCAATAAAAATTATTTGCCATTGCAAACTACAATTATAAAAAGTGGAATCAATGGCACTTCATTGCAGCCTGATATAACCGTTAATTCAAATAAGACACGGTCTTCGATTTCATAACAAAAATAATTTAATGGTGTTTCAGGTAAAGGAGGTACTCGTACTAGTTGACTTTCTGTATTATATACTCTGGGGTACTTAGGTTCATGTTATGCGGGTATGCACTATACAGGACATAAGGAACCCCGTTTAAAAACCTATCGTGTTTAAACAGCAGAAGTGTCTCCATTTTCATTGAATCAAGATTTTAGAAAAATTTTCCACACAAAACACAAAGCTGAAGCCTTTCGCTTAAGTACTTGTGCGGCTTAATTGCCTCCTTTAATTTTACATTTTTGGTATTTATCTGAGCACAATTTTTCTAAGTAGACACCCGCACGACTGGATTTGGGTTTAAAAAAGTGAATGCGTATGCTGTTAGCAGTTCCTTGCGTTTCATGCTTAAGAATAAAAAAAAATTTAAAGTAATAAAACTAATCTGGTACAATAATGAACTCGACATTACTGACTCTATTGTTGTCTCTGTAAAACTATAACTTTTCATAAAACAATAAACTCGTTCGTTGAACTTTACCCAGGGATCACCCAGGTTTCCATGAAAACACAGAGTTGTCAAAAAACTTAAACTTTCAGTTGTCAAAAAACGCTAAACAACACTTCCCTGTTTGTGCATTCTATTTGACAGCACTGCTCGTTACCTGGACTCGTCCCCAGCAAAAACTTTTTTTTTCAACTGATTTGATGAGGTAAACATGTTCGAATTGGGCAAAAACTTAGTGCTACTTCAGGGCTAGTTGAGGGCAAACCCAGGGCTAAAAAAACACTCAGTTTGAGATTCAGGGCGAGTTTGAGTTTTTCAAAAAAGAAACGATTTGTGTTGACCACAGGGCAAGCCCAGAGCTGTAATGGTACGATGTAGAAAAAAGGTGTACCGTTGTAAAATTGTACTTCTTTGTTTCAATTGTCTACATCCCTTCTCAAGTTATAGCTTCACTAAAGATAACAACTACCAAACACTGTCGACGGCACCAGACAGGATCAGGGTGTTGTGGAAGTATATATCAACAGGTGTTGAAGCGTATGCGATGTGTGAGTGGTGGACGCACAACCGTAACCGTGTTGTATAATCTCCCATTCAGCTTAGGGGCCGCTTTTCTGTCACAGAAGATATGGAAATTTTCTCCCCCACTGCGTCCAGCCTTGGCATATTCGATGATTGGTGTCGTCATCACAAGTTGCCATACATTAAGTGCTTCTTGCTCGTGGTGCCCGTGGCCAAGTGGTCAGCATGTTTGCATATTTAGCATAATGGCTCTATCGTCAGCAAAGAATAGTTAATGTACTTTGAGGTACTATGTTCCACAAGGTAGTTAAGGACTGTAACAAAGAGTAGGACTCAAGGCGCTTCCTTTGTGAACGCCTACTAAGTACTGGAACTGCGATACCCGTTGAACATCTTATCTTCGTCATTGCTCAATCCTCCATTACACATATTCCCAAGCCTATATTACTACTCGTTGCCTGAGGGCAAGATGTTTTCAAAGATTCTGCTTAGACTTTGAAATGAGGCTGGAGGATGGTTGGGCCATGTATAGCGGATGGATCCAAACGCTCCGGCTCAATGGGGTTTCGAAGGCACATTGCAGGGAAATCGCGGAATTAGAAGACCTCGCCTTAGGTGGCGCAATCAAGTCGAAGAAGACCTTAACCGTGCAAAACTGGAGAGAGAGCTCGCCCGAGATCGAAGTTGTTGTAGAAAGATGTTGGTTGAGGCCCAGGTTCACCCCGAACTGTAATGCCCACCTAAGTAAGTAACTTAGACTATGGATTGAATCTGTTTTTATTATTATTAGATAGCTATTACTCATCAGAGTCAATCTTTAAAGTTTGAGACATTTGCTTTGCAGGTTTGCAGCTTTGTGTATCTCCTTTTCCTTTGTACAATGGTAGATGGCAGTTTTCTTTTCATTGCTTAGGCAGACTCTTTTGGGGATGAGAATCGTGAGCCATCTAAGCCAATCAAGAAGAAAAAGATCTCAACTAAATCAGAGTGCAAAACTTTAGAAAGTTTGTCGAGAATCGAAATTGTTGGCTAAAGATGTTGAAGCCCAGGTTCACCCAAACCATTGTATATGTAAACTATAGTAAGTTCAAAAGGCGATTTAACAGTCTTATGGAACTGAAAACTTTAATGCACCACCGAAATAAAGTAAATTTTTGTTTTTGTTACTTCTTCGACTGTTACGTCGGTTATTCCCGTTATCTAAGCAAGGTTTTGCTTCTGAAAAGTGTTCTCGAGGAAACTGTTCAGTCAATATACCAGTAAAATAATCTCGGCACCTGTGACCTGTGCAGAGTTTTGTCTTCATCTACAAATATTTGTCCTAGAGCATAGTTAATGAATTTAGTCGAATGAATATCCTGAGATTTCTCCTTCTTTGAGCGAATATTTTGCAGACTATTGCTCTCTTAGTCATGTTGCTTGGTCGTATTTCTAACTTTACTTGATTTTCAGCAACCGTGGAAGAAACTTCTTCCAGCTACCGATGCATGTGTTGCCGTGCTCCATGACAGTTGGACGCACACCTTCTTTGCTTTTTTTGCAGGTTCTGTATTCCCAATCAAGGCGAGCCTTTTCATCTCTATTATTTTAGCACTTAAACGAATTTGGCTTTGATAGGCACTTTCTTCATACTTATCGGTGTTTGAGCTCCACCATTCTAAATTCCACCATTTTTCTTTTGCTTGTCGGTAAAGTCCCTTTGAATTCCCTAGCATTATTTGTCTCCCTTTACACAAGTTTGTTGCAGGAAATCAAACGTACTATGTTCTGCGCTTCTTTCGCTTTTGATTGTGTTGATGCGGTGCAACACTGATACCTCTGCATAGCTCATTTCCTTTGTCCAAATTATACCACTTGATTCTCTTAGTGACCCTTGATGGCTTGATTTCTTTCACCTCCTGCATTCAAATTCTGTTAGCAGAAAACGGTGTTGGTTGGTGACAGCTTCACCCAATCTTTTAAAATCTCCATTTGGGATATTCTTAAGTGAATTGTGAAGATGTAGCCAAGATGCATTTTTTTCCACCAACTCCCATCCAGATTGAGAAGCATTTGCACTGACAATGATTCCCTCCCTTCTTGCTTCACCAACGGTCACCTGACTTTACACTGCCAAGTAGCTCTTCCGCAAGAACGATAACGATTCTGATCGTCGACCTGAAATACTCCTATGTGCAACACAGGCTTTTAAGATCATCAATTTTAAAGTTTTAGAAACAGATGGATGGGATTTCATTTGGCTAGAAAATTGAATGAAGAAACTCTATAGAACAATGAAGCAGCTATATGAATTCTATACGTTATGAAAATGAGTGCTTAGTCTTAATTGAATTGAATTGAACTCTCCTCAACAACCTTCAATTCCAGTTATATCGCTTAGAGCACATCGGTGCTCTGTTACACATCGCGCCAACTTGACGAAACTCTCCCATTTTGTTATAAAAAAAATGTAAAATTAATTCCAATCCATGATTAGAGTGATTTATTATTTCCATTTTTTTCGATCATCTTTAGCGGAACTTTGTTTTCAATTTATGCGACAGAGGTAAGCGATGTCTGCAATTTAAGAGATAAATTGTATTAGGCTAAAATTGAAATATAATATCCTCAAACAATTTCGCTGGTTGACCTCATAGGATTATTATCGTCTGATTAACATAATAGTTAAGGATGTCAAAATTTATTTGGAATACAACAATAGACGATGTGTATCACGGTAGTTTTATTACTCTTAAGCCTTTTTATTGTGAGTCTTGAATTGATGGTGCTGAAATGAAGGTCAGGTTTGGCCAGATAATGTTTTGATTAAGTTTCTTTTATATAATTTTTGATGAAGCAAATAAAAGAAACAATGCCGCGAGAAGACAAACAAAGTTGATATGAGGTGGTTAGCATGACATTTGTCATTCTGTTTCTCATAATCTTTAATCAATGAAACCTTTGGGACTAGTTTTCATTGTTGTCCCTCGGAGCTCAGAATCGGGCGATGGTTTTTTCTCGATTGGTCTAAAAAACGTACCAAGTACCGAGATTCGTGAAAGCCTTCCCGTCAAAACACCATCTTAAAAAGAAAGTCCTGGTCGGACTAGGGCCTCAACCAACATGCTTCTCCAGCCAGCTCGGTCCCTAGCTAGCTGCCTCCAGTTTACACGCCAAGTTGGTTGAGGTCCTCTCCTACTTGCGTGCGCCACCTGAGTCGCGGTCTTCCTCTACTGCGCCGTCCCTCGGGATTGGATTCGAAGACTTTCCGGGCCGGAGCGTTGGTGTCCATTCGCTCTACATGACCCAGCCGTCTAAGCCGCTGGACCTTGACTCGTTTGACAAGGTCAGTGTCGCTGTACAGCCCGTACAATTCGTCGTTAAATCTTCTTCTCCACTCTCCATCTATGCAGACGGGACCAAAAATCACCCGAAGAATTTTTCTCTCAAAGCATCCTAAAGCGTTCTCGTCTGCCTTTAACAAGGCCCATGCCTCTGCGCCATATATAAGAACCGGGATGATAAGTGTCTTATACAGGGACACTTTAGTTGCTCGAGAGAGGACTTTACTACTCAAATGCCTTCTTAGTCCGAAGAAACAGCGATTGGCAAGAGTTATTCTTCGTTTGATTTCAGCGCTGGTGTCGTTGTCTGAATTAAAGCGGCACCTAGGTAGACAAAGTCCTTATCTGCCTCAAAGTTATAGCTGTCTATCGTGACGTTCTGTCCAAGACGTCGGTGTTGGGTGTCCTTTCTTGATGACAGCATATACTTGGTCTTGCCCTCATTTACCACTAAACCCATCTTCTTCGCTTCCGTCTCAATGCTCATAAACGCGCCATTGACATCACGCTGCGTTCTTCCAATTGTGTCAATATCGTCGGCATATCCGAATTGAACGGATCTTTGAAAGATTGTGCCTCTTGTGTTGACGTGGGAGTTTTGCACTATTCTTTCAAGAACGATGTTGAAGAAGTCGCATGACAGTGCATCGCCTTGCTTAAAACCTTTTTTGACATCGAATGTATCGGTGAGATCTTTTCCGACCCTGATGGAGCAGCGTCCGTTCTCCATCGTCATCCTACACAATCGGACAAGTTTGGTAGGGATGCCAAAACTAGACATGGCTCTATATAACTCCTCTCTATAGATGCTGTCATAGCCTTAAAATCGATAAAAAGGTGGTAGGTATCGACTTGAAGCTCCTGGGTTTTTTCCAAGATCTGCCGTACTGTGAAGATTTGGTCTATGGTGGACTTTCCTGGTCTAAAGCCGCACTGATAAGGACCTATCAGGTTGTTGACGAATGGCTTCAGACGCTCACACAATACGGCAGAGAGGATCTTGTACGCGATATTAAGAAGACTGATACCTCATACACCAATGTATCACCATTATATTCCTTAAAAAAAAAACCGGAAGCTCTACCACGATTAAGGCTACGATCATAACTTCTACCGCACACGTTATCGAGTGATACGTTACTGATCTACGTGAGTATGGCACTATCGCTCGAGCTATCGAGCAATCTAGTAACACAGTTTGATATTCTCTCGTCAGTAATCGAACGGAATTTGACTCAATTTCGGTATGGTGTGTACCTTTTTGCTTATACTGTGGCCAGCTTTCTTAGTCTAAGTCGCCTCCCTTGTACTGTTTCGAGGGGCACTGGTCATTGGTTGTAGTTAGATCGGAAAAGGAATCCACTGAAACCTGCGAGCGTTGAACTTGGCTTCGTGCGCTGTTCTTGTCTCTGTGAGATCACAGTTTGCGCTTTCATAGATTTGACCATCGGTACCGCAGATACGAAACACTAAACGACTGCTTATTACGAACAAGGAACAATTTGGGAGCCGCATAAAGTCCGAAGGAGAGGGCTAAATCCTAAGAGGAGAGGGTCGAAGGTGAAATTGACTCTCAGGAAGAGGTTTGTTTTTTACCGCAGTCACATTTAAATCAAAGAAAGGCCTCTGTGGATTGGAGCAATTCAGAGACTTGGAATCTCCTGTTTCGAGTTAAAAGCCTGTAACTGGGGTGCAAGAGGTTGATCTATATCCCATTAAATAAATTTAAGCACACGATAAAGGTCACAGAACACATACTACCGAAAGCCTTTCCTTAAATCTTCTCGCCAATAAGCTCAGAGATGGCACCTCTGCGTGGAGTGGACTTTCTCAACTTTTCTGCGTCGGTTTCCTAACTCCAAAACTATTCAATCAGAGCGTATTCCAGCACTAGCTACATAGGTAATGTCAGGATTAACTTAGCTAGCGTCTACGGTTGATATTTTGTTTTATGTGTTTTTGTGGATTGTAATGTCGGGTAGATTTCGGCTCGATTTTAGCAACATTAGGGGGTTGCGATCGAATTTCTTTGCTGTGTACGCTCACACTGCAAAATGCAGGCCAGCTGTTTTGGCACTAAGTGAAACACAGGTGGGTGTTGGTTCTGATCCCTCAGAATTCAACCTGCCTGGATATAGCTTAGTGCCACTATTCTTTTCCTCCCATGGCCTCGCCGTATATGTTAGACATGATATTGCTTACCAACTTCTACCACAATACGGCCTATGTTCCAATACGAACTTTAATTTCATGTGGTTAAAATTCACCGTCCGTAAGCAAATCATTCATTATTGTTTTATTTATAGAAGCCCCAATTTAGATAGCAATTCAACCTCTAACGAGTTTGATGCGCTATCGGACTCCATAATAAGAATTGTTTCCCTTTATCCTCACACTGAAATCGCAATTGCGGGCGATTTCAATGTACACAATTCTGGTTGGCTTCGACATTCTGGCCAGACAACACCCGAAGGAAAATATGTTGAGATCTTCGCTGAGTTTAACGAATTAACTCAACTTGTTGATGAGCCCACTCGGGTTCCAGATATTGAAGGCCATGCGGCCAACACTCTTGACTTATTTCTCACTTCTCATCCCGAAAAATATAGGGTTATAGTATCATCTCCTTTAGGCAAATCGGACCATTGTGTCATATCATTAGATTTTTCGTTCTCCGTCACGGTAAAAAAAGATAAAGTCCCAAAAAGAACTGTATGGCAATACGAGAAAGCCAATTGGGACGGCCTGAATAATTTCTTTCGAAATTTTAATTGGTCATTGTCATTGTGCTTTCTCGACGGAAACGTTGATGCATCAGCTGATATGATATCTAACGTAATTCTCAACGGCATGAGAAATTTTGTTCCTCACAGATTAAAATGTATCATCCCCAAAGAGAATTCGTGGTTTGATTCAAGCTGTAAAGAGGCGATTAGGGATCGAGAAAGTAGTTTTCGAAAATTTAAAGACAACCCGACTGTAGAAAATCGAAATTTGTTCAAACGGGCCAGAAATATCTGTAATGCTCAAATACAAAGGGCTAAGTTTTTACATGACCAAAAAGTAAGGCAAAAAATACCATTGTGTCCAAACGGAAGTAAAAACTTTTGGTCTTTTGTCAAGAACATTAAGAACTCGACCACGTGATCGGTCCCAACGCTCGTCTTCAATGACTCTCCGTATGTCAACTCCATCGACAAAGCCAATTTGCTGGCAGCTCAATTTGCTGCCAACTCGACACTTCCTTATAGCGTATTGGCTCCACCTGAGCTTGAGTCTGTAGATTCTGTGATGAAGCAGATATTTTTTCGAACTCGCTCGGTTGCGAGAGTCCTCAAAGACCACATACATAAATCCGCTGGTCCAGATGGTATCCCCGCCGTTACACTGCGTAAACTTTTCCATCTTTCCTATTCTGCTGGGATTTTTCCGAGCAGATGGAAAACTGCATTTGTCCAGCCGGTCCCTAAAAAAGGCGAATCTTCCTCTCCTTCCAATTACCGTCCAATTGCACTAACGTCCCTTCTTTCCAAGGTCATGGAAACGTTGATAAATCGTCAACTTATGAAATATCTTGAAGAACGAAAGCTTCTTAATGACCGGCAGTACGGCTTTCGTAGCAAACGGTCCACTGGTGATTTGATGGCTTATCTCACCGAAAAGTGGAACCAATCTTTACATTGTTTTGGAGAAAGTAAGATTATTGCGCTTGATATTTCTAAAGCATTTGATAGAGTTTGGCATCAGGCTCTTTTATCGAAAATGCGTGCTTTTGGTATAGATGAGTCTCTTCTTCGTTGGATTAGAAATTACCTTTCCGACCGTTCAATACAAGTTGTGTTGGATGGCTTCAAGTCTGATACCCACTTAATAAATGCTGGTGTGCACCAGGGCTCCGTTTTGTCTCCGACTCTCTTCCTCATTTTCATTAATGATCTCTTGTCTGAAACTTCTAATCCGCTCAACTGTTTTGCTGACGACTCGACCCTCAGCTTTTCATATTCGTTTCCGAATTCACGTCCCTGCTCTTCGGATGTGGAACTGGAACGGTTGCGTATGATAAGCTCATTGAATTCTGACCTTGACAGCATTGTTTCATGGGGTCTTATGAACCTAGTAGAATTCAATGCTTCGAAAACTCAATGCTCTTGCCGTTGAAGCTTAACATTCCCCCATTGCCATTATCCCTGAATGGTACCTGCATCGAAGAAACCGAAAAGCTGTCAGTACTTGGTATGTGTGTAAACGATGATCTTCGTTGGAATGACCACATATTTGAAGTCGCCAAAAACGCTGCTAAATGCTTAGGTTTCTTGAGACGATGCAGGAAGTTCTTCACCCCTTCTGATCTGGCTACAATTTATAAGGCCTTCATCCGCCCAAAACTGGAGTATAACTCTCATATCTGGTCAGGTGCTTCTCAAACATCTTTGCGCCTACTTGATAGGGTACAAAATAGAGCGTTAAAACTGATAGGTGATAGTTCAATCGTAGAATCGATTGATTCTCTTGGACATCGTCGAAACGTTACCTGTCTCTCTCTCTTTTATCGCTTTTTCCACAAACAGTGCTCTAGTGAAATAGCCAGCTGCATTCCTCCCTTGAAACAATTTAGGCGCAACACCCGCCTCGCTAGGAATGCTCATCAGTTCTGCCTTGAGCCCAACTTCGGGCGTACAGTCAAGTATAGAGATTCTTATTTTAGTCGCACCACCCGAATGTGGAATGCTTTACCTGGCTCTGTGTTTCCCCTGCATTACGATTTACAAAGATTCAAAAGCAACGTGCATCGGTGTCTCCTTTCAAATCCTCTCCTATTTTCCTAAATGCTCGCACTGTGTTTAATAACATTATAAGGGTAGTCATAACCCCTTGATGTGCGCGTTAATTATAAAAAAAAAGCCCCAGCATTTCCATCCGCAGTTAAGACGTAAATGTAAATCAGAATTGCTAATCAAGTTAAACAAAACCGTCAGGCAGGCGACTATATGGCTTAGATTCCTAAACTTTCAAAACAACTTTCTGGAGAAATAATCGCGAACAATCTTCATACTTCAACTCATCTATACCGCTCCGTATGGAGCGTAACCAAATAAACCTATAAAAATACCACCACGGATAGTAACCCTTAAAGTCAATAATATCTAAACAAAAAAAGGTTTACCATCAACAACTGTTCGTAAACAAAAACAAATTAGTGAATTTGGTTATTTTACTATTGATAGAAATGGTATTATAATTCAAATGATCACTTCGCCTATGGCTGATGAAAATGTAAATATGTTTTGATAATAATTTATAACACTTAATGGATTGATTGTGACAGAAAACAGACAGTTAAGAGGTCAATAAAAGACTTAACTTGGAACAGAATAATAGAATCTATAGCTGAATACGTACAAAAACAAAAGTTGCTTCAGAGTGCTTTTCTTTCATAAATATGACGTATTGTTTTTTCTACCTAAGTGAGCACCGAAGTGACGAATTAAGAACAGCGTTACCGAAGTGGCACAATTGTGCCATTTTGGCACCCTTCAGTCTCGATTGGCACCTTGGCACCTTTAGCTCTCATTCGGCACCTTAAGAGCTTGATACATTTTAATGAAGAAAACTTAATAAAGTCATTCAAAAAAGACTGAAAGGAATGTTTTTTCTTCAAGTAGTGAAACATACATATTGTGTGTGTGAATACTAATTCATGCCCAAATAATCGTAATGATGCTTTATGGGAAAGTATTTGTTTTTTGTGTTTTTAAATATCTCTCTACCTTTGAAGGGCTGGTGGCACCCAGTTGGCACCTTTGGTTACCGAAAATGGCACCTTAAAAAATTTTACTGCGGCAACGCTGATTAAGAATGCTATTGCGAAAAATGTTTTAATGAGACAGAGTGTAAGCAATCAATATAAATTACCAAAAACACAACACCTAAGAGCTGTATAGACGAATGTTCTGAACAGACTTAAATGAATCTTGTTGAACAAAAGCCAACATAATTTATTATTGGCTTATGAACTGCTTGGCTAATGTAGGTTGGGATGTTGATTGATCATCAGAAAAAGAAGCAATAGACGTAATTAGGAACTTTAAACATGAAATCATCTTGCTTGTTATTCAAATACAACGTGATGCGTACCAACAAATCATATCGGCGGTGCATACCTGGTAAACACACAAAAATGCGTGCTTGCTCTATGGCTACGGTGACCATCCGCTGAGTAAAACAGTTCATTATTTGGAAGAAATTGATCATTATGCATTATTTTGGTATCAAAAAACATTAAAATGTTTTTATTGTTTAGTTTTTATATAATTTCGTAATGATGTGAAGGTGCCTTAATGCAAAAATGGTAATGTAGTTAAATTTCTCATTTTGGAACACAGCCCTTATCACTTTTTGAACATGCGTGATTTCTTAAGGATTTTGGTTTTATAAAAACATGAACTCAAATTTAATTATTTAAAATCACCTTAAAATAAGCCTAATACTGTATTTTCACTATTTTCACCTAGCACTTAAACTTACCTAGTTTAAGTGCTGGGTGAAAATACAGTATTACGCGAAACCACTCCAAGCCTACATGAAAATTTATATGCCATACAAAATGAAACCATTTCAGTTGCTAAGTTTCACTGAAATCTACTCGAAACCTAGTGACGAAAATCGTTCTGAACGCATTTTTCCAGTGAGTTTGACGTTTCATAGCAGTGCCTCTGCTGACCTGTTGTCACATTCTTGTTTATAGACAAAAACAAGCAAAACAAAGAAAAGCAAGCCGCCGCGTGCCGTCCAGATGCAAACACTTCTAGGTTAACACAAACCATCATCCGGGAATGAAATGTAGTTCAACTTCAAGTGGAAATGTAGTATTAGTGTCACACTAGCTTAAAATGACACTTGAATCAGTTTATAATTGATTTTAACATCACATTTACTTATGGTCTATTCCCATTGCGAAACAAACACGTTTTTTGCAAAAAACCTAAAAGTTTTCCCATACATTTCTCTTAAACGACATGTTTTCATAAACGAGATGTTTTCAAGTCGTTTTGGACATACGAGGGCAGTCCTATAAGTACTTAACTTACAAAAGAAAAACCAAAATTTTGGAAAAGCGTTGATTTATTTTTCAATATAATCTTCTTTTAGTTCGATACACTTAACCCAGCGATGGTCGAACTTCTTTAACCCATCTGAAAAATACGTTTTCTCGAGTTCTGCAAAGTAGGCCTCCGTGGCGGTGATGACCTCAAATTTCGACACAAATTTCTGCATGGCAAGTGATTTTTTCAAGTTTGGAAATAAAAAGAAGTCGCACGGGGCCAAATCTGGAGAATAGGTGGATGGGGCAATAGTTCATAGCCCAACTAGACCAATTTAGCCGTGGCTCTGAAGTGGTCACACAGTTGCGTTTGTTGTCTGGAGTGAGCAAACGCGGCATCCATCGCGCCGACAGCTTAGGTTAGGTTAGGTTAGGTGGAAGTGGCTGTCAGTCAATGAGTACATTGCCTGACACACTTAGGCCGCAAGGGCCCATTGTGATACCACAGAGATCAGCAAGTTAATCACCTACTGATCTCAGAAACCCGATGTAAGATTAACGAGTTGATCACCCATTTATCTTCCATTACGGGACTAGCCGGTTAATCACCTGCTAGTCGAACCACGCGGAACTTTCAAAGTATTTCGAAAGAGATTTAGGGTCTATGTAAGCTAAGTCGCTAGTATCATCGAAGAAGAATTCACCGAGATGAGTTTTCCTCCTATGAAGTAGTGCAGGGCATGAGCAAAGAAGGTGTTGAACGGTTTCTTCCTCCTCCTCGTCCATGCAGATTCTGCAGAAATCATTGGAAAACACACCAAGTCTTTTGGCGTGTCTCCCTATTAGACAGTGTCCCGTAAGAACACCTATGGTAGAACCTAGATACAGACGGTTCAGGGCCAACAAACTCTTCGAGCGTTTTGAGTCAACACACGGCCAAACTTTTTTGGTTGCAAGGCAGTTGTTACTCTCAGTCCATCTAGTGTTTGTTATCCTTGAAGCGTCTTGTCTAAGTAGGAGTTTACATGTAGCGATAGGTACACCTATGTTGTTCCATTCTGAGCGTAGGGAAGTGGTCGTGCCCTTTTTGGCTAGTTCGTCTGCCATACAGTTGCCTGGTATGTCCCTGTGCCCTGGCACCCATGAAAGGTGAATGTTAAACTGATTTGACATCTCCCTCAGAGACATCTGACAATTTTGGACCGTGATGGATTTTGTAGAGACAGAGGCAAGAGATTTAAGGGCAGCTTGGCTGTCTGAGAAGATCCGAATATCCGTGGAGGATATGACGTTTTCTTTGAGCCAAGACAGCACCTCCTTAATCGCCAGAATTTCCGCTTGGAACACACTACAATGATCGGGTAGGCGGAAGAAAAGACTGAGATTCAGTTTTTCTGAGTAGATTCCACTTCCCACACCTTCGCTGGTTTTTGAACCATCGGTGTAGAAGTGTATTGCTTCACTTTCCAAAAGAGCGCCATTTTCCCAAGCTTCTCTTGAAGGTATGGTTACTTGGAAATTATTGTCAAACACCAACTTGGGGGTGGTGTAGTCGGATCGATTCGGTAAGAATCTAAAGTTATCTAGAATGGTAGTGTGGCCGATTTGATTATTGGTCCACTGTGATGTAGCTCTGAGTCGAGTAGCTGAGCTAGCTGCGACTTGTTTGCTGAAGATATCTAGGGGTGTGAGATCTAGTAGTACATTGAGGGCGTCCGATGGGGTTGTCCTCAGTGCGCCACTAATACACAGACTAGCCGTTCTTTGAAAGCCGACAGCTTTCTCATGCCCAAAATTTCATGCAGGATATGACCCATGCGGTCTTTGAAGATGCCTACTATCTCAGCTATCTCGCGCACCTTCAATCGGCGGTCTGCCAATACGAGATCGTGGATTTTTGTCACATTGTCCTCTGCGGTAGCCGTTTTCGGGGCACCTGGGCGTTGCTCATCAAAAACCGACGTGCGACCACGTTGAAACTCGTTGAACCAATTTTTGACGATCGCCATCGAAGGAGAAGAGTCACCGTACACAGCATACAACCGCTCTTTGATTTCGCTGCGTGATTTCCCTTCTAAAAACAAGAATCGAATCACTGACCGATATTGCTCTTTTTCCATTTTTCTTAAATCCGCTGACACGTTTGCTTCCACACGCGGTTAAAACAAAACTACGAGTCCAATTTGGCTGAAATTTTGACAGTAGCCTTCTAAAAAACTGTACTACACTATAGTAAGTTTCTCTTGCGATAGTGGCGCTATTGGGCGGAGAGGCTAAGTACTTATCGGACTGCCCTCGTAACTCATAGGAAAACTAGTGGTAGTCGCACAGGATAGATGCTATTTCGTATGCTGGATTCGTTCAACCATTACAGCTGTCAATTCAAGCACCTTGATTTTTAGTAATTAATGATAAAAATTTACTTGTGTTCGACTCAATTTCTTTATTTTGCAATAAATAAGTGTAATAAAAGAGATTTTTCTAAAAATAAAAAAAAGGTACAAAAGTGGTCGAGACGTCAAACAAAACTGGTGGGAACAGGTTAGCTCGTTTTCGTTAACGAATTACGTTTTTGTCCCGGTGGAAATAGGCTATGAGAGTTACTCTGAATTAAAAAACCGGAAACCTTCCTTTCAAATACTTAAAACCTTGCTCTAACTCATTTGACGTTTCACATTTGCTTTGCATTTTGTGTGATTTATTTCGGAACTAGTATTTGTTCTGAATAAAGTATTTCTAGACCAAAACTAAACTTTCATTTCAAATTTTCGTTTTCAATTACAATTTATGCTATTTTTCAACTGAGTTTACTTTTTTAGGTGTAACAGACTTCTTCACCTCATTTGCCTGAACTGTCAAAATTTTGGTAAATAGTCACACTTGTTTTAACGAAGTCCATTTTAAAGTTGTCACTAGTTTGTGCGGTGCTTATAAATTAGGTCTGTTCGTTGAACTTTCCCCAGGGTTGACCCAAGTTTTCTTGACAACCCTATGTGTTGTCAAAAAAACCTGGGTTTTCTTTCCAGTCCTCAAAAAACGCTAAACCACAAATCACCACATATCCCTGTCATTAAAAAAAAATACATGCCATTTGACAGCCCTCAAATCGCCACAGCAAAAAGCTAGGGCGAGTTTGGGGAAAACCTATGGCAAACCTATGGCTCAAAAAACACTCAATTTGACATTCATGGCGAATTAAAGTTTCTCAAAAAACGCTTTGTGGCAACCCTAGGGCAACCCCAGGGCTTCAACGAACAAACCTATTGTTTGTATTCAATGACCCCATTTTAAAGCTAGAGCCGGCACTTTTTCCTAAAAACGCACTGACTAAGTTTTCGCTATTATCATCACTGAATTCATCTTTTTTCTCTCTGTTCATTATTTGGGATAAAAAATATGGTCACCCAAATCAATGGCCGATGTTATTAGATGAATAGGAAGAATTTGGATTGCACACACTCATTTTTTACTCAAAGCATTCACTCAAATAATTGATTGTTGTAACAAGTGGCCTTAATTCCAAAATGCGTTTCTTACAATAGTTAACTCATCAGTTAAATGCCGACAACCGACGCCGACGTAACCTTTTAAAACGTCTCGTCTGTTGGGGTTCACTGACACTACGTTGAAAATCACTACGTTGATTTATACTTTCGTAACTGAGTGTTTTTTGTGTAAAGGTCCTTTGAACTTTTAATTTAATTAAATTGACAGTAAAGGGTGGGCTAGATAAAAGATTTTTTAATGCAATGAAGTGAATATATTTAAATTTTCCATGTATGTTGGATTTATTAGTAGATGAGAGATGATCGGCAAATATTTCTATGGATTTTGGAACACAAGTCATTCTATTAACTTCTCCGGATGGGATTGAAGAAGCGCCTGTCACTCTGTCTGTCACTCAGATTTACCAAGACCTTGATGATGGTTTCAGGCAGTAGCTTACGGATTGCTTGGACGATATTGGCTTGAAGTGCTTGAATCGTCTCCAGATTGTTGGCCAAACTTCTATTCTTCACAATTTCCCATAAAAAAAAATATCCAGAGAGGTCAAATTGCAGCTCCGAGTGCACCAATTGACATTGCCAAGATGACCGTTTACACAAGTTGGGAATTTTATCGATTGTGGCATGAACTGTGTCCTGTGTGGCAAGGTGAACCATTATGCATCAGCCAATGGTCGTCCAAGTCCATGTCATCAATTTCAATAAAAAAAAGTCTGTTAACACGACTTTTCCACGCCCACCGTTGACCGAAACGTTTTCCCCATCCACATTCTCGAAGACAAATGTGTCACATGATGCCACTATTTTTCAAAACTCACCAAACTGTCTCTTAAGCTTTTCCACAGTAATGTGCGAGTTTTCCGAGCTCTAGATGCGGCAATTTGTTTGTTAACGATGACCTTCAAGACGAAAATGTTGAAATCAATGGCGAATTGATGTTCGTGGATTGAGTCCTACACTCTCGGGTAGAGCAGACTTATTCTCGTCTGTGCGAACTGTCTGAACTGCAGTCCGAACTTTCCGAGTCTCATCAAATTTCTGTACAAACTTGAGTAGAGCACGCTCGGTATAAGCTTCATATCGGCCAAAACTTTTTTCAAATATTTAACGCATTGTTTGGGTTACAGTACAGAGTACTCACTTCGTAAATTAAGTTTTTCCAACGTCGTTCAAGCATAAAGTGACTAATTTCGTTTCACGAAAATATAATAGACTTTACCTCAAAAACTCGAAATGAAAACAGCTGTCAGTGTCGAAACAGCCTTTGATTTAAAAAGAAACCACTAGATGGCCAACATCAATCTAAAGGTGTTTTTTTAGAGGAATACAAATTCAAAATGAAATGAAACACATAAAAATAAGTTTCATTACCATTTATTATTGGTTTGATTAAGAGATATTCTTGTAGGTACTCTTACGGCTTGAAAATCATTTCGGGCTTATGGACCCAACGGCTGGCTCGAATGAAGCGTAACCTGGAATTTCCGACCGCTTTATTGAGCAACTGGGGTTGTGTGTTTGTAAGCGTTGATCTAAAGTAAGTCCTTTCATTGCGAAATGATAATACGTATTAACCATAAAAATGCGCCAAATGTCTAATTGACAATCACTAGAAACTACCTTACCGACCTTGTTAGAGCAGCGTGAATTCTCCAAAGTTATCGTGCGAGTTTTTGTGGGAACTGTTCAACTTTTGTCCTTAAATACTGCCATTAGTTGCCTTAAAATTCTTGTAATGGTTAAAGGCCACCCTTGTTCTCTTTTGCATCAACATCTGTCGTGTTTTTTTTTTTTTTTTTGATTGAATTCTTCATCAAACCACGAGTTTCGTTTTGCGGGCCAACTGAAACTCAAAGCATCAGGGACAGCGGTTTTAATAGCATGTTGGCATTGCTGCCACTGGCCTTCAATGCTAGTGGCAAATGATTCAAGTATTGTTTCAAGGACACTCGATTGGAAAGGCATTGATCATTTGGTCATTCCTTGCGATTGTCGCTTTCCAAAGTCATATCGCTTCACAGAATACAGAGCTAGCTGGTTCGGGTCATGAACAAGAGATGGTCATTCGTGTCATGACCAGAACAAGGTAGAAGTCTGAGTCAAAATGGACGCTTCGCAAAGTTCGGACTTCAATAACACTGGAAGCGTATCTTGTGTTGATCGAAACATGTTCGTATTGTGTGACAGTTGTGATAGAATTGATCTCCGGATCATTATCTTAATTTCATTTTCTTGAAAAGCGCTCTCGAACTTAGCCCGCCAAAAATTGTAGGTCACAGAAATGCGCTAGCCCTACAGGGCTCCCGAACTTTACTGAGCCATCCTCTTTTCTATTTTATTCATTAGATGTAGTCAAAGTTTGACACTGACAGTTAATCTTTAAATGACTTGTGTCAGTTTCAGCAAATAAAGCTAATGTTCCTTAAGGAATACAACTCGTTCCAGCATAGTTTCACAGTGCCATGCACTTTTCCAGTCAATACTTGTCTGTCGATTATCTTATAATCCCCAAATTTATCAATAAAAACCTTGGCGCAAACTCTACTCATGAAAACGATTTACAGAGCACAATAGTTCGCAGTTTCTCCGCACTCATAATAATTGGCATCAGTGTCTATATGAAGTACTTACTTCTTTAGATTTGTTAAGTATGTACTTCCATCATATAAGGCCACTCAATGATGGTCATTGCAATGGAGACTTAATGGAGAAAAATTACAGACTTCGAGCAGCCACACCTCTAAGAGCTGGACCAGCGTGTGTCATCGTCGAAATCAGATTGTGCGCGCGGCTCATCAACCTGTGATAAAGTGCCGATTGATTATTCAGAATATCAATGAAGCTTCTATCTGTGATGATCATAGCACTCTGCGCATCAGTCAAGTTATTATCTCCCTGTAAAAACACTTTGCATTGAATATTTTAATCAATGGCCGCACTCACACACACTCACAAACTGATCGAGCTCGCGAGCGCCATGGCATAGTACTACACACGAACACAATTGTGTAATGGGACTCAAAACATTTATTTATCACCAAGAAGACGGAAACCGGATGATGCTGATGATGTGAATGGAGCTGTTCCAATGGCATCGGCAGCATATTGAAAAGACAACACGATGATGACGAGACAACGACGTCAATGACTCCTCACAACACGGGAAAGTTGATCTATGCTCGCTGCTGTCTACAGTAGATATAAACTCAAAACGAAGAGCGCGCGACCTAAGCGTCATCATCTGCATGTGCAGCAGCATCTCCTCCGGCATATGACCATTTGGTGAACTCTCTCGACAGCGAGCTGCAACTATTGTATAGTAATCTGACGGCATGGGCATGCCTGCATGGAATAGCCCCTCGTTTAAGTGAAGATCAAGCCGCTATCTGCTCTCAGGTCGTGATGAGCAGCGTGTTCAAACCAAAAGAGACCACAGATATGCGCGACACTATACCCAGTGATGCTAATAAAACTATATTCGCGTTCCCATGGCCAGGGACACTATACACTTTCTTTGGAATTACGATTCGGTTCCGATATGATGTGAGGTCTTCCTCAATGTATGTGCGGTGTTTTTCCTTCAACGTATTTCGTATAAGAACTGCACAGCAACACCACACAGCACCGGCAGTTACAATGAGGAAGTGCAAAATGCTCGTCAACAGGTGTTTCTAAACGAGTTAAAGATGCACCTAACGCCAACGCTACATCGGATGGCATCAGCATTAGCACTACAAGTAACAACAACCAACAGAAAAAAAAAAAAATAATAGCTGCAACATACTTTTCTCGCGTAACCTTTTTGCGACGATTGTAACCTTTGCAATGGTGCACTGTAGCACCCAAGACCCTGTGTGGGTTGCCAGCTTTTTATATATAAGAACGGGGCATATGCAGATATAGCAACAATAGCGCGGCTCCTCGAAAAAGAAAAACACTTAAACAAGCCACCAGTTATAAAACAAACAAAGATGACATAAATTGCATGGATGCGCTATCTTGAAGCAGCATCGCCTTAGAGAGTGTGCTCTGTCAGTTTCCGGAAATCGTGCAACATCTTCGGTATAGGCTTGAAAATTAATGAATACCGTCTTCGGTTCTCTTTTGTTTGACCAGGCTAATGGTAGCTTATTAGGTTTCTGCCAAAAAAGACACGAAACATGTATACTCGGCGCTGACTGTGTCCATTGGCACTAGAAAAGCTAATGCATTAATCGTGTGCTTCATCGTCGTGCATCATCTCGGTGAGATCTTTTCGCACATATGAGAGGTTTTCTTTGTTGGGTGTGAAGTTATGTGATTTATGCTTTGGATTTTTCCTCAGTTTAATGGTCGGTTAGTTGTTAATTCATGGGCGAATGCGAGAATTGGCAAACCGTTTGACACATGTGCTTGTGCCGTTCGTTGTGAAGAGGTCAAAGTTAGGTTTTTCAATTTTATCAAAAAGCAAACCGATTGACTGTCAAGCACTCATATTGTAGGTGGCAATGGTATTTGTGTTGAATTTTGCAATAATTCCACAGATAAACAATAGATTTTGAGAGAAATATGTGTAGTTGGTTATTCCTGCCCCTGGGCAACAACCACCGATTGATATGAGTAGGTCTAGGTATACCTTGAAGAAGAAGCTGTTTGCTTTTTTCTGGTATGTCACAATGGAAGAGTCATTGTTTTGTTTTGTTGTTTTCTGATGGATGGGGTTTTGTTGTGATTTCTTCTTCTTCTTCTTTTTTATGTTGTGGATTAAAATATTGCGTGTAATGGAAATTTTTACTCTGCAACTTCGTGCAACACGCATCAGTTTAGTTTCATTCAATAAAAGAGTATCTTCACCGCCGTACACTTTCTCACCAAACGAAATTTAGTTTTGTTTGTGCAGCGTAGAAATGTGCTTCCATAAGTAATCATCGGAATACTAAATGATTGGATTTACAAACATATTGAGTCATTTCGAATGCAAATGAATTTGAGTAGAGCAGGAAACAGGTAATTGGATTAAAATACTTTAAATTGTTGATTTAGATTTAGAAAGACATCAGGAATGGCGGCTAGTGTCTTTAGTCGGCGATTTAAGTTTCAGACTACTTTTCCAACTTTTTTTGTTCAGTTTTGATTATTTTGGTAGTGTGGTAGTGCCATTATGTCCACCCACGACCGGAAACAATCATCGCCATTGTTTGTCGGTTGGTTTGAAATCAATTTGAAAATCATCTATTCTGACCCTCAATGCAGAGCTGGTGGAGCTTGAAGGGTAGGTACGCTTTTTAAATCGAACTTAGGTAATTTGAGCTCAAACCAAAAGTCTGGCGCTTTGTTCTGGGCTTTTTTAACTTAAAAGCCTTAAATATGAGATTGAATTCATGAGCCGGGAAAGAAGAAACAGAACTCTTCTTTATTGGCTTCTCCTCTTTCCAGCTTCAATTGATCCCCGCCGGTGTTTTGCTATATTCTATTTTTACCAGTCAGATAGTGAACACATTAAGTTCTTTGTCGGTCTTCTCATCTTAAGCAAATTTTACTCACACTAAATTCTTATCCATCATCTATCAACCACTTTGAATGATAGATTAGTAGAATAATTAAAAAAAAGTTGTCGGAAGTATAGTACGAAGTGCTGGCGTGGTGAAGAAGATGTTTTCCATTTTATGCATGAATTTGTTATATATTTTATCAAAAGTTTATAGCGAGGTTTGAAAGGAGTGCTAGCTCGCGTTTTTATGATGAGGAGCTCGCTTACAGAGATGTAAATTGAGCAGTAACACCTAGGACTCACTAATAATTAATATTTTTTTGTTTTAAATTATTTTTAAACCAAATTTACAACATTGACTTTCGTCGTCTGTCGCGATCTATCGCCGATATTTTTACAAACTCTTGATTTCTTTTTAAATTTTTTTTTTTTTCTTTTTTTCTGATACATAGCGTAACGGATACAATGGATGGCACCCCTAAGCTTTTTTTCACTTTAAATTGTGAATTGCTCTCGCATTTTAAGAGTTAGGAATATGATTGATATGTCAAATTAAAATTTAAAGAATTTCTTATTTGAATGTTTTTAGAAAAAAATGTTTAATAAACAAAGTATTTTATAAAAACATTAAAATAGGAAAAGATAGTAGAAAGGTACAGTCATTGGCATCCAGGTACAATTGTTGGCACCCGAGGGTAAAATTATTGGCACACTTAAAATTGAAAGAAACACTATAGTTTTTCATGATAGCTTTATCAAAGTTAAATCATTAAACAGTTTATTATAACAAATACACTTCAATCAATGCGATTAAAAAAATGATAATAAAAAAAATTTATAAAAAATTAATTAAACATGTCATTTAAAGATCTCTTAGCTATCTCATATAGCTATTAGGAAATTACATTTCTTATTTTTATTAAAATTGCTTGTTTAACTGTTTTAAAACAGTTCATTCTTTGAAGTAAAAAATTAACTGTTAGTATTAAAAAAACAAAAATATTTTTAAACACATAATTAAATAATAGTAAAAATCACATTCCTCTATAAATTGCTTAGTTATTAAGTTTAAGTATTCTTGAAGAATATTTCAGTCTGTTTAGTAGAAAAAAGAGTAATATAACAAAAATCGCTCGTTCAATGTAATCAAAGAAACGGTTATTCATTTTAAAAACTTAAAAATAAATATGATTCTATTCACTAATTATCTTTTGTTTTCAAAGTCAAAAACTAGTTTTAATTTCTTTTTCCTTAATAAGTCATACAATTATTTTTTTTTTAAACAAATGGAGCAACAAAATAAAGGAAGATACTCGATGTTACGCTTATTAAGACATTTAATGTGATAATCTCTCATACAATTTGAGCATCTTATGCCGCAATTATCTGTCCTGGCGGTTTTTGTCATAAATTTTGTGCAGAAAAAGCAATTCTGTCCACCGCATACTTTGTTGTTTCCAATATCTTCAGTCGGATCCGAAAATAAGTTTCGTATGTGGTTTCCAGACTTTGGTGGGCTGTGCCCCTGTTCTGTAAGTACTGGTGAGAAAAACATTTTCTTGACTAACTTCATCGTAAATATCCAGCAGCATTTGTTTATCGGGAGAGTTCTCAATAGAAACCAATACATTGGAGGTCATTGTTTTCAAAGGTAACATTTTTGAAGGGGAAAGAGGTGGAAGATCAGCCAATGCACCGGAAGTTACAGTTTAGAAATTGTTTTTTGGGGGGAGGAAGCTTTTTTGTTAATTTAGTTAATTTATAAGGAATCTTTTTTGTTTTAATTTTTTCTATTAAGATAAGTTATAAAAGATCTTCTTCTTTAAAAATAGAACGATTTTATTTTTTCACAACATTTATTCAACAATGTTAATATACATTATTTTAATTTAATTTCGCAACGCGTTTCGGAAGACAAGTTCCATCATCGGGCTGAACTAATATCTGATAATATCTTTGATATTAGTTCAGCCCGATGATGGAACTTGTCTTCCGAAACGCGTTGCGAAATTAAATTAAAATAATGTATATTAACATTGTTGAATAAATGTTGTGAAAAAATAAAATCGTTCTATTTTTAAAGAAAAAGATCTTTTATAACTTATCTTAATCGAATAACACAACATGGAGACGAACACATACAATTTTTTACAAAATTTTTTTTAATTTTTCTAAGGTTTTAGCTTCTTTTTTTTTCGAGTCTCAGAGCTTTTCTTTTCTCCTTTTCTTCTTAAATCTTCTGTTTTCCTTCTTTTTTCTTTTTTCCTGTTCAATCCACGTGGAGTTGGTAATAACGAAGCTCTTATTATTTTTTTGCGGTTTTATACCTTTACGTAATGGTGTTTCAGGCCAATCTAACAAATCTGTGACTTCTACAACAACCGGATTACTTTCGGTTATTTCCGTATTGAAATTTGTAGCATTACCATTCAAAACATCGATATTGTCTCCATCAGCAAACAAAAATTCGTTGATTGCACTAATGTCCACCAATTCAGGTAAGTCCGAGCTTTGAGCATCAGTTTGTACTCCGCCACTAACGAATGTTTTTTTTTCTTCGACTCGCTTGAAAACGTTAATTATGAAAAAAGTGTAAAGTGAATGTATATATTTATAAAATCTTCGCTGTTTTCGTCATCCACATTGAATTTTTCTATTTGATCAACCTTTTCTTTGCCAATTATTTCACAAATGCTTTCAAACGCGTCTGTTGGAACCTGCACAGGCTGTTCTTCATTGTTGTGGCGGAAATTACTCCTTCCCAGACATTTAGAAAAACGAATGGCATTTTTATTGCATGGAAACAATCCACATGCCTTAAAACCATTTTGTATTGTAGTGGGCGAAATGCTTTTATCAACCACGTCTTTTAACAGCGGAGCAAACATTTGTTAGGTAAGATTTACACCAGGATTTTTTCGCCGCCAATCGCCCATCGCGTTGTTCCATGAATTTTTGAGTGGCTTAAAGGCTGCAACATCTGCTGGTTGTAAGATGCGAGTCGAGTTGGGGTAAAGTGCAATGAGGATAATTTCAAGTTGGACGCATAACTGGCTCACCTGAAGTGTCAAATGTGTACTGTGTCCATCAACAAAGAATATCACAGGGAGTTCTATTTTTTCTCGAACTAAGAACGGATGAGAAACTTTTGAAATATATTCATAAAAGGTTTGCTTTGTTATCCAACCGTTATCGCTAATACCGTATGCCCATGTTTCGGGAATACTTTTCCGAATTTCATCCTTTATTCTCTTAAAAGGATAAATTATCATCGGAGGGCACATTGATCCTAAAGCATTGAAAGAAAACATTACCGTTAGGTTTGCTTTCGCTTGACCTCTGTCGACTTCATAAATATTTCTAGCTCCCTTTGCGGCTAGAACAGACTTAGCTTTCGGACAAAGTAGAAAATTTGTTTCATCTCCGTTGAACATACGACTAGGGTCATCGAGAATTGAAAAAAAAATTGTTTTTGATTAGGTAGTCTTGTATGCAATCAAACCAACGGAATAAATCAGTCACAGACACATTTGCGCTAGCCGATGAAACAGGATCAACTGTTCTGAAAGTCACAAAAGGATGACGTTTTAAAAAGGATCTGAACCACCCTCTTCCAGGCATTGAATCGCTCCCAAATGGAGTTTCTCTGTGATTTTGTTTTAAGAACTCCTGTACAGCGCAAAAAAGATCCTCCTTTCGTTTGGGAAAGCCTTTTTCTTGACATACTTTTAACCAGTCAACAATTATTATTTCCTCTGCTTCGGTTAAAACAGTTTCTGGTCCGGGACGTGTCTTCAAAAATTTAGAGCTTATGCGAAATTGTAACGTTGATCTAGGCACGTTGACCTTTAAAGAAGCTGCTTTTTTGGATATAAACCCTCTCCTTATTTCTGTCAAAGCCTGCTGAATGTGTTCTTCTAGGTAGTTTTGCCTTTTTTTCCCCATTTTTCAAACTGAAATTTATATTATTGGCAGTGCCAATAATTGTAGTCCCCAGTACACGAATTATTGGCACCCCTTTTTTTACAACTTTAACAACTTTTTTTACCAAAAAACAACTAAAAATATTTAATTTATTATATTGTTATACTAAATATAAAAAATCTTCATCTAAAAACTCAAAAAACAGTCAAAAACGGACACTTACCAAATTTAGTCTCCTTAGCGGGAACACTGTGTTTTAAGCACTATTTTCTCTAATTAAGAACGACTATACACTTTCACTGACAAAGAAGAACTGAGAATGAAATACACATAAATAAGAATGCAGAAATTTAGAGAAATGATACAGATTATGAAAAAAACGTAATTTTTGCTCCTGGGCACAGAAGTCTTTGTGAAATTTCATATAGCATGAAGGGTGCCAATAATTAGTACAAAAATCGGGGGTGCCAACCATTGTACCCGTTACGCTAATTAAAATCGTCTATCAAATTCTGTCGATATTTGAGGGCTGTTTCCAGATACTTTATAAGCTGACACCAATCCCTTTCTCCATCCAATAGACTGACTATGGTGTTCTCATCGAGTGTCGCGGTTCCGAAGAAGTTTCTGGATATCCCTCTTAGAATTGGACAAATTCCCATAAAATGCATGTATGATTCTGTTTCATTCATGTTGCAGAGTGAACAGTTCGTATTTTCTTGTGCTGTTCTTGATGTTCCATTTAGCCTTATGTGCCCTGTCCTTGCCTTGAATGTCGATCTCGTTACTGAGGCTTTTAGACCATCGCTGACATAGCTCCTGCCAACTTCGTAGTTAAGCTGATGGTACAGCCCATGTGATCTCGTGAGATTTTCTCTTTGAAGTGCCTCTTGGCGATCTTCGGTAACAATTCTTTGCGTTGTGTTCTCAACAAACATATGAAAAAGGTTCCTGTTTGCCACAAGTTCTTCTAGGTTAGTGAACCCAATTCGGTCAGGAGAGTTTTTCCAAGCTTCGAACCAATAAATTTTGTTTTTCCTTAACTCTCCTAGCCAATATTTTAGGTAGTCTGTTTTCTTCATAGCAATTGAAAGCTTTTCCTATATAGTTTATGTGGCACCGCATCGTAAATTCGAGAATGGGCTTCATTTGGCATTCCAGCGTTAGCGCGTAGTTTGGAGTAACTCTTGGTAGGCCGAGAACTTTAAAAAAAAAATACCTTTGTAACTTCTCCACTTCTTCATATTTTGTGTGTCCCCAGACCTATGCTCCATATGCTACGACGGCTCTAGTGACTGCGTTGAAGAGTTCTATCTTTGAGCAGAGTCTTACATCCTTGTTGGACTAGGAATAGGACTCACTATTTCGTCCATATTACTTGAGAAGAGTCTCTTACGTCTTTTTTCTTAAATAAAAAAATAAAAAGGTGGCGCATTTCTTTCAGTCATACCTTGCGAGCAAATGGAAGGGACCGACAATTTTTTGCCGATTGTGAAAGGCTAATCGAGAAAACGAAATATGTACATGAAACGGCTACCAGAGAAATCGCCAATTCCTCGCTGAAGGCGATACCAGATTTCAAAATTTATATTTTCTAAGATGTCAGTTTTTTTGCCAAAAGCTTTTGGTCTACTGAAATCTAGACCGTATGTTGTCAAATCAGTAAACTCTTCAGAGGTGACAAAAGCCTAACCAAACGAATATGTCTCTGATGTTTGCTTTACCTCCAAAGCGAAACCCAAAGAGAACTAGGGCTGCATTTGACTAGGAAAGAAGACCACAACATCGAATTTTCAAAAAGAAAAAGAAGCAGCATGAGAAGTGCTAGTTCGAGGAAATTGAGAGTAGCCATAATAAAAACAAGATTCAAAGATTTTTGCAAAAGGTAAAAACTTCCTGGGTGGCAAACCTCGAACTCAAACCTGCGAAGGCTAGCGAGGAAGCATAGTGATAGAATCAGTTGCTACTAAAGATCTGGAAAGGTAACTTCAACGAATAGTTTTTGGGCAATCAAGTTTCAAAGTTAAATTTTGAAAAGAAAAAAAAATCAACTTTTTTCATTATAAATAGAATAATCAATGTTTTTGTTAGTTTGAAGTAAAAAGAAAATTGAACGAAAAAATTCTTAGTTTCTAAAAAGAAAAAAAAACAAAAAAATATAAAATAATAAAAATAAGCGGAGACCCACAAAATTCGATTTTCTTAAATTTCTTAAAAACTAAGTTTTCTGTGCTTGACTCAAAACTAATAAAATCAATTGAAGAAAACGACCTTTGAAAGTCAACATTTTGTAAAAATTTTATTTAACGGAAAAACTGTGTTAACAGACGGAGGTACATTCCCCACTCATCCCATACGAATTCTTTTTTTTATCTTGACCCAAACTTTTCCATCCTTAGCCTTTTTCACACCGGTCGGTGTCGCAAAACACCCTGTATGAATGTGCTAATACCTCTTCTCACCATGTGGATACCTGTGAGAACGCCAATCAAGGCTGAAAGCAGACACACGCAGAGTTACCACAGGGATACAATAGTATCCCGGCGGATTCTTTTTTCCATATGGGATTCGGGAATACATATTTTTTAAAAGAGATGCATTTTTTTTCACAATCATTGAGTTTATTAAAACAACAATCAACGAAAATGAAATATCTAATTAAAATTGTTGTCGTTTAGTTATTATACTCACTTAAAAAATGTCTTGAGTTATTATTTGGTTCAAATCTGTTAAAAACACCGGTGTAAACAAGTATTTGTCGGCATAGGGTGCGTTCGAAAAAAAATAGGTAGCATAACTAGGATACCTTTGTATCCGGGTAAGTTTTCGAACGACTAAGATTAGGTATCTGTCAAATCAGAAACAGCTGATAAATCAAAGAGAAAACAAACCAAACCAAATGTGTTTTAAAAATTGCAAACAACACGTACCACTTATTATTCGATTGCAAACTTCTTCACAATCGTTTACTTCGTAAACAACGTCGTTTAGATTAATTAGGAGCACCATATTTTAAATTTTATGTTTACAAAAAACAATTTTGCAACAAAGCACTATGGCAGAAAGCAAAACAAAAATGAATGCAAGTCAGCTGTTCTCAAATTTCAAATTGGGTAGCTTGCTATACCATGATTTTTAAGGTACCTTTGGATCGCTTTCCCCTCAAAAGATGTTTTGCAGTCAGCTGCTTTTTAACATGGGATTACACTAACAACAAATGTCACGAAAGGTATCTAGTTCGTCTTAGGTAAGAATCCGAACGCAGCCATATTAAATCGTGTGAACGGCCAACTAATTTATATTGCTGAATGCATTCATTCCAGAAACTTTCGTTTGACAATTCTAGTTGCTTAAAACTCACTAATACGTTTAACGATTTTGTTGTGTTTTTTTTTAGTGGACTTTTTGAAAGGGACACATTTATTTTCAAGAGGACTCTTTTCTTGCCCTGATGCGCTTATTTCAAGCTGTTCTCAGTCTGTAGACCCTTGAAACAAGTTTTACAGCATTTCTAGAAGTATTTCCTTTTAGATTTCGGAAGAAAAAAACTTTTGATTTTTTGAAAATTTATTAACTTTAAGCTGGAATAGAAATACTGTTTTTTTTTTTCCTTTTGGAAATATCTGACCACCTCTCATTTGCAGTTTTATAAAGTTTCGTTGGATTCTGATTTTTCCTTGCTCTAGTAGCTTGAGGACAGAGGTGCTCGTCTCGCTGGGTTCAAGTGATGACCCGATTTTGCCCAGCTTGACCACCTTTACATTATCAATTAAGTCACGGTGTCTTGGAACCCAAATTAAAGCTACGGTGTTCTTTGAACTAAACAGTCTTTGATTTCTGCGATAGTTTTCTACTTATTTGGATTTTGTGACAATGGATGAGCTAGGTCTAATGGCCGCCGGCTGTCAATGGCAATGTTTTTAGTGCCTGTCCAGACGGGTTATGCTGTTAACGTTATGCTGTTAACACCTAGTGTCCAGACGTTGTTATAATTCCTCACACAAATTCTCCATTTTGTGTTGGAAATTGTATTAAAAAAAGCATAACGTTATGAACATAACCCGTCTGGACACGCCAAGTGTACTGCTTAGGCAGATAAATCAAATTTCATTTTGCGCATCGAGTCCCTTTCTTCCTCACCCCTTTTGCCCAGAAACGACCGATATAACGTTATGGACATAACACGTATGGACAGGGACTTACTGATCAATTTTTGCGTAGTGATAAAGCCTTATCAGCCCTAATGATAAAGATATCTTCATAATTTACATTCATCTGCTCAATTCTGTAAACTGTTTCAGGACATTGCTCTCTTGTTGATTTAAGTTATTGACGATGTGGGAGAATCGCAGTCCAGTTAGATGAAGACAAGGTTGCCTTACTTTGCTTCTTCGGCCTTATGAAAACAATTGACAGAGTTGATCATGTGATCTAGGCCCTAAATGAGATATGTAGATGTACATTATACATCATTAAAAGTCATTGTTCATTGTTGTGCCTAAAAAAGGAAAGCCATCAACAGAAGATACATCTTACAGACCAATACCGCTTATACCATTTGCCATAAGCAAACGTTTTCGGAAAACTGCTACTTAAAAGGCAAAGGAAAATAATATAGGTAAGAAGACTGATTTTGAGCCATCAGCTTAGTTTCAGAAACAAACACTCCACTATAGAACAAGTGCATCGATTTTGTTGTGAAAAAAGGCACTTGAAGAAAAACACATAATCTCGGCTATATTCTCAGATGTTACTCAAGCTTTCGATATGGTTTGACACTTGGGACTTGAGTACAAGCCGCATAGGGAACTTCCCAGGCAGAACTACGAGAAACCTGAAATCCTTAGTTACGAACCGATTCTCTAAAACTAGTACTAGCAAACGTACTCCGAATTTTAGAAAATTGAAGCCGGTATACCACAAGGAAGTGTCCTAGGGCCAATTCTGTATCTGTTGTATAGAAGGGATATTCATATTCTATGGGCATCAACGCTACCATAGCCACCTTTGCTGGTGATGCTCCAATATTGGTGCCTCATAAATCTGATACAAAAGCTTCAAAAGACTTGCAAAACTGCTAAATGCGACAAAGCTAGTGTTTGGACGCAAAAGTGGCGTATGACGTCAAACAAAACAAAACCTACACATATAAGCTTTACTAACAAAAACATAAGCAAATTTAATATTTTTTAAAAGAATTCAGCAGTACCTTACTCCAACACTGCCAAATACCTTGGAATGACGTTGGATGAAAATAGCACATCGAAAAGAAAAGGGATGAGCTAAATTTGAAGAATAGAAAAAATGTAGGTACTGTTTAATATGAAAGAACCTGTCCTATCTATCCGCAGCAAACTAATGCTTTATAAGCAAGTACTACAACCTTTTGGACATAAAGCACCCAGTTATGGGGCTGTACAAAGAAAACAGATCCTCTGAACCAATCCAAAATTTCCAAAGCAAAGTTCTTCGTGGAATAGTAAATGTTCCTTGATATATAAGAAATAGCGATCTACATCGTGACCCTCAAATTAAATTGGTTACAGAAGTGGCTAAAAAGACGCTGCATCACACCGTTTTAGATGAGCGAGACAATGTTCAAAAATTAAGAAAACCCTACTCTCATAAATTAAGTAAGAAAGAACATTTCTAGATTTTTCATAGATTGGTTCTAATCTAGCGGTGGTTTTAGAGCATAAGAACCTCAAACTACTCGGTAAAGATTATTGCTGAGTGTTTTTTGATGATTTCAATTGGATAGCAAATAAAACTTTAAAAAAAGTAAACGACTCAAAAAAGCTTTATTATATAATAAGCCTGCCTATTGAAGTGCCGCAGGGGTCGATTTCAGGGTCTATTTTATTCAAGATGTTTATTAATGAGCTAGCACAAGTGTACTAAAGTCTAATGTTGTGTCTTTACACAGAATTGTAGGTGATTAGAGGTAGGTGATTTGAGGAGTGAGTGACGATCTCCAAAAGATGTAACTAATCCATGGTTCCCCACTCAATCCAATGAAGCAGCAATGTATTATAATAATCCAAAAAAGACTTAGGCTACTAGATTCGCCTTCAGCAAAGTATTGATAAAGTGTTTAAACTGATTGTTTTCTACGGAGGAATAAGTACAAAAAGAGTTCTTTTATTGTTGGACTGACAGAGGGTGTTTTTTGGAGGAACACAAATTCTAAATGAAGTAGAACACGGAAAAATAAGGTTTCATTATCATGGTTTCAAATAAAGGAGATGTCACTAGAGCTTAAAAACAATTTTGGGCATACGGCTGGCTTGATTGATTTTCAACCACTTTGTCCAGCAACGCGGCAAGCTATGTTATGAAGCTAGTCTATTCACTGCGAAATGGCAATATACCGATTCTTGTCAAACTGATAATCACTAGAGAGAGTGTTGCCAATCTAATAACCAAACGTTGAAAAGAACATTTTACTTTTCAGTTCTTAATCTTGTCTTCTTCATTTTCATCGCTTATCATATGTAGCCAAATCTTACAATTTAACAGAACCGCGATTGATCTGGTTAAGCTTTCTTTTCAAAACAAAAGACCAGTCTTATTCGAGTAATTACCAAACGAAAACGAGCTAAAGCAGACACAATTAATTTAACATTCCCCCCCTACACTATCAAATTTCTCATCTTTTTTTTTCTTTCCTTTTTCAGAATCTGGGGTCAACGTCAAAATGATTGCACGCTCTGGGAAATTGATGTTCCAAGGTGAGTTCCATTGCGCATTTCCTTTTAACATAAACAACAACAGGTGTCATCCTTGCTCTACAGACCTCGATTACCTATCTCTGCCTTGACTTGGGGCAACACTTGACAATGCGGTTCGCACAATTAAAAGTGAAACGCAGTGATTAATTGAACTTTAAACTGGTTCGGTGCGTAATTTAACCTTCGTTGATGGAAGACTCCTCTAATCTTAACTTAACGATCTTGTTTTTGACCACACCAACACCACAGTTTCAAGCAAGCACAACATCCTTCCGTTTGTCATTCGTTCTTTATGCGGGAAATTTCTTGGCAGCCTTGTGTGGTGACTGAAAGCCATCAGTTGACATTCAATGACAATGCAACAACATGCCCCGCTTTTAGAGGGCACCCTTCATAATTTGCTATGCGTCAAGCAGTACTCAATGTACATTTATCTCTTCTCATCCATCTTCTCAAGTTAATTCTTGATAGACATTGAAGAGTTTTATTAATCGAAGTGCTCTATGGGCATGGGAAAATGTTACTTCTTTTTGCGACCTATCGAGGTGTGAAATCGTGTTTTATTCTTATACCACTTGATGGCAAGGTTACAGCCACTTGCCTTACCGAATTCCCCATTTTGATGATTGCGAGTGATTATGTTCGTGTTAACAAATGCTTTGGTCGTCTTAATCAAAAATTATGGTTTTCGATGTCGTGTTTCAAATCCATTTATTTCGTTTTGCATTGTTAATGTTTTTTTTCTTTTTTTTCATATGAAACAATAGCCAATTATGACTGATTCATTATTGTATGATGGGTAGTCGTTGCCAAAGGTGTTAAATATATCAGCGATTAAGCTGTTTTAACATTGAATTTGGGAATAAACCACAATCATTTATGACAGTTATACATAGGAGTTGTGAGATTAATTTCTCTTTGACAGGTTTAAGTTGTGTTGGGTAACGAATTCTTTGTGTTTGGCTTTTCTTTTATATAAGGTTGTTGGCCTTGACTTCTTATCTTGCATTTTGTTCAATGGTGGACGCAGCGAAATTGACAAGCTGCTCTTAACAAAGTTAGAACGGATAAGCTCCGATCAAAACAATAATTTCAAAAACGTCTTTGTATTGAGCGCTTTACAATAGTTATTTGAGATCTTTCATTTGAATCTTAATTAGATCATCTGTTTTAGGGCCAAGGTTTAAATTTAGTTAAGTCTCATGGTGTACTCGTTTGATTTATAGGTGGATAGAATGCAGGCGACATCACATACATGAAAGGAAGTTTAAATGCCAAACTGTTTCAGTCATCTTTTAATTTTGGTTAAATAACCAAAGTCACTAATTCGTCGCAGTGCGTAAGACGATCATTCCCGGCTTATTCACTTTGCACTTTGCATAATTCATTGTGGATGCAACAGAGTAGAACCCGAGAGTTAATTGTGGCAAGTTTCAGCCGACGCGACGGTCTATGTAACCAGTGCTACAGTAGCCGAGTTTATTGGGATTTCATAAGCCGTGTTTTATTGGGAATGTCTATATTCACTTCACTTGCGAGTCTCATTTAAACGCTTTTTTGGATATATTCACTTACCAAGTTCACTTTCCCATAAACGCCATTTACCAGCCATCCCTGTTGTTCACTTCGGCAAGTGAGTTATTTTTGTCCACTTACGCTATTCACTTTAGAGTTGTTGTTTTTCCATGAGCGATGTTTTGCGATGTTTTGCTGAAGTGAATATAAATTCCCAATAAAACACGGCTATTGTTTCGTTTGGTTTTCGTAGTTGAGATTGCGCATGCCAGGGATGTACTTTTAGTGGCAAGGTAGTGCTATTCAGTGAACAACCTAAATTAGACCGGGAACCCTCGGTCCCCATTTTATTGTCAGTTGGTAAAAAATAAATTTAAAAACGTGAACGTTTTTTTGGCGTTCGTCCGCGCTTCCATAGAAGAGAAAGTCGAAAATTCTACATAGTCGATATAATTAGACCATCCGACTTTACCAATTTCGTTGTTTTCAGCCTTACTTACTTACTTAGGCGGGCATTACAGTTCGGGGTGAACCTGGGCCTCAACCAACATCCTTCTATAACGACTTCGATTTCGGGCGAGCTCTCTCCTGTTTTGCACTCTAAGAGGTTTTCTTCCACTTCACTACGCCACCTACATGGCCCAACCATCATAGCCTCGCGATGCGTACTCTTCTGGCTATGCCCTTGTCGCGGTACAGCTCATACAGCTCTTTGTTGTATCGTCTTCTCAACACATTGTCTTCGCATACGGGACCAAAGATCATTCGGAGAATTTTTCTTTCGAAACGACCAAGAGTTTCCTCATCCGCTTTCGATAAGGTCCATGCTTCCGCGCCGTACAGCAGGACTGGGATGATCAAGGTCTTATACAAGGTCACCTTGGTTTTTCTAGAGAGGGTTTTGTTTCTCAATTGCCTTCTTAACCCAGAGAAGCAACGGTTGGCAAGAGTTATTCTCCGTTTGATCTCCGCACTGATGTTGTTGTCCGTGTCTACAGCGGATCCTAGGTAGACGAAGTCCTGTACTACCTCGACGTTATGTCTGTCTATTGTGACGTTTTGTCCAATTCGTCGATGTTCTGTGTCCTTGTTTGATGACAGCATATACTTCGTTTTGCCCTCATTAACCATCAAACCCATTTTTGCCGCTTCTGTTTCAATACTCGCAAAAGCACCTATGACATCACGCTTCCTTCTTCCCATTACGTCAATATCGTCTGCATAGGCGAGTAATTGTACAGACTTTTGAAAGATTGTTCCTCTGGTGTTGACGTTTGAGTTTCTTACAATCTGTTCAAGTATGATGTTGAAGAAATCGCATGACAGTTTGTATCCTTGCCTAAAGCCTTTTTCGACATCAAAGGTATCGGTGAGTTCTTTTCCAACCTTGACGGAGCAGCGTGAATTCTCCAAAGTCCTCTTGCATAGTCGTACGAGCTTTGCAGGGATGCCGAAACTAGACAGCTCGTCTCTCTAAATACTGTCATACGCGGCCTTGAAATCGATAAAAAGATGGTGAATATCGATATTATGTTCTCGGGTTTTTTCCAAGATCTGCCGTAATGTGAAAATTTGGTCTATTGTGGACTTTTCTGGGCTAAAGCCACATTGATAAGGACCTATCAAGTTGTTGACGTGGGGTTTCAGAAGTTCACATATTTCAGCAGACAAGATCTTATAAGCGACGTTAAGGAGGCTTATTTCTCTATAACTGGTGCAATTAGGAGGGTCTTCTTTCTTTAGGATCGGGCATACGATACTGAGGTTCCATTCATCGGGCATGCTTTCTTCCGACCATATCATGCGGATCAGCTGGAACATACTCCTTTCCAACTGGTCTCCAGCTGCCTTGAAAAGTTCGGCATCAAGGCCATCTGCACCTGCAGTCTTATTTGATTTAAGTTTGCATATGACAAGCTTAACTTCTTCTAGGTCGGGAGGACGGCATTCTTGATCATCGTCCAAGCTGAATGGGGCAATCTGCCTGACAGCGGAATTTGTGTCCTCATCGCCGTTAAGGAGTCTGCAGAAGTGATCTTTCCAGATCCGCAGTAGTGATTGTGACTCTATAACTATGTTTTCCGGTTGGTCTTTACAGGCTTGAGTTCGGGGCTTGCCACCCTGGCAGGATCTATTTACCTTTTCGTAAAACTTCCGAATCTCGTTCCTGTCATGGCACCTCTCTATTTCCTCAAACGAGCGCCGTCTTTTTGATAATTCGGTGTCCCTCCCTTCTTTTCTCCTTGTAGACCTCGTTATACTGATCGTAAGCAGCCCTTGTTCGTTTTTGCATCAGCATTTGTCGTGCTTTTAGGTAAGGTAGGGTTGCCGAATTGGATCATTTTCATTCTTTGTAGAAGAGCTATGGTTGTAGTCTGGCACGAGCCCTAAGTCTGCAAGTCTGCAAGGGACTGCATCTCTTGAAACTAATTCGAGTTTGGCACGAGGAGAAAGTCCCTCTAGCATGCTCAACACGAGCTTGTACTGGTCACACGATCTCCTTCTATCAAAAGCGACAAGCTTACCGCGCACTTGATACTATCTTACGTCCTCAAAAAAGGCAGGTTCTCTTTTGTTTTCCGTCGTTAAAGTCTAGTAGGAGGCTTGAAAATATTTACCATCGGTGTCGATGACTGCGACAATGATCTTGTTCCTAATAAGCTCCAAGCCTCCTAATAGACTCTTATGGTGGTGTCTAGTGCGTTTTAAGATTGTCACCTTTGATATATCACTATAGGATGTATCTTTTCTGGTGGTGGGGTGGATTTTGGGCACCTTTAGCCTTATGGCGCTCAGAATGTTTTCTTAGCACGAACGTTGGCTTGGACCCAAATTCATTGCTATTTCGCTTGTTCATAACCAAGATTTTCAAAATCCTTTTGAGCTTGGATGATTACTCCGAGTCGAGGACCAATTTAGGTATATTACCTACCGTCCCTAGTCTTGTGATTGGGGAGGGTTGGGCGGTTGAGGACCCTTTAGCTGTCAGTTCCCATATATTTCACGGCTTCACTCTCAACATGCCCCTCTGGTCACCAACGGCACCCGCACTGGGCTGAGTGGTCAACCATGAGTCCTTCAACACCTGATGGAGTAGTGTGGAAGATTGGAATATTTTCGCGTGTTTTGACAATACCTCCCGGATTGCATCAGAGCCTAGTGTCTCGCTCATCCCTCCTCTGGCCAGAGTATTCGTCTCCAGAATTTTTACATTTTCACGGTCAGTGGGGTGAAAGTATCGCATTTTGTAACAGCGACGCTTTCGCTGTCATGTGTAGCATCCTTAAGAGGAGTGTAAGAATTGTAAGGCTCTTCACATTTTTCATCTGAGAAGATAGCATTAAGAACACTGCTCCGTCAAGGTTGGTAAAGAACTCAGCGAGACCTTTTAGTCTTTCAACAAGGTGGCAAACAATCACTCAACTTTTGTCTCCTCATACTTGAAAAAATTGTGGAAATGTCAATACCAAACGCACAATCTCTCAAAATTCTGTAGAGTGACTACCCATTTTTTCAGATGATATTCACGTAATGATTGATTTTTGATTCTAGTTCATTGTCGTGGGCGCACTTGCGAGCTTTTTTTTCAATTAGACGAATCGGACAAAACGCCACAATAGACAGTCCTTAATTTGGCGTAGTTTTAAACCTTTGATTAGCTATAAAAACGAAAATTAACACTAGCGTAATAATTAACGAGGAATAAATCTCGGCAACGTTTGCAATTAGCAAATAAACACCTCTCTTCGTCATCCCAGTCCTGCTCTACAACTCACAGAAACTTGGACGTTACTTAGCCAATGAGGTCGTAGGTGGTTTCAAATTGTAGATCCTTGGAGTGATATTTGGTACCGTTCGTCACAATAATACTAAGACATGAAGATTCAACAAGCAATTGTGTAAGATATACCGCGACATGATCATATCTAGAGGAGTTGGCATCGCAAGACTGCAATAAAATGGGACATGGGACATTGCTTCAGCACCATGACTTTGGTTCGATACGTTTTCGAAAGTACATAGCAGGGAAATCGCAGAGAGGGGAGATTCATTCTTAGACTGCGCAAACAACTAGAACAAGAGAAACTTAACCGACTTGAACCGCAAAACTGGAGAGACTTCGCCTCAAAAACTGAATTGTTGGCGAAAAATGTCTACCCAGAACTGCAATGCCGACCTTAATAGGAGGATGAATTGTTCACAATGATTTACACAAAGACCCGCGCTATAGAAAGTCAGTCGTATTTATAAAATTAGCTTAGAACACTCTTAGACAGCTGTCCTGCTGGGCCTTAGTCAACTTCATATTCATAAATGCATTCCAACAGTTGTCTAAATAAGCCCTCAAATACTCACAGACGTACCTGGATTCTGTCTATTTTGAATGAAGAACTGAATGGTGGTGGTTCGCGATGTATCCGTGCAGTACCATTGTTTGAGTTTTGATATGCGAGTACAACAACTAAAAGGCTTTGAAACAGTGTGGCAAACGACTTGAACTACACCAAAAACAGTTACAGCTTTTCCAAGTGTAATTTGTTTAATTTACAACCAATTTCAGTGTCTTAAGTTAGATATTTTTAGACAGCGATGTAATTGTCTATAAATACGATTTTGAGTTGGAGACTGTTCTAAGAGCTGTCTAAAGTTAGACATGCTTTGGAATGGGATTATAAATACGACTGAGTATGTTTTATTAGAAAAGTATGAAGAAACGCGCAATAGTCTCGTTCCATCGCTCCAATTATCGTCCAATAGTCTGTTGTCGATTGTATTGTCAAAAGATTGTTTCATGCTACTTCGCTTTCAACGGTTGAAGAGTAACTGTTTTACTTTCGTTCTATAAATTTGTGTAGCTTTTTAAGGTTTATAAACATGTATTTTTTAGTACAATGAATCCAGACGATAGTCGTCTTAAGCTTTAATGGACCCAGTACTACTTTGCATCACTGCTTTTATGTGTGACCCGAAACACTACCCTACCAGCATCATCAATCATCATTGTTTGCTTAAAAGGAGCCATATCACAGAGTAGATAATACGTTCGTTCGTTGGACTTTAGCCAGGGTTGACCCAGGTTTTCTTGACAACCCTATGAGTTGTCAAAAAAGCTTGGGTTTTCCAGTCCTCAAAAAAGTCCTCAAAAAACGTCTAGCCACAAAATCACCACACATCACTTTCATTTGAATAAAAACACGTGCTATTTGACAGCCCTCAAATCGCCACAGCAAAAACCTAGGGTGAGTTGAAGGCAAACCCATCAGGTCAACCCTAGGGCTCAAAAAACACTCAGTTTGACATTCAGGGCGACTTTACGTTTCTCAAAAAACGCTTTTTGGCGACTACAGAGTGACCCTAGGGCTTCAACGAACAAACCTAATAATACATAGACTCAGCAAATACTCTCTTTGCCTGAAACACCGTCAAATTTTGTCTGAGGTATAATCAAAGATGGCGTCTAGTTTGAATAAACAGCTATATCCGGCTGCAGATCTGTTAATCGTTTGTGATCGAAAGAAGGTATTTTGGAACTCAGCGACAATGTAGCGTTGTTTTGTAGTGAGAAAGTTTGTTTTATTTGAATAAAAATAAGAAGTCAACTATTTTTGGAATACATAACAGCGACATGTTTTTGATCTCTTTTAACACCTCACGTTGGTGTTACTTTCAAATTCTTTGTTGTTTAACCTCAAGTTGAACAATTAAGATACAATTCTGCAAAATTCCAGATTGGGATTAAAAAACTTATTTTAATCGCTTATCGAGGACATTTTATTTATTAACTGAATTCATTTACATATAACAAGAGCTATTATTTTTGGAATAACTGCCATCCCACGCTGGGGCACCTGATGGCATCATGTAGCTTGCTCCTGGATTACTCATTTCGAATCCTGGTGTCATTTGAGACATCATTTCATTTTGGTAGCCGTTCTGTTGGTATCCACTTGGTGCAAAGCTATATGCCGACGACGGTTGCTCGAACTGCTGTTCATATGCGTTATTGCTCGATACAAAGCCTGGATTAGCAGCTTCCATGTTCATCGAAAGGAAGTTCGGAGGATATGACGCCGATGGTAAAATCCTTTTTGAATATTGCTGATTCATATTGCCAGATTGCTCATGACCCGTTGATCGAGGACAACTGTCTTGAAGACCATTTCGCCTCGAACATTCACAATTTGTGTACATTCGACCCGCTCTCAGTTCATACTTAAGAGGGTTGTTGGTATCTGCCTCATATGATCCGTAAGAAGGATTGTATTCAGTTCCAAACGGAATAGGCATATCGCACATTTTGATATTTTTTGGATGCTTTTGTTTGGTTTAAAAAAAAACTTATAAATTTTTTTCACTTAAATTTTGCTGTTCTGTGTGCTGAAAAATTACACAAAATTAATATTTAAAGAAAAGAAGTTTTATCATCAGCAAGCTTTTTAAAATATAAATATTAGAAAAGGCACAGTTTTTTTTGCACTTCTCAAACCAGGTCCGAATTTCTTATTAGTTTATCAAATCTCCAAAAGGGCGTGCTTGCGGTAACCCATAAGCCAACATCAACCAGCTAGGTGGCAGTTGAGCATTACCTGAAGGAGCTACAGTCAGCCTTTGTTGGACCCTAAGTTATTGCGAAACATGCTGACTAGGAATAGAACTTACACAAATTGAAGCACTTTGTCCAAAAGACAAATTTATTGCAATTTGGTAACCAAAATATAAAGCCTCGAAATTTTTTATACAGGTGGTGAAATGAATCGAACAAACAAGCCTTCTTAGAAAGTGGTGCAATGTGAGCAAAGAAAAGGTAAAAAATTCATTTGGAATGTGCAGAGCTACCTACGTAATACCATTAACACAATCCAAAATCTGGGGAGCACAACACAAAGTAAGTAGGATTGCCTGCAACAAACTTGCTTATCAAATCTTACTAGGGGCTTCAAAAGAATACTACCAACAATTTTGAAAAATATTGTTGTGGAATGATGAAGCTAAAGATGGGATAAGTATGAAAAAAGCGGCTTTCAAAGTCAGAGTGTTTAAAGTGGCCCTCAAATAATGGAGCTGGAAAATCTCGTCTTCAATGGGAATACAGAAGCTGCACGAAAAAAGCAAAGGAAGTATTCGTCGAACTCCAAGCAAAAAAAAGGAAGGCCAATAACTCGGCAGCTGAAAGAAATTTCTGCCCTTGCTGCTGATGCAAAAAAAACTCAAGGAAAGCTTCTTGTGGATGACGATGAAATTTGCACAGGTGGCGACAGTCTTACGATGGCCTATTGAAAGAATATTTTCCTCGAGACCACTGTCCAGGACCTTAATTCAACTTAACGGAAATACCCGTCATTCCAGTCGAAAAAGACAGTGATGCATTAAGGAACCCCAAAAAAGGCAAAAGCGCTTTGCCTGATGAGATACCATATGATTGTGGAAAAAGATGTTGGTTTTTTTAGTTATAGTTGACATTTTATTCATTTCATAATAGCATTACTATACTTATACAATCTCAAGTCTTTTTCGGTTTGGCCTATGGCCGTCTACCAGACTGACATTAGTAATTAGCATCAGTGACATCAGTATTAATAATTTATTGCTTAAAAAACACAAAAATTAGTTTTTCGTATACGAGTAATTGTAAAATAATAAAACAAAGTTAATCACCTTCTATGCAACTTAAAAATTTATTATATAGTTTCTTTAATTGAGACCAATGTTTGTAAAATTATAAAGAACAGTCCAACCAAAATTTCCGTTAAGTATGTCAAACATCTCAACTTCATTAAGATTTAGTTTTTCAAAATATGTATCTCATTCTGAACTCCTTCATGATTGGACAAATTGTAATAAAGTAAAATATATCTTTTCGGACGTTTAAATTGCACAAGCTACATAGTAGTGGTAAACTGTGGACGGTGGGGAATGAAGCTAAGATTTAGTAATTCACCTCTCGTTGTAAAAATGAAGCTGATTTTCTTTAGTGAGTTGAAATTATGTACGTAAGTAAGTATTGTCACCGAGGCAGAAGACTAAAAATTGATGTACGGGCTTCTGCTACATTTTTTTCGTACAAAAAATGTCCAAATTACCCTAAGAGAACATTAAATTTTGATCTCAGTTTAGCAGGTTTGCTCATTATCTGTGATCATAAAATCTTCGCTGCATATATTCACCAGATTTTCCCATTCTGCTGTCATGTGTCCATTTGCCTGAATCACGCTTTTTAATACAATACAATAGGTATTCTTTCGTTGTTCATTTGAAAAACGTTAATTATGTAGTTAAAGTGAATTTGAAGTGTTTCCAATATCATTGGTGGCAGTCCTGTTTCCATATATGAATGTACATTCATATAGTGTGAAGTGTTTCGTGGGAGATGGAAGATTCTCTTCATGAAGAACACGAAGGAGTTTTTGAATTTCATGAAAAGAGCTCCATATAGTATAATTGTGGCTGCCGTAGATTGGAAACGCTTTAGTTTGGCACTTAGTTCTATGGGATCATTCTTGAAGCAACGTTCCCAAACGGATGAGATTGCTCTCTTTGACTCTACCAATTTTCGTTCAAAATGCTTATTCAAGTTAAGGTTCAACGTCAATAAAACACCAAGATATTTTTATTCACGAACAATTTCAACAGTTTCGCTAATGAAAGTTAATTTCTCGTTATTCGTATGCCTGCCACCTCCCCATCTGAACACCATTATCTTCGATTTTGAAAGGTTGACGCTAAGATTCCAGCTGTCACAATACTCCTTAGTCCTATTCATCACGAGCTGCATCCCTTCAACCGTCTCTGCAAAGAACACTATGTCATCTGCGTACATGAGAGCTGGTATCGTTGCACCTCCGAACTTTATTCCACCTTTGAGTACATCTGTTATATCATTAATATATAACATAAATAGCAGCGTAGATGCAACCAAGATGCACTCAAGATGCAACATTGCTTGAAACCCATTTCAGTGTGAAATTCTTCTGAGACTGTCGTTGCATCCCATAAGTAAGCTGCGTTATTTGCGCTCAAAGATTTTAAGATTTCTATAATTTTGTTGGATAGACCGATAGTATGCAACTTATAGAAGAGCGCTTCACGAACAATAGAGTCGAAAGCGGCACGGAAGTCAAAAAACACATAAATATATATATTTTTTTCTTTTTTTCCTTATAAATATAAGCATCAGCAATGTTATATAACGAAAATATGTGATCTACTGTGGAATAATTTTTCCTAAAACCGGTTTGAGACTCAGTTAGTATGCCCTTTCCCTTAATCATTCGGACAGTCGGTTCCCAATAAGTCCTGCGAACAACTTAGCACGAAAGATATTCCTCTATAGTCTGAGGCTTCACCGTGGCTACCCTTTTTGAAAAGTGGAAAAATTATTGCTTTCCTAAAACTGTCGGAACTATCGCACTTTGGAAATTCATCTGTAAGAAGCGATAAAAAATTCTCTGTAGCTTGCTTATAGTGTTCAATAGGAATGCGGTCATCTCCAGGTGCCTTATTTGGTTTAGTTTCTTCAATTACTTCCTTGACTTCATGAATTGAAAATGGTGCATCTAAATAATCGTTAAAAATTAACGGGGCTGCGTACTGCATTGGTAGAGAGTTAACCTCTATATTAAGGAGACTTTTGAAGTGGTTACTTAGGCTTGTTGCTTGTATTCCTATAGCAATTATATTTGTGTATTGAAAGAAAACACGTTACCTCGATGAAATTCAGAACACAAGTGAGCCATTTATTAAAATGAAAGAGAAAATTATGTAAAGCAAGTGACAGTCAAGTTCTATGTACTTTATGTCAAGAGTGGAGAGTGCAGTGAGTCAGATAATTATTTCAATGATTTTTACAAACGATTAACAAATCTTAACACTCCCACTTTATCTTTATAAAAATGTTATTAACAAAAAAAAATTCAAGCAAAACTAAACAACGTTTTGTACATACATATTATGATTGAATGAAGCTATTATTTTAACATTATAATTCCAATTTCTTTTCGAAAAAATTCAAATTTTTGTCTTGCTAAAGGCTTTGTAAACAAATCTGCTAATTGATTATCAGTAGCAACGTAATTTAATTCAAAAAAATTTTCTGCAAATTTTTCACGAATGAAGTGAAACTTCACCTCAATGTGTTTGCTTCTTTTGTGAAATTCCGGGTTTCGCACCAACTTAATTGCACTCTGGTTGTCAATGTACAGATTAGGTCGACTGGTTTTATCAGGAAGTAGATCATACATAAGACGTCTCAGCCACACCATTTCTTTTACTGCACTAGCACCAGCCATGTATTCTGCTTCCATGGTGGAAAGGGCAACACATGACTGCCTTTGTGATGACCATGATATAGGTGATTGTCCAAGTAAGACAACACAGCCACTAGTTGAACGCCTTGTACCGGGATCACCAGCGAAATCTGCATCACTGAAACAATTCATGGTTAAAATAGAATTTGTTTTAAAAATTATACCATAATGCGTTGTCCCCTTAACGTATCTGATAATACGTTTCACGGCCTTGACATGAAGAATATTTGGTTTTTCCAAATGTCTGCTAGCAATACCAAGAGCGTATGATATATCTGGCCTGGTCCCAATGGCTAGATACATTAGGCTTCCAACGGCCTCACGGTATGGAAAATGATGTTCTTTTATATCTGCTTCAATGCTACCCATCATAACAGATGGATCAGCTGGTGTCATTACTGGATTCGCATCGCCCATATTGAATTTCTCCACAATCTTTTCAGCATAACTCTTTTGCCCAAGCGAGATCATGCCACTCTCAGTCCTATTGATCTCCAGGCCTAAGAAACACCTTGCTTCATACACCTTGACTTCGAAGACATCTCTCAAGTGATCTATTAGCTTCTCAATATCCTCACGTTTTGTACCAGCTATTAAACCATCGTCGATGTATATTGCGACAAATAGATTATCTCCCACTAAAACGCAAGGATCCGCTTCTGATGGTTTCAGATGAAAAGAACGAAGAAAATCCATAAACTTTTTATTCCAGCACCTGGAAGCCTGTTTCAGACCATAGATGCTCCTCCTCAGTCTGCATACGCGTTCACTGCCATCTTCAAATCCTCTTGGTTGACGCATATAAATTTCCTCCTCTAAGTTACCATAGAGAAAAGCGGTTTTTATATCAAACTGCTTTAGGTGCATGCTATTACACGCTGCGATTGCAAGAATCATCCTTATGGATGCAAATTTGGCTACGGGACTAAACGTTTCTTTGTAATCCACATCGTATTGCTGGGAAAACCCTTTGACAACTAGCCTTGCTCGAAAACGATCGGGTTCATTACTTGCAGCATCTTTGATCTTGAATACCCATCGATTGTCTATAGCTTTTTTGTTGGATGGCAAACGTACTAGATCCCAGGTGCCGTTTTTCGATAGAGCAGCAATTTCTTCTTTCATAGCATCTTGCCATTTTCCCATATCTTTCGAGTGGAGAGCGTCCTCATATGTCAAAGGCTCTTGTTTCTCAGCAGCAAAAACATGGTGATCTTGTACAGCTGTCATAGACTTTGAACGCCTGTGAGCACTTCGAAGCCTTTCCTTTAAAGGGATGCTACGTTGACGTTCTTCAACAACCTGCAAAACTCGACCAGCCTCATTATCTTGGTCTTCCGCATCAACATAATTATCTTCGTCAGTTTGCACACTGTCGACTTTTCCAGCATTCTCACCAACCAGCCCATCAATGGTTAGTTCGCCATCGCCATTATCATCAAACTGATTTATATTATAACCATTTGAGTCAACTGTGATGACACTATCTTCAACCAAATCTTCGACTTTCACACTTTTAACTACATCTGGCGTCGTTTGTTTTAAGTTTGTGTAAGAAAAGTCCTGGTTTCCGCTGATGACAACTTCTGTGGAACCGTTTTTAAATAAAATGTCATGTTTCACTTCTACTTTAGTAGTTCCAGGAAAATATATGCGACACCCTTTCACATTCTATCCAAACCCAACGAAAATACCTGCCTGCGACTTGGCGTCCCATTTCCTACGTTTTTGTTGAGGAATGTGCGCAAAGCATTCTGCACCGAAAACATGCATACTTTTTGGATTGAAATTATACTCCTTTCCAAACCATAAATCATAAGCACTTTTATTTGCTACTCCAGTTGGGCCTGTCCTATTAAGGATGAAAACTGCATGTTTGACAGCCTCTGCCCACAACTTCAACGACAAATTTTTGGCGTAAATCATTGTTCTGCCAGCCTCTACTATTGTCCGCAATTCTCTCTCCGCCCTCCCATTCTGTTGCGGAGAATAGGGAACAGAAGTCTGGTGTAAGACACTCTCGTTTTTTAAAATGGATTTTACCTCAGAGTTGACGAATTCAAGTCCGTTATCCGTCCGAATACATTTAACTTTCATCCCAGTTTCCATTTTAATTTTCTTTAAGAAATCTCTTACGCAACTTAGGACTTCAGTTTTGGATTTCAAAAAATACACCACACGATATCGTGAAAAATCGTCTTTGAATAGAAGGAAATACTTTGACCCACCAAACGAAGTTTCCTGCATCGGGCCGCATAAATCGGAGTGCACAAGCTCGCCTACAAACTTTGCCCTGCTTTCGCTGTTTGGAAACGGTAACCTGTGTGACTTGCCCAGAGCACATGCATCGCAAAAAAAATTATCATAATCTTTAAACTGTATTTTTCGATCTTTGAGAAACGCTCGAATGTATGCTAGATTTTGGTGGCCGACCACATTATGCCAATATGAAATTGGTTGGATTACCATACCCACATGTGCACTAAGAGGTATTTCATTTTTGAACAGCATTTTAAACAAAGAACCGTTTCGCACTCCTACTGCTACGGTAGATCCATTGGACAGTAATTCACATTGCTCTTTGTTAGAGACCAACTCTAAGTTCTTATCGAGAGCCGCGTTTGAAGAAAAAAGATTAAGTGATAAATCTGGCACATATAACACTTTTGATAAATATTTTGGAACCCACTGTATATTATCAAAAGCTAGAATATTAACATCTCCATAACCAAGTGCACAAATTGTTTTTCCATCCCCAATTCTAACTAACTGTGGATCATCATACCTTTTATAATTTACCAGCCAGTCTCTCCGAAACGACATGTGGTCACTTGCCCCCGAATCAAGAAACCAGTCCTCAGAATTCATAGCTACGTTAGCTGAGCCATCAGCCACCATAGTGCACACAAACGCATCCCGTTGCTCCCCCTTCTGAGCGACACTTGCCCTTCTAGATGGACACTCGTTTTTCCAGTGACCAGGTTTTCCACATAAAAAACATTTACCCGTTTTCTTTGCCTTGTTGTTGAAGCTCGCTTTCGATTTTTGCCATTTTACCGTTCTCCTTGCCACCATGGCACTGTTTTCTCCAGGTACCGTTGATCCAGGTACCGCTGTCTGGGAAGAAAACCGCGACTCTTCCATTATGAGTCGTGCCGTTAGATTCTCTAAGGTTTTTTGTTCTGCCTGGGTCGAATCCCACGCGGAATAAAAATGGTTGTATTCTGGAGGTAACGTCATTAAAATTTTCGTCATGAGCATAGACGAAGAGATGCTTTCACCAAAATCTTTCAGTTGTTGCACTAAAGTCTCAATTTTCGATATACTCGTAGCAATATCTTCACTCGGATCCATTTGAAAATTATAAAATTTTTGCTGGAGCAAATTAATATTTGTTTGAGCCTTTTGCTCGTAAACTGATTCGAGCTTTGTCCACATCTGATGTGACGTGCTATAATTTAAAATATGCAAAAGTGGCTTTGGCCCCACACTCATGACGATAACTTTTTGCGCTTTTTTGTCTAATGTTTCCCATTCCGCTATCTTTGCCGCAACATCTGGTTTTTCAATTTCCCCACTAACCACACCGAAAAGATTACTCGCATTGAGGATAACCTTAATTTGGAACTTCCAAATATTCCACTGGTCCCCACTCATGAGCTTCTCTATTCTAAGAAAATCGTTGTATCCTTCCATTTTTGATGAGCAGAATAAATACAATAAGCAACAATTATTATGTTCAATGCGCTACCGAAAATGACCCTTTCGATGCAAAAGAAAACTAATCTTTTATTCGCACGCAAATGATAAAAATTAATTTTCGCGCGTAATAATTTGCTTTTATTCAGATTAGGTATCAAAAAAATTTACAGCAAACTAGTGGGATAACAATCTCAAAACTGTTTTTTACAGTGAACTTGGGTCTGGGCCCATAACCTATTGAAAGAAAACACGTTACCTCGATGAAATTCAGAACACAAGTGAGCCATTTATTAAAATGAAAGAGAAAATTATGTAAAGCAAGTGACAGTCAAGTTCTATGTACTTTATGTCAAGAGTGGAGAGTGCAGTGAGTCAGATAATTATTTCAATGATTTTTACAAACGATTAACAAATCTTAACATTGTGGATCCATTTAGAAATTTAACAGCCTTCCAAAATTCAGCAGAACTGCGTGTGTGATAGCAGACACAGTTTCTTGCTCAAAAAATTGATTTTTTGCAAAGCCAATCCTTTTGTATTTCTTTTGTATTAGGTCTGTTCGTTGAACTTTCCCCAGGGTTGACCCAGGTTTTCTTGACAACCCCATGAGTTGCCAAAAAAACCTGGGTTTTCCAGTCCTCAAAAAACGCTAAACCACAAATCGCCACACATCTCTGTCATTTAAATAAAAACACATGCCATTTGACAGCCCTCAAATCGCCACAGCAAAAAGCAAGGGCGAGTTTGGGGAAAACCTATGGCAAACCTATGGCTCAAAAAACACTCAATTTGACATTCAGGGCGAATTTAGGTTTCTCAAAAAACGCTTTGTGGCGACCCTATGGCAACCCCAGGGCTTCAACGAACAAACCTATTATTTGCCTCAGAGTAAGGTTTTCTGAACACAGGCAAGTTTCGTGAACGATAGAGATCCAAAAAATTAAAAGAAATCTGTCCGGCTTTTAAACACTCCGAGTCAATCCACTTTTGCTTACAACAAATCTTCTTTTATGTTGGATGGCTTTAAGGGTAGGATTTTTATGATTTGCGTCAAAGCTGTTATGTCTGCAAGCACATTTGATTCTTCAAGTTTTCTTATTTCGTTTCTCATATTGTCCTGAAACTTCCTTTTATTTTTTTCTATTTAATCGTTTTGTTCCAACAGGTAATTCGCTTTTGGTTTTTGTAAAAGTTACTTCTAATGGCATGTGATCGGAGAACGTTTGAATCCCTACTCTAAAGTCACTTACAACATTGTTCCAAACTCCATAGATATATAACAGTACCTAGTCTATTGTAGAGCTATTTTGTCCTCTTATAAATGTTCGGTTGTCATCTGGATCACTGAAGGTGCTTCCATTCAGAACCGACTACTATATGCATCTGAAAATTCCATAATTTGATTGCCTTTATGATCACAAAGTGAATTGTTTGAGTTTCGGTTTGGATTGAAGATATTCCATTGTTTACTAAAGAATTTGTTTTGTGACAAGCTATTTCTGCCATTGAAATCCCCGATTAGCATCAAATTCGTTGCGCCGATAACTTGTAGAGCTTCACACAGCTTGTCAAAATCAGTTTATATAAATGGGAACTGTGCACATAGAATCATTCCCAAGTTTCACGTCCATTGCATATGATGTATTCTGATGGCCTAAATGTGTTAGCCAAACTGACAGCCACTTTAACCTGTCCCTTAACCTAACCTATTTAGATGGCTCACGATTCTCAACTCCAAGCTTATTGGACGAGATAGTACGTTTAAGCAATGTAAGGAAAGCTATATTCTACCAGTGTATAAACAGAAGGGAGGTAAATGAAGTTACGATAGCGGGTATGTCGCGGGTAAGTCAGCAACAGATGCAATCCAAAGTGTATAACCAGAAGACTTGCCGACGCTTTCTCAAGTCAATGTAAAGTCTACCACGGGCAGATCCTTAGTGTGAAGCACATTAGCGAGAGAGCTATGATCCCTTTGAGACTACGATGTTCTTATGTAAATCTGAGAAAAATAAAACGGCGCTATGAGCATTGTAATATCAATCACACAATATCACAGCTTTGCCACTAATCTGTTATCTAGCTGTGTGGTACACCCTCAGCACCGTCTAACCTCACAAAGCTTCAAAAATTCTGCCGGTTTCGGATTGCTCTATGTCTGAGGACAATCAACTTTTTTTTTTCTCAATTTGACTTAATATTCAATTCATTACAATATTCGAAACATCTTTCAAATAGCCAATCCTTAACCTCATTTCTCTTTTCTTTCAGCTATATTATTCGTCTTGTTGACTGAGTCGGTATTGAGTGAACCAAATGTAAGTGGATATAAAAAACTTTTAAACATTTGCCTTTACTCTTTTCATTTTTTCTTTTTATTAGCATCGAACGTCAGCTCGACTCCTGGCAAAGCAAACAGGTGCAGCCCAATTCGAAGAACACATAGAACAACCAATACACAAGGACTGCAATGAACACCATCATCGTTTAAGAAAGAGGTCATCTGATGAAGATCTTGACTATGAAGTGTATCAAGGAGTAGTTGGACGTCCGGGCATTGATTTTCCCATTTTTCCACGAATCCCTCAAACTACATTTAGCTGCAGATCGTATGGCAATGGGTATTTTGCTGATCTAGAAACAACTTGTCAAGTAAGGAGAATAAATTTGGGAATACTTGTTTATGTCAAACAACTTCTCTCTTCTCTAGGTTTTCCATATCTGTGAAGAAGGACGCAAAATTTCGTTTCTCTGTCCAAATGGAACTATCTTTCAACAAAGTGAACTTACTTGCGACTGGTGGTTCAAAGTAAATTGCGCTGGTTCACCGGGTCACTATGCTGAGAGCTCGGAAATTCTGAGCAAAGCACGAAGACATCGTATTAAAGCAAATGGATTAAACAAGGGATTCACCAATAACAACAAAGTTGCTGAGGTCATTCCTGAGAGCAGGCATTACAAGGGATCGGAAAGAAGAGTCGATTCAAATGAGAATCCATCAGTAGAAAGCTTCGATTTCGAAGATTTTTCAGACGACAGATCAAACGATAAATCGATTGACAGATCAGGTGACAGTTCTGGTGATAGATCAATTGACAGATCAGGTGATAGGCCAAATGACAGATCGAATTATAGATCAAACTTCAGATCAAACGATAGATCAAATGAAAGGTCCAACGACAGATCGAATGACAGGTCCAATGACAGATCATATGACAGGTCCAACGATAGATCAAGTGTCAGACCAGTTGATAGACCAAATAGCAGGTCAAATGTCAGATCAAACTCCAGATCCAACAATCGATTCAACAGCCGATCTAGTGACAAGTTGAAAAAACAAAAAGAAAAACTTTTGACAGATCCACCAAAGGAAGACAGCAACAATGAAGCTGAACTGCAAATAACCGCTGAAACCTCGTCTTTCGTGAAAAATCCAAATGTCAATAGCTACTCGAACAACAACGACAAAACTTTGAATAAAGAACGAGAATTCGATTCGGACAAACCCTCAGAAAAAGTCAAAGATGTTCCAACCGCTACTAAAGCCCAAGGCCCTGCCAGAGGCAACCAAAAGCACAAATTCAATGAAAATTCGGCTGCGAACAAAAAAGCTGACAATGATAAACCTGCCGGTTTCTATATCACTTCACGACCTGATGTAAGCTCAACATATTCAACTGAAAAAATAAATCTCAACACTACACCGAAATCTGAGACTTTTACAAACAGCAATTCATTGGATGAGACAAATAGCAGTGAAAAACAATTCGTGACTCCAGACAGTGAAGATCGGCCAGACCTTGATGCACACAGCACAATTAGACCCGTCTTTTTTACTAGTGGACCGATCATACACAGAGTCACAACCTCTTCTCAATATTCTGGCACTTACTCCACGGCTCGGAGGTTGGATTCCACTCGTACCACTCCGTTCTACACTCCCACAGTTCCATCGATCTCGAAGTTCAAACCAACGGAATCAAAGAACTTTTTCATAAACACTGTAAGGTTCGATGAGCCCACTACTTTGAGAGGTGTCGTTACAACTGACAATGCCACACCAAGGCCAGTGATATCAGGAGCCAAAGAAGACAACTCTGAAGTTCATCGATTTTCCTTGTTTTCGAATGGAGACTTGAACGTGCACTTCCCCATATATTCAGAAGACGTTACCCCTGCCAAGCCTTCATCAGCTCTAAGCTCTTCGACATCAGGACCTACTTATCTTCCCAAAAGGACTAAAGGTACCAAGAACAGCCTAGCTACACCACCAAGTACTGACAGTTTCGTGTCACGCAACGTCGAAGGCATACTGCAGACGGTTGGTGTTCTTAAAGAAACGATGAAATCTACTTTTGGAGAAAAGAGCTCAAGTCCACGTGTTGGTCTAGAAATCCCACCTTCGTCGGGACCTGGTACTTTGATCTCTCTGACCAACTATTTTGCCAATGACGACCAAACCCCATCAACAACCGACTTAAGCTTTAGCTCAGAAGAAAACGAAAACCCTACTCCGGCGCCATTTGCAGACCTTTCAGCGGGTCTTCTTACAAACAAAACGTCTGGAAAATACTTCACCTTATTTGGACTTGGCCTAGATAGCAGTGAGGTCGATGATCATTCCAGTGCGTCAACTGTTGCACCCAGAGTAGTGAATTCACCAACCGTTATTGGTGACTTCACCAGAACTACGATAAGGGACCTAGTTCAAGACCCAGAAACGAGAAAAATCGCACAGATCTTCTCAAATGCCATATCCAAGTACATTGAAAACCCAGAAATATTCAGGAAAGACCTCATCGATGCCAGACCACAGGCCCCATCAAGAAATGTCAACGCAATAGTGGATTCAACAACGCCCAGCAGCTTTGACAGAAGAAGCACCGTGACAAATGTTAATGTCCCCAGTACTACCGTGACGAATGGTTCAAATAAAACGTCACCAAAGCCATATTTGCCAACAACAACAACAGAGAAGGAAGATACGACCATCAATCCCACAACTGAGTCCAGCGACATTGCCAAGGAAATAAACAATCAACTCGATGTGTCAACATCTGCCTACGATTTATCATCAACGGAGTCAACAGAATCCACAACATATCCAGCAAATGGTTTTTCAACATATGGACCCAAGTCTTACACAGATGCAGGCTTTTCATCGGAGCTCCTGCCACCAAATCTAGACGAAGAGACTGAGCATGAATCGCTGTACAAGGTGCCAAGCCAGTCTTTCGTTAAATCGTACAACGAGTTGACAAAAGCGCCAAAAACGAATGCATTGGATATCAACAAAAACGGTCTTGACAGTTCAACGGAGAAGAAAGAAAAAGTGGCACATACTGAGAATCCCTGGACGCACTCAGCCATCACTCAAACAACTGAGGGAAAATCATTCTTCGATGCAACAACAACAGAAAAGTATGCAACAACAGTAAAAGATAGCAGTGAGTCTACAGAAAGTCCCTGGACGCAATCAAAGTCAACGGAAATCAATAACAATGACGTTACAACTGTCAAAATTGTGCCCTCTAAGAAGCCGTGGATCAAACAAGACGAAAATAAATTCAATACTTTCCTGGGAACTGTGACAACAACGGGCAAAACACAAGTTGCTACTGAAAAATCAACGGAAAAGCCCTCGACGCAATCAACCACTGTGCCTGTCAAAAGCAAAGTTGACGCTTTGACGGAAAAGGTGACAACAGTGGCAAAAATCAAACCTACAGAAAACCCGTGGTCTCAAATAACCCAATCAATATATCTCGATCCATTGACAATCAACGACGGTTTAATGACGGAACCGAAAACAACAACTCTCAATCCGTTTTCATACGTCAACACAGATCGAAGCCGATTTGAAGATGCCTCTCAGGGCGAAGATGGTATCGATGACATTCTCAGCATTAACAGCCCTGAACTGTCATCCGAGTTGTTGCCGAAAAACAACGGTCTTCAGAGAATTGCAAACAAGTTATTCGGTGGATTAAATGAAACTGAAGCAAATCATCTTCAAAATGTCATGAGGAAAGCTGAACATAATCAAAACGTCTTGAGACTTTTGCTCCTCTTGATCCAAACCTGTGACGATCAGAACGGCAAAGCTTTGGAAAGATCTCGCAAGATTCTACTCAACGCCTTGATTGGCATGGATGAAAAATTGAAATCAAAGAATGCAGCTAGTGTGTCAGCAACGACAACGAACAGAATACCAGTCACAACATATCATCGAATTTTCAACGACAAAGCAAGCACCACTACCACCAAGAGTCCAACCACAACTGATATTTCATCATTTAACGAAGAAACGACGCGATTCGAAATTCGTGTCCCAGATCCCGAATATGACGACGACAACTCCATAAGCACTTCAACTTCAAAAACCGTCTCAACAGACAGGGAAGCGAAAAGTTATAACAATCCTAACAGGACCTCTGATGAGAGGGCCCTGGAACTACTTAAGTCACTTTATTCTCTAGCTTCCAAATTTAGCAGACGATGATTTCTCGCATAAACGCAATCTTAACTTAACTAGTAAAAAAAAGAAACAAAAAACCCAATCAGCCAGCACTGCCATACCATCGTTAGCAAAATGGCTACCTACTACCGCAAGTTGGTGCAGATTTGAAAATATTTCGAAACATCAAAGGCCCGAAAACAATGGCGTAAACTTAGCTTATACACGCATACGCATATAAATTTAAGAAATTTAAAGTATTCCACATGAAACCACTATACTATTTTGACATCTCCATTTGAAATCGAAAAGAGAAACACCATACTATTTATGAAACACTCTGCCAGATGAAAGCGCACTCAGCTTGCTCGCAAAACAAAACATAATAAAAAAACAATAAAAACTGAAAATGAAAAAAGAAAAGGAACTTTGAAAACTTGTAAATATTGTTATCCATTACCCACTCCCTGTAAGACAATGATTTTGATTCAGTTAAAAAAAATTATTGTAATTTACAGCAAATGATAAAATGAAAGTGTCACTTGAATTGCATTGCGTCTTTTTCTATTTTCTTTTTTATACTTAGCTGATTTAGTTTTTAAATAAAATTTTTGAAATATTGTAAATAACTAAAATTTAAATAAATGACTTTTTTATTATTTTTATTATTATTAAAATAAAAATTGTTTTTTTCTGTTCTTCTTTTTGATGTTTATGAAGACAGTGGGTGTTGTCTATTTTTTATTCATATTCTCTATTGTCAATGTGCAAGGACATCGGAACAAAGTTAAGTTGATACATCAGAGCGTATTTCAGGCTGTACCAAAGGTAAAGTGAGCACATTTCTTCTGTGGAGGAAGGTGTTCGGTTCGTTGTACGCATAGGTTACCGGAACGCCATAGAGTGCACTAAAATTGCACTAATGTGATTGATGTGAATCTTTTTTGGCCACGTGCCGCAGCATTGAGTCCTGTACCACCACCACTCAATGCGCACTGAAGGTTTTTTCTGGAATGATCCCTTGTTGAGTTAGGTTAGGTTAGGTCAGAAAAACGACCCCCTAAGACCCAAAATAGACCCATTGTGATACTATATAAGAGTTTAAGAAATTGCCTCACTATTCAAACCGTTTTGACCTTTGTTTTTATAAAGCTATGAATGTCTATGTTCCAAAGATCACTTGGAATTGGAACATTCAAAAAGAGCTCTCCCCAAATGTAGTTTACGTCTTTGAAAGAGGGCAGTGCAAGTTGCAGAGAAGATGTTTGATAATGTTTTCTCTACTTCTTTGTTTATGCAGCTTCCTCTGAAGTATTTATTATAGGTCCCATATCGCCTTGTGGCATGTCTACCTATGCGGATAGATATGTTAAGGTTCTCTAGTCAAAGACAGTCAATAGTTTCGGGCAGTTAGAGAGTTCGTGAAAGCATTCCCAAGAAAAGGCTCTGATTGCTTTGAAGTAGATTAGATTAGATTAAGGACGGTTGAGCTTGCGCAGTTTTGGGCACTGAAATGTCTGAATGAAACTTATTAAGCCAACCCTTGTGAGGTTTTAGGGCAGTTCTCCTGCTCTTGAGTTGAACCAAAAGTTAGCAATCCTCTGTGGTCGAATGAGTTTGAGTTTATCTAGGGGAAGGATCTCATAGTCAAGTATTTGCTTTCTAAGGCGGAAAAATGCTGGACATTCCATAATAATGTGCAGAGATGTTTCTTCACTTTCGAGGCATAGGCTGCAGGAAGGGTCCGCTACTAACCTCATTTGGTGAAGGTGTTTCTTTAAAGAACAGTGGCCGGTTTGTAGTCCTGTACAAATTTTTAATGATTTCCTATTGAAATTCAGAATTTTGATGTTTTTCAGAATGTTCTGGCAAAAAGAGTTTTGAACTTTTTTGGCCGGATGAGTTACGCCAAGCTTTATTTGATTCTTCCAGTAAGATGTTCTTGGCAGCGTATTTGAAGGTGCTTATATTTACACCGCAGAAGGGTTTCAAGACCGACGAATGGTTTAGATCAGGGTTTCCCAAACTATTTTGAGCAACAGACCCCTTTTCCAAGATGAACTGATACCGTAGACCCCCAAGGCCAAATTACTTTAAAAATCCTGTCTCAAGTTTTGTACTTACTTTTATAGGTACCTAGTACGTAAGTAGGTTTTGCAGTAGTGCAGAAAGATTGATATAACAATAAAACATGACGTTACGATGGTAGCAGGTATGAAATTCAATAAACATGAAGTGTAATTCATAATTTATTAATGCAGGTTTTTAGAAATCGTGCTCTTAGTTGTAATAATAGATAGTAAATCCATGATTTGAAAAATTAATGCGATGGATGAATTTGGTGAATTTCTACCAATCTAGCTAGGTCTGGTTTAATATTGGTAAGTTGCAGCCTTTAAGTCTCCGCGTTCTTTGACTTTCAAACGGTTTCTTTTTTTCGTAAAAAGGTTTGCAACCACACTGAAGCCTTTTTCAATTAAATATGATGATGGAAAAGCGATGGGATATTTTTCAGCAATGTTCCACAATGCAGTATATTGAGTTTCAATGCTGCGTTGCAACCCGAACTCCTGATAGCCTTTGTTGAACTTTAGCTTAAGCTCTTCGTCAGTTTGGATGGTGATCAACTCTTCTTGCATTATCACATTGGCTTCTTCCATGGGTGTTACACTGTACGAATTTATTATTATTATTATTATATTCTTCTTTATTTTTTCATATATCAGATTACAAATATTTAATATTCAAAGAATTACAAGCATGGCTGAAAAGCCGTCTGCCGATTTAATCAAAAAATTAATTACATTATGAGTGCTAACAAATAAAAATTAAAACCATTGAAAAGTACATAAGATGTTCTAATGAAAGATAAATTTTACAATACAAAAAATCGAAAAAGAGAATCAATAAAATATAAACGAAATTCAAAAACGTTAAGTGAACAAAAAAATAAGAATATGAAATGAAAAAAGAAAATCAAAAAAGCAAAACCAATGGTAATTTTAGAGTTTCAATATCCGTTGAAAAGTGGGCTTTTAGTTTAGCTAAAACAAAACAACAATAGATTGAGTCTACATATTCACGTACAAATTTCTGTAAGTGGTAGCTTCAGAGACAAACCGGATAAGAAGTTTCCATCCACTCTCTCCATTTAAAATTAAATAACACTCCTCTGTCGAAAGAAAGCTTTTGTTGTGTACGAATTTATTACCCACTCAGGAATTTGTAAGTTCAAAAGATCCTCAAACCTTTTGGTAAAATCTTTGTGAAGCGCGTCCAAGTGAGCGACATATGATAAAATAATTCCGTCTTGAAGAATTTCTGTTGATTTCAACAAATGCGGAAACTGAAAGTATTCTTTTCTGCTTAAATTTTGTTATAAAGAATAAGTTTTCCCACAAACACCGCTATAATTTATTTTGTTTTGATCAAGTTGAGATCGGTCATGTAATAAATATCCGTCATAGAATTTTTCAGATTTTCTTCCAAATTCGGATCTTTTTCATTTAGAAACTCCAACACAGACCCAAAAATAGCTGAAAAACTTGCTAAGCAAGCAGCTCTTGAAAGCCAGCGAACTTCAGTGTGCAAAAGTAACTTAGTAAAGACTTCGTCGTAATCCTCTCAAAACTGAGCAAAGAACCGAGAGTTCATAATGAATTGCTTCGTATCTTGTTGATAGCATTTATATAACGTATTGCAAAGACTGTGCAATCTAGGACTCAGTTTTTTGCTACTAAATGTTGTCTGTGAATCACCAGTACAACAGGCAATTGCCGCTTTAAGTGAGCTATAAAACCACGATGACGACTAACCATATATATGATGATCCAACAGTTGCAACAGAAATAATGTTTCTCCATGGAATAGCTTTGTCGTTAAAAAAAACGTTCCACTGCCAGAAAAATTGGATTCTCCTCTGGTATCAGTTTCCAGATATATGGTAAAAAGCAGCTCTCGGTACATATTTTCATCTATGATATATCGAACGTATCCTAACAACAGAGTTTCATTGCCGGGTAATGTAGACTCGTCTAACTGGAGAGAGAATCTCTTGGTCTGCAATAAATTGCATAAAATGTTTTCAACGTTGCGACCCATCTCGTCTATTCGCCTCTGAACGGTGTTATTGCTCAAGGATATTCTTTTTATAATATCTTGAGCGGGCTTGTGCAATACATTGTTGAGGACCTCTGCAATGGCTGCTAAAATAAGCTGCTATCCAATTTTGAGAGGCTTCCCCGACTTCGCTATTAGCAGAGATATATTGTAGGACATATTGTAGCCATCAACGTTTTGTATAGGACCGTGATCAGTGGTCCTCCATTTTTGAAGACTTCATGTCATCGTTACTAAATATTTTTTAACATATGAGACACATTGGCAAGTGTTTATTTGATGGAGATGAGATAAATCCAAACATTAGGTAGTCCAAACTGTACTGTCTACATTTTTTTTTTTTTGTGTCTGCGATCACACCGCCAATCTTAAGCAAAAAATGTTTAAAACTACTACTTATAATATCACAATTATACAATACTATGTAAATTTTTTATAGGTACACATGTTTAAAATGTTTCTTTTCATTTTTAGAATGGCAAAAGTAACGCAAAACTATCTTTGAAGTTTAAAATAAGAAAATGTGTTAAGGGGGTCGATTGAAAAACTTGTCGACCCCCAAATTCAGATTTCGTTTTTGTCGACCCCTGAGAAACCACTTATGGAATCACTGGCTTAGATGCACCGTCTTCCTTTCCTATTCCTATGTTTACAGTACCAGCAATATACCGAAATACTCTTTTGACTCGAGTGACATCTTCGGTAGTTGAATTCTCCAAAGATCTTGACAGAAATCCTATGCAGGTCTGGTCTTGTTCCTTAGCATCAAATACATAATTGCACCTACAGCCTGTCTATATGGGAAGTTATGACTCTGAATTTCTTCTTTCTCTTGTCTTGGAGTTTAACCATTGACGTTGAGATTGCTTTGCATTCTGCAAATTGAAAACATTCAAGACTTTCTCTTGCATGAGCTTGTTGACATATTTTGATTCCGTTTTCTTTTCGTTCTATCTCTATTCCCAAAAAAAACGACGTTTCTTTTGAAACAATCTTGAACTCATTTCTCAGCTCCGCTATAAATTCATCTAACTCGTAACGGTCAGTGGATCCAACTAATCCGTCATCCACATACAGAACAAGTACGACTTTCTTTCCATTTCTTTCGCTCATATATAAACAAGGATCAGCATCACTACCTCTAAATCCTAGTTTGGAAATGAAACTCCCGAAACGCTTGTTCCAACATCTAGATCATTGCTTAAGTCCATACAAACTTTTCTTCAGCTGACACAATTTATCTGTACCATCGTCATATCCTTCAGGCTGCTTCATATAGATAATTTCTTCCAAATCACCATATAAAAATGCTGTAGAAACATCAAATTGTATCAGATGCATTTGCTCGCTTGCAGCAATAAATGAATCGTTTGGCTATACAAGTCTTGCTTTATATTTATCGATACTGCCATCTGGATTCTTTTTCAAGCAATAAACCCATTTGCAAGGAATTGCTGTCGCTCCTCTTGGTAAAGATGTCAATCTCCAAGTTTTGTTTTCTTTCAATGAAGCAACTTCTTTTTCCATGGCTTTTCTCCACTCTGTATTTTCTTTACTATTTATTGCCTCTTAAAAAGATCCAGGATTCGATGAAGAGTTCTCTAAATCTGCTATCGCTGCCATTACATAATCCTCAAGACGCTGAGGTTTGTTTAATGTTGACCGATCTCTTAATTCTTTTCGTTCTTGTAGCGGAATTTCGGTTTCTTCATTTTCAGAGTTCATATCCTCCTCTGCTTCGTACTCGTCCAAATGCATGGTACCTTCTGAATTTTTTTGTTCTGTTCTTGTTGATTCAATGTTGCGAAGAGGTAGTTTGACAGGTTTTTCACATGCAATTGAACTTTCCTGAAACTTACCGTCTCTTGAAACGATAACTTTATTTTCTTCTTGGATAAATATTCTGTACCACTCATCACCATCATATCCAACGAGGTAGCCTTTAATTGCTTTTCTATTCATTTTCTTCTTCTTCTGGATTGGAATATGAGTGAAGCAAGTTGATCCAATTATTTTCAAATGCTTGATTCTTGGTTTTTCACCAATCCACAATTCGTACGAACTTACACCATCTACTGAAGACTTTCCAGTTCTATTAAGTATGTAAGCCGCAAGTATTTACAAGCTCCGCCCAAATTGCTTCCGGATAATTAACTTTGGTGCTTGAATACTTCAAAGTTCTTGCCATCTCTACAAGAGCTCGGTTTTCACGTTCACTCCCGCTATTCTGTTCAGGTGTATAAGGAGGTATAAGTCTCTGTGTCATACCATTTGTTGGAAGAATCTGTTTAGCTTCTGCGTTGTCAAATTCACCACCGTTGTCACTCAGTAGCTCTTTGATGGAGTGACCACATATCTTCGCGTGCACTCAGAGAAAAAAATACCATAAACTTTCAATGGTACGACCATTGGTTTAAAAATACCTTTTTTAATATGATTTTACTATGAAATCAATAGTTTTTTGGTAAATTCAATGGTGTTTGGGGTATTAAGGCTAGGTGGACTTTTTTAGCGAACTCAGAACTCATGTAAAAGTGTTTGCTTGTATTAGTAAATCATTTTATTCTCTTAAAAGTGATCCCTCTTGCCATCGTCGCGTGTCGCGTCTGATTTCAAATTCTCCCTCTTTTCTCTCCCTTTTTGGTCTCGGCAACAGCCAGAATCCAGAAACTAGAAAAGAATTACGCACTTGCATAAGCAGAACAAAGGGGTGAGAATTATACGAGCATGCGCTGTGCAAGTAGGCATATAAAAAAAAAACAGATATCATTCATAGAGACACTGACGAAGATATATGCATGTACACAATATGTTCGAATGAACATTTTTTACGATTTCTTGTTTTTGGATGGGTTGAGAATAGAAATATGTATTGTGTCAAGTCAGGAAACCGGTTCATTTTTTTTGTCTGTTTGCTTGCTGAGATAAATACAAATAATGAAGATGTTGTAGGGTCGATATTTCTTATCTTGTGTTTTTGCGGATGTGGAAAACATGATATTTGTGTGATTTAATTGTAGGTCAGTTTCTTGGCCTAGTTTGATCAGAAAAATTAATGAAAAAGGGGATAACTTGGGAACTTAGATAATACTCATTTTTTTTTCATTTATTTATTTTTATTATTTTATTTTTTATTTTTTTTTACCAATAACTTGTATCCATTTTAATAATTTCATTTGCAAGAAGATATATTTTAAGAAAATAAAGGAATGGATGTTTTTTGAAAACTGCAATCGAAGGATGAAAAATTCCCTAAGAAAATTCAAAATTTTTTAAGTTAAATTTGTTTTAAAAAATTTTCCGTTACAATTATTATTATTTTTTTTTTTCACTTGAAATTTGAACAAAAACAGTAATCTTGTGGGCCATAACCAAGCAAATTGAGATTTAAAGAAGTCATCTTATGAAACGGCCTGTTTTTTGTGGGAGTTCTTAGGATTTTTTTCAATGACCAGTAAATAGATAGAACTTTAAATTTACTATAATTTACTAATATATATATCGACTGATAAATATAAATTTTAAGCTCTCTAGGAATAATCTACCTTATGAATAATTACCTTCCATAATGTTTTCTTGTAAAACGATTTTTGAGACATTTTTACAAGTTTTGTTATGTTGAATGAATGGGCTGAAATTTTTTCAACAGCACGAATTAACAAAATTAGACACGAATACTTTATTATAATATACCAATTGAAATTCAACATGTATCTAACAATCAGCACAACACAATTTACAGAAAATTACACTGTAACTCTCAATGTATAATTTATTTTAAATTCAATTGAAAGAATTCTCAAATACAAAAAAGTTCATTCTTTATCAGAAACTAGCTGACACACCCGGCGTTGCTCGGGTCTAACTTATTTAAAGCGTTGTTAACACAAAACTGTCAAGAAACGAAAACTAAGAAGACTAAGTTTAAGAATGCCTGAAAATTTCTAGGTTTATACTTATTTATTTCCATCATTAGGTCTGTTCATTGAACTTTCCCCAGGGTTGGATAGTTGAGTAGCGACCCGCCCCGGCTTCGCACGGGTACAATGCTGATACTAAATACCCTACAGAAAAACTTTGAACGTTGTATATAAAAACACAGCGGCCCGCTATGGCTTCGTACGGGTATAAAATTAAAAACATATTTTCTCTGGAAGTTACTCTTGAAAGAGCGACATACAGTTAGCCATGTGAAAAACAGTCAACACTCAAATCTAGGCCTGCAACGTTAAAGGTTTGACCCTGCGATTTATTAATGGTCATTCCAAAAGATGTCTTCACCGGAAATTGCAAGCGTTTAAATTGGAAGGGTAAATCCGATAGTATCAGAGGGATTTGGGGAATCAATACATTTTCTCCGGTACCACATCCTGTGAGTATTGTGCACTCTATTATGAAAGTTTTCAGTGATTTTACCAGCAAACGCGTGCCATTGTAAAGTTCTGGTGAATTCAGGTTTCTTAATAAAATAACAGGTGGTACCCGTGGTATGATGGATAGCATGTCCGCCTGTTAATCCAGAGGTTCGAGTTCGAATCCCAACAGAGGCAAAAAATGTTTTTCCACGGGTATCGTATTTCGCGAGGAATTGGCAAGTCCTCCGTTAGTATTCATTGCCATGAAAAGCGCTTTCTCGATTAGCCGTTCGGAACCGGCAGAAAATTGTAGGTCCCCTCCATTTTCTCACAAGGCATGGTTGTGAGAAATGCGCTAGGCCCAAGGGCTCCTCGCTCTGTTGCGCCACCCTATTTATTTATTTATTTTAATAAAATAACTGGACAACCTACTTAACACCATTTTGTGTGGAGGGAGTCCTGATGGGTTCAAAGAGTTTAGAAATTCTGTAGGAAAATGAACAGCTTCTTCCAAATCGAGAACAGTATCGACCGAGTAGTATATTTTCGTTGGCGCATCAATCTTTGAAAGAATCAAGTTATTTACCTTATCTACTTGTTCGTTAGTTGGTGACAGAATCGCTCTTTCTTTAAACCAAGATATTGTCTTTGAACTTATGTTATCAATGTCAGGCAAGAGCCTGACTGAGGCGAGCCTCACGTTCCGTTGACGATTCTTCATCTCTTGCTGAACGTACTCTTTTGGCATTCACTATACTACGACCTATGTTCGAACGCCGACGTCTTCCAGACTTGAACAAAAATTTCTTAGTTCTATATGAATGATTACCTATGTATGTTGTATGTACGAATTGCCATATTATTAGTATGTGCCGCAGTAAAAAAATATCTGAATACTTACCATTCAGAAACAAAAACAAAAGATACCTATTCTTTTCAACATAAACTACGATGCTTTAAAAAATAGTTTGCTTTTCGCGTGAGTTTCAAACCGATTTTGAAAATTATAAAATTGAAGTAAAAGTAAAAGTAAATATTTTTAATAAATATGTTTGTTATGACATCGCATTACAAAACTTCATTTTTATAATTTCTTGGCTTTTCTCTGCTATAATATGCATGTATTATACATATAAACCTTCCTCTTGAATCACTCTATTCATTAAAAAAAACGGCATCAAAATCCGTTGCGTTGTTTTAAAAATCTAAGCACACATAGGGACATAGGGACATAGGGACAGAGAAAGCGACTTTATTTTATGCTATGTTAAGATAAAGAAGACGCTGAATTGCAATTAAATGCCCATAAACATCCGGATATGTATTTTCATAGATATACATAAGTACTTACTTCCTACCCACACTTATCCACCCTCTGCTTGCCTTCCCACATGCACAATATGAAACAAAAATAAAATAAATAAAATATAGGTACAAATAGGTACAAACCAATAACGAAAGAATAGTACAACCAACAACTTTGAAACAAAGTTAAAAAAAATTATTTCGCATAGGTACACCTTACCCAAACGCATATCTTATTCCAAATAAGTTGAATCCTATATGCCTATGTAAGTTACTGACCTATACCTACACACATTTTCATGCCAACCGCGTTATGTCATCAACAAAACAATAGAAGTTCTCAAACACAAAATAACTACCTAGTCAAATACAAAATTTTAGCTGAAGAAAAAAAAGAAACACACTCTCTCACACTCAAGTTGCGTACACTTTGACCAAGGAATTCCATTCTATTAGTGCAGTGGTGCTATTTTCTCACCCCTTTCCCTTTGTGCGTTTGCCTATGTCCGTTTCTTTCAATCCTTCCACATTTCAAACTTTTTTTTTACAATGCAAGCTACTGCTACCAGCAAAAAAAAAACAACAGGCACACAGTTTGTAATGAGAAATGAATAGCACAAAAGATCACAAAATAAGGTATTAGGTATAGAATATAGATGATATGTATGAGGGAATGCATAACGCATGAGATCATCTGAGCGATACTCCTTTTCTAAATCACAGAGAACAGACCAAAAAAAGAGAAAACGGCGCTAAAATTGGTGGCGGATTTGCTTCGAACTGAAATGCATATGTATATGTTTTTAAGCAAGTTTTTCTAGTAAAAAACCCAAAGTAGACAGTTTTTCTAGAATTAATATTCCAAATTCTGTGACCACAATAGTATATTTCCTTATTGAAACTAATTAAGATTATATCAAAGAAAAATACCAACAAAAAATTGAGGTTCTTTTGGCCTCTCGTTCGTCAGAAATCGTTTGCAAATATGACTTTATTGAAATTGAATTTTAGCGGTTTGGAGAAAAAAATATTGATTTTGGGCTCGACAGTTAGTTGAGGAGCTTTATTACCTTCAAAAAAATGTATATATATATGCACTTGAAAACACCCACGCCTTGCCCCATGCTTTATAAGCTAAAAAAAGGCAGTTTCACAAACTTCTCATCATGACACCTGTTTCAAAACACTTAAAACTATTACCAATGATTTTATAAGATGCGCCTGATATCTATCTACTATTTCCTTTTTATTTCATGAAAAAATATTAATAAACGCCAAAGTTATTATCATAAGAGTATGCTGAAAACCGAAAAATTACAACAAATTGACGAAGGTTTTTTTCATATAAGGAGACAAAATTTAAAAAAAAACGCTCGATGGTTAGTTGCATATATATTTTCTAGTTATAAAACGAAAAAGAAAAAAATAAAAAGTTCATAAATACGGATGCCCCGACCAAAATAGTGAACAAATCGAAATTTTCAATAAAAAAAACGGCTTCCGGTTCCGGTTGCAAAAGTTATGAAGCAATAAGCCAACGAACCTTTTAAATTTTAACGAAAAATGCAAGGGACACCTAGCCTTAATCCAATAGTTTTGAAATTATTAATGCTAATGCGACACATATTATTGATTTAATGGGAAATGCTCCTGATTTAATAATATCTTACCATTAATAATTAATACCAAGTACTTTTATGTTAATGGTCCAATACTATAAATTTCCAATAGTTTCGATACCATTAAAAAACATCGTAGTTAATAATTTGTCGAATTAGTTCAATGGGACGGCTCATGGATTGAATAGTATTTGACTATTAACTCAATAATGTTGATACTATTATTCAAAATAAGGTACACATTTTGTTGAACCATTAAAACCTATTGATTTAATAAGATTTATCTAATTGATATTAATAATACGGACTATTGTTTCAATAGTCTCATGTAATCAAAAAGTTATGAAACAAGAACAAAACTTTTAATTAATAGTGTATCCCATAAGATCAATGTCTTCAATATAAATATTTTCGAATATTCGAAATTATCGCTCGAATTATAACACCCATCGTTAATTTAATAGGAAATACTATTATTATGACCAAAAAAAATTAATAACACAAACTATTGCTTCAATATTTTACGTAGGGAATTTAATACTTATAAAAACAAAACAAAAATAAGTTAATAGGTTATCC
>OX456986.1:153629724-153699373 GCA_949752695.1 Melanostoma scalare
TATTGAATTCAGTTTTTTTCGCTTCGATTTGAACTTGACGCTTCTTACCGCGGTCTTGAATGAGACTTGGTCGGACTTCGGTCAAGCTGTTGTAAGAGATAGATTGTTTTATATAAAATTTTGATTGACTAAAGTTAATTTTTACCCATTTAGGAATGCATCGGACATGTAGTCTTCTTCTTCTGATGACATTTTTTTACGATTTTTGAGAAGTTTCGGATAAAGTTTTTGATGCAAGAGCCAAGAATCAAAATTGAATGGATGTGTTCGTTGAGTTTGCATTGCAAAAAGATGGCGTAAGGTTAACGTAATGCGAGAAAACGTAAAAATGGCAGACTTGTGACGGTTGCAAAAAAGAAGCTATTTTGCAGCTGCGGCAACAGCAAGTACAGCCGTCAAAATATGTCTACATAGCGCTACATGAGAGTGCCTACACTGAAGTGGCAGAAACGGCTTCGGGTTTTCATACATTTGGAGTTGTAGCTGAGACAGAAATCCTGACAACAGCTTTTGTGCTGCAATTGGTCGTTCAAGCCAAAGTCTGTCCAACTAATTGTACAGTGTGAACTTAAGAGAGCCTTTGACGTTATCCAAATTTAATAAAAAAAATTTCTGAAGTGAAGTAAAACAAGTTCCAATAAATTGCCATTTTGATGTATACACCGTCAAAACACGTAAGAGTAGGGGTTTTTCTTTTTTAGTTCCGAACAGTGAACTGAACTGAGAACGAACAGCGTGAACGTGTTCTGAACTGAGCGTGTTCAGTGAGCTGCGCTCAGACTCTTGCTCTAGATGCCCCATCATTTTATTTCGAGCACGTAGAGTGCGCTCACGTAGTGTTCTGAATAAAAAAGAAAAGCATTTTGAGCGTTCAGGTGTTGCTGAATTGCTTTTCTTTTTTTTCAGAACACTACGCGAGCGCATTCTACGTGCTCGAAATTATATGACGGGGCATCTAGAGCAAGAGTCTGGGCGCAAGAGTCTGCACACGCTCAGTTCAGAACACGTTCACGCTGTTCGTTCTCAGTTCAGTTCACTGTTCCGAACCAAAAAAGAAAAACCCCTTAATACACTTAAAAGTGGAAGTTGATCATATTGTGAGCTGCTAATGGGCAACAGCTTCTTTGTTCACCACAGCCACGTAATAAAACAATCGTACTCATAACTGTGACAATGCTACTTGCTGTAGAATAACTATAGATGTATTTTTTTTAAGCCAGTAGCTAGTACAGCATTTGAGAAAAAACGATATAGCATCGAAGTTTCGAAAATCAATGGTGGTGCCATTTTCATTAAGGAACAAGAAACTATTTATGCACAGGATGGTTTGTTGTCGTTCCCCAAGGGAATTTTCAACTGTACTACTGGCTTAAAAAAAAAAACGCACCTTTCATGTTCAGCCAATAACGCAAAGCTATGTAACGTGACGTGATTTCAAACTCAAATGACTAGCTTGGCAATGCTGATGATATACATGTGCTCTTGCTGAAATGGAAAAACGTCAAAACCTGCAAATCGACAAGAACTTGGATTTCACATTTAAAATTTTTTACTTTAAATATAATCCTAGTTTAGGACATTTAAAAAGAAATGGCTGTAGTAAGTTCATCTTTGATACAAAACCGAAAACATATTTCTAAAACCCAAAACCCAATCAAATTCCACAGAAAAAGGTAAAAATTAGCTCTGTAAAGAGGTCTGCTCATCTTAAGGCCAAAAAGAAAACTTTAACCAAATCGCAACAGCAAAGAGCCAACGCAAAAGGATTGGCCACCAAAAAAGCAAATATTTTCAGTGCACCTCCAAAACCCAGCAAAAAGGACTTTCTATTAAAAAGAAAAAATAAAATCTACAACGAACCTCCGCCAGAAGATGATGAAGATGACGACCAAATTGCTGACAACGTCATGGACATGCTGGATGGAGATGATTTGGAATATTTAGAAGCAGCGGGAGCCAATAAACAACGGAAACGAAAACATGTCGATACTGCAATTGATTCTGATTCGGTTGGCATTGAGTCGCGCTATTCAACTCAAAATTCGAAAGAAAAGGCTGATTTGAAAATCAAAATAAACTTGTTGCCTATAAAGAGCCGTGATGGTGAAATCATTGGTCGCACAACAGAAGTCGATTACAAACCAAAACCTAAAGTAGCTAAGAAAGATGCAGAAGCAAAGAAAACCGAAGAAGCGGAAGAGGCATCTGAATATGAGGATAGCGATGATGATGTTTTGAATGATGAAGATGTCCAACCAGAGACGACAAAGAAACTTATTTCTACAACCGATCTGCTAATACATCGACAGCAAGAAATAGAAAGACAGAAATACCGAATTGGTATTATCTGTTCGGGGATTTTGGAGAAACCCGAAGACAAGATGAAAAATTTCAATGCGCTCTTTGATCTTATGGAAGAGACAAACGAAAATGGTACACCGAATTTGTTGACTGTGCGGAAAGTGGCGATATTGTCAATTACTGAAATATTCAAAGATATTTTGCCGGAATATCGTGTTGGACAAATTGACACAAAGATGCAAACAGGTGAGTTTAACATAATATTGTCATGGGTGCGATGTAATCGGTTCCAGCGAGGTATCTGTTTTTACTTTCTTAGGTGGACATTGTAGGTCGAGGTGAACCAAAATCTTTCGATTTTGACTTTGATTTCGGGCGGGCTTTCTCTACTTTTGCGCTCTATGTCGGTTGAGGTCTTCTTGCACTTGATTGCGCCACCTTAGGTATTCCCCTTCCGCGATTCCCCTGCTTTCGAAAACCCGTCGAGTCAGAGCGTTGATGTCCATCCACTCTACATGTCTCAGCCATCGTGGTCTCTTCTAGTTTTGCCCAAGGTTTGGTTCAGCTCATACAGTTCGTCATTAAATCTTCTTCTCCACACATTGTCTTCACATACGGGACCAAAGATAAGTTCCGAAACAACAAGGGTTTCCTCATTCGCTTTCGATAAGAGCTATGCTTCCGCACTGTGAAGCAGCACTGGTATGATCAAGGTCTTATAAAGGAGTGCTTTGGTTTTTGAAGAGAGCGTATTATTTCTTAATTGCTTTTTTAACCCATAATAGCGTAGCGATTGGCAAGAGGAGTATTTTTTTTTATAATTAACGCGCACATCAAGGGATTATGAATACCCTTATAATGTTGTAAAACACAGTGCGAGTATTTAGGAGGGGATTTAAAGGAGACACCGATGCACGTTAAACCCTTGTGAATCGTATTGTAGGGGAAAAACAGAGTCAGGTAGAGCATTCCACATTCGGGTGGTGCGACTGAAAAATGAATCTCTATACTTGACTGTACGACCGAAGTTGGGCTCAAGGTAAAACTAATGAGAATTCCTAGCGAGGCGGGTGTTGCGGTTAAATTGTTTCAGGGGAGGAATGCAGCTGGCTATTTCACTAGAGCACTGTTTGTAGAAAAAGCGATAAAAAGGACTGAGACAGGTGACGTTTCGACGATGTTCAAGAGAATCAATCGATTCTGCTATTGAACTATCTATCACCTATCAATTTTAATGCTCTATTTTGTACCCTATCAAGTAGGCGCAAAGATGTTAGTGGAGCACCTGTCCAGATATGGGAGTATTATATATTGTGTATTTGATTAAAGCTTGGATACGACAAACATAACTTTTTTTAAAGGTCGACAAGGCGACATTCTTGATCATCGTCCAAGTTTAGTTAAAACGAGCGCTTCTCATGCTGATTTTTTTTTTTGAGAACTCGTTGTTCTTTCATTTTTTTCTCCTTGCAAATCTCGTTGCAGCAACCCTTGTTATCTTTTGTATCAACATTTGTCGTGCTTTTTGTTAGGATGCATTTCTCTGTCTTGAACCATAGGTTTCATCAAGGGGGCATTGTGAAACCAAGAGCAATAGAGGCTGCGCTTCGAATGGCTTGTTGGAATTGCTGCCACTGGTCTTAACTGTTTGATTTTGGTGCTGGCGACAAAAGATTCAAGGAGATTTGGAGGGACACTCGACTGGAAAAGGCACTGGCAAGTTCTTGCTATTGTAGCTTACGACGTTACATCGTTTCATAGCGTTGCTTCGCGCGAGTTGTGATATCCTCATTCGTACCTTGACTACAACAAGGAAGTAGTTCGAATCAAGTTGTATCCTCTATAAGTGTGAACATCCAATAATCCTTGATTCTATCGCAACATGGTCAATTTGGCTGACGGTTGATTGATCTGGGGATCGCTATGTGCCTTTTTATTTACTAACAACTGCATTAGGTAAGCAGCAAAATCGATTAACCTGAGTCAGTTTTCGGAGGTTTTGTGGTGCAAGCTATGCTTACCGGTTGTTTTTCCAAAGATGTCCTCTTTCGCTGGTTTTGGACGATTCTCATTCTATGTCTAGGGCATTACTAAATGTTTCTTTGAAGAACTCGTAGAAACATGCTGTGGAATTATCGTCTTTTTTGGGGGGCGTGGGCGCATATTATGCTAATATTGGCGAATTCAGCTCTGATGCGAATTGTCATAACACGTTCGCTAACCGGATTTTGGTTGATAACCTTATCCCTGAGTCTACTTCTAACGACAAAACCGCGCACATAAATTATCGTTGTTTCTGTTGACTTTATAAGTCGATAAAGTAGATGTCGTAGTTTTTCATCGTTTTTATGCCCGGCGCATTCCATTAAGGTCCCTATTATGAGTAGCGAATCGAACGTTCGACTGGAAGCCAATGTTTTAGAGAAACTCATTTATTTTTATATTATCATTAAACTTCGTCCATTCTCTTATCTGACATACCTTAAACGTCGAAAAAAAAGTTTTCTACAAAGTTTTTGTTTCTAACAACCTATAATACCGCTATAAAAGAAGCTCGCAAAAACATTCGCTTCCAATCGAACGTTCGATTCGCTACTAATAATAGGGACCTAAAACTCTTGTATGGTGGTTATGTGTGAGAAGTTGATTGATATCCACTTACGAAATACGCTTGATAAGTCGTTTCTTTCTCAAGCCCAACACGCATATTGCAAGGGTAAATCAATTGAAACGGCTCTACACACGCTAGTCCATACTATAGAATGCTCGCTGTATCATAAAGAGTTCACTTTAGTTGTTCCTAGGCATCGAAGGTACCTTTAACAACGTCGAAACATCTGCGATCACCCGAGCACTCACAACTCTAAAGGTGGACCCCTCACTCGGTGAGTATTGAAAGACTACTTGAAAGTTCAATCATAAACTCAACACTGGGAGAGGCTCTACCAAAAGAGGTGTAAGTAGAGGCACTCCGCAAGGTGGAGTCCTCTCTCCTCTTCTCTAGAATTTGGTGAAAGAAATGAACTACCGGTAAACCTGGAGGGGGATGGCTTCCGGGTTATTGCTTATGCAAACGATGTTGCCATTGCAATCACAGGAAAGCATCTTAGAACATTAAAAAAACTGCTTCAAAATGCTCTAAGCAAACTTTCAATATGTACCACTAAGTGAAGACTTGGAATAAATCCTCACAAGACTGAATTGGTACTCTTCTCTAGGAAATACAATATTCCGCACATAGACCCTCCTTTCATTAACGGCATACAACTAATGTCGCTTTCCATTGGTTTCACCCGGAAAAGCACTCATTTTAAAACCAAGTGCTTCTTGAGTTGCTTCTCACTACTTCGGCTGTCACTCCTCAGAATCATGAGAAGCAATCTTTTTGCACCAACGGAATGGTTGAAGAATGCTCCTGGACGTTTTTTTTCGTCCAATGGAAAGCGACATAACTTTCTCCAATGATGCAAAATTCCTGAGTCTAGTTTTAGATAGAAAGTTGAGTTGGAAGCCAAACATACAAGAAAGAGTGAAAAAGCTACAGTAGCACTCTTTTCATGTAAAAAAGCCATAAAAAACAAGTGGGGTCTTCAATCCCGCATCACACATTGGATTTACATCTTGGTCATCAGACCTATCCTCACTTCGGTGTTACAGTTTTGTAGACTGCACTAGCGAAAGCAATTTATCGGGATAGTCTTATCAAATTCCGACGTTCAGCATGTATTTGCATAAGCGGTGCCTACGAACCACTCCTTCATCCTGTTTCACATAGTCCCACTTGACATCTACAGTAAACAAACAGCTGCGAGTTCGGCTATTCGATTTCAAGAAGTCTTACAATAGACCAACAATACTGGTCATGCCGACATTCTGAACAAATTCGGATTCCCCAATCTTAAAACAGACTACACCACACCCAAACTTGAATTTGGTACAAATTTCCGGGCGATTATTCCATCCAGAACAGACTGGGAGGACCAATCATTCTTGGAAAACGAACACGTCCATTTTAATACGGATGGTTCGAAAACAAATGAAAGAGTAGTTTGTGGTGTCTATTCAGACGAAATGAAATTGGACATCTCGCTTCGTCTTCCAGATCATTGTAGAGTGTTCCAAACGGAGGTGTTGGCAATTAGCGAAGCTCTGTCTTGGCTCAGAGAAAACATGTAATTCTCTAGCTCTTAATTGCCGGTCATCTCTCAGGGAGATGTCAAAGCAGTTTAACATTCACCTGTGCCGGGGCATAGAGAAAAACCAGCAAACTGCCAAGCAGATGAACTTACAAGAAATGGAACACTTCTGCGCTTCTCCCCGAAAACGAAGAGTATTGGCATTCCAATCGCTAAATACAAACTCCTGCTCAAGCATAACGAATACAAGAAAACTAATCTGAGATTTTCAAGCAGTTTAACGTGTAACGCAACAAAACAGATCTGGCCCAAGCAAGATCTTAAGCGGTCAAACGGCTAGATTTCTCTCAAAAGAAAACACAAAAGTGCGACCATAGGTGTCATCACAGGACACTGTCTTATTGGAAGACATGCCGCAGGGCTAGGAGTCGTCTCTAACGATTTTTGCAGAAACTGTATGGATGAGGAGAAGGAGGAAACTATTTCCCACCTTCTCTGTTCACGCCCAGCTTTTAGTTCACAAACGTATGATACACCTTTGTTCGTATTTCTTTAATGACTCCAGTGATCTTACTCACGTCGACGCCCTAAGTCTCTCCCGCTTCATTGTAAGCTGGAAATGGTTCCATTAGGATAAGGATACATTAGATCCATTGTAGTATCAGAATGGGCCCAACGGGCCTAAATGTGTTAGCCGAGCTAACAGCTACTTTAACCTAATCTAATCTAAGCAATGCCGAAGTAGCTCAATGAGAGCCTTCCTATTCAACAGCCAATTGGATTTTTATCTGCTGTACATTTTACTGTGTTCGAAAAAAAAGAAGCTTACAATGTAATCTGCCTTAACTACTCGCAACTTGTATTTCAAACTTAAAAGGTCGTGTCCAACCTTCGTTAAGAGCAACTACAACCTGTCCATCGCTAGGCCCCTTTCTATCCATAGAAAGTGATGTTTAATGTAGAACACCCTTACAGCTTCTGTCCTCTTGCTTTTACTACCTACGTAATGTAGATATACAACTAAAATAAGTCCTTTTATTTATTTGATCGTAGTGAGAAAAGCAACACTGGAGCGTGTAACGTATGAAAATGCTCTTCTGCAGCAATTTAAGAAATTTCTACAAAAACTGGAAAAGATTACGGCGTCGGTAACAAAACGTGGCTGCGGTCGCATAACTCCGCAAACAATAAAAATAGCCGAAGTCGGAGTAACAGCCCTATGTGAATTACTCATCGCACATCCCTACTTTAATTACGTTCAAAATATCGCACAACTTTTGGTATACATGTTAAATAGTAATTTCCCCCGAATGCGAGAGGAAGTCAACAAATGCTTCCGCACTGTCTTTGCCGCAGACAAGAAGATGGACATGACTCTGTACATAATTCGTCGTATCAATCATCTCATCAAGGCCAAATCCAATTTGGTTCACTTGGATATGATCACTTGTTTGTTGTCACTGAAAATAAAGAATGTCAATCTGGATGCAGAGAAGGAGAATGAACTAAAACAAAAGAAACTCGAAGCCCACAAGGCGCGTTTGTTGAATTTATCAAAGAAAGAACGCAAGCGTCGTAAGAAACTAACCGAGTTGAACAAAGAATTGGAAGAAACACGAGCAGAGGAGAATAAACAATCCAAACACCACAAACTGACGGAAGTCGTCAAAATGGTGTTCACCATTTATTTTAGGATTTTGAAGAATGATCCCAACTCCAAAGCGCTCAGTGCGTGCTTAGAAGGATTAGCAGAGTAAGTAAAATTGTGTGCTTTCAGGAAGTGCATAGCTAAAGATTTTCTTTTCATTTAGATTTGCTCACGTCATCAACTTGGAATTCTTCTCCGATCTGATAGATGTTCTCAACCATATTCTAGAAACAACCGAGCTGGGGTACAGAGAACAACTGCATTGCATACGCACAATATTCGTCATACTAACTGGCCAGGGAGAGGTCCTTAATATCGACCCGATACGGTTTTATGGTCACTTCTATAGAAATCTGCTGGCTGTGCATGCAGGAAAGAACCACGAAGACTTTCAGATAATCCTTCGGACTCTCGATGATGTTTTGGTTAAGCGTCGCAAGAATATAACTCAACAGAGGCTATTGGCATTTGTTAAGCGTTTAGCGACACTGAGTATGCACTTGATGCATAATGGAACACTCGCGGCATTGGGAACTGTGAAGACTGTAATGCAATTGACGTCGATGCTGGACATTATATTAGACACAGACACTAGTATTGGTTCGGGAAGATTTGATCCGGAGTTGGAAGATCCCGAATACTGCAATGCGTCGTGCACAGCGCTGTATGAGTTGACTTTACTAAATCGTCACTATCACCCGACTGTGAGAAAGGTGGCGTTACATATAGCCAGTGGAGTGCCGGCAAGCGGTGATGGAAGTCTTCCACCAGAAATTGGAAAATTGTAAGTCATAGTTTTACCTCTTAATGAGTTTTTCGTTACTTACGTTTTGCTTTAACAGGACCCCAGAGGAGTTTTTTAAAAATTACGATAGTTCACAAATGGCCTTCAATCCTACGATTACCGTTCCCAGGAAGTCGGAGCCTAAAATAAAGAAAGGACACTTTGTGTTCATTGATGACACATTTAAGAGTTATTACCAGTCGATAGTGAGGAGTGGTAGATCTTCCCGAAAGCCACAAAAAGGATTTGATTTCTTTTCAAATTATATACAAGGACCAGATAGTTTTATGGAAACAGATGATTAAACAAATAAGCAAATAAAGAAAAACGAAACATTTCAATCGCAGACCTGAAACATTTGTAAAGCGAGTTGTTTGTATTTAAAGCCTTCATTCGTTGAACTTTATTCTAGGTTTCCTTCACAAGCCCGTGAGCTGTCAAAGATCGCTATGAACTTTCTCAAATCGCCAAGTGTATGGAACATAAGAGTCCGCCGGAGAAGAATTCGGTGCTTACATTATCGGTCTATGCCGTGAGTTTTGTTTCTTGCATAGCGTTTCCTAATTCGTAAGACGGGCCTAGTACTGGGCAAGTATTACGAATTACGAACTACCTCCAAAAGCAGGGCCTGTATTTTATAGGTCCGTTCGTTGAACTTTCCCCAGGGTTGACCCAGGTTTTCTTGACAACCCTATGAGTTGTCAAAAAAACCTGGGTTTTCCAGTCCTCAAAAAATGCTAAACCACAAAGCACCACACATCCCTGCCATAAAAAAAAGTATATGCCATTTGACAGCCCTCAACTCGCCACAGCAAAAAGCTAGGGCGAGTTGATGGAAAACCTAGGCCAACATTAGGGCTCAAAAAACATTCAATTTGACATTCAGGTCGACTTTAGGTTTCTCAAAAAACGCTGTCTGGCGACCTTAGGGCAACCCCAGGGCTTCAACGAACAAACCTGATACCAGCAAAAAGCCCTCGTTATCGTTACGATACGATTACGTTTCACGATAATCACTGTCATTTACGACTGATTTTGGCGATCGTTTAACTGTCGTTCTGATACTTTATAGATAATTCATAATCGGTTTATGTCGTAGTTATCATTACTTTAGTTTTTGTTTATTTGTAATACGGGCCCAGTCGCAAAGGATAGCGAGTATCGTGAAACGTAAGCGCAATATAACAATAACGAAGGTCAATAGAAACGATCGCAAAATAAATAAAAGCCAAATTTTGGTTTTCAATTAACAAAGTTTTATTTTAACAAAAAATATTTATTTATTTAAGGAGAACCCATGCCTGCCAATGGAATTTTTCCCTGCAAGACAAACTGATACTCCCGCAAGCAAATACACAATTTGAGATGATGGCGATGTATCAATATCAAAGCCGATTCTTCATCTGCGAGTACATGAAAAGTAGTTTTCTTTGCCTTTGGACAATGATGCTCAGTGGTGACAATCCAACGATGCGGTTTGAGACCAAAACGATGTGCTACGATTAGATTGAAGAATGTTTTGTGTTGTGTTTTTCTTTCGCCTGGAACACTAAACGAAAACCAATAGACATGTCGACCAACCGGTGGAATGCGAACTGTTCTCATTGGGATTTTCAGACTTGAACTGAGGGCTACTATGCAAGTAGCAAGATAATCGAAGGAGTATTGGTCATTGCAAATCACTTTAATCTGATCGTCTTCATGGGCTATGTGCTGGAACATTGGAAAAGGAATTCCTGTGTAGACGTTTAATGAATCTACTAGATATTGATGGATAATTTCAAAAATTTCTTTGTTTATTATTTCATTGGTCATGGAAATTTGGGCAGTGATAAATGAGTTGTTGTCCTTTGGTTGATTAGTATATTCTTCTTGTAAACGATCACGCAGCTGTATTATTGCACCTCGATGTGCGTTGGCGATTTTAAGAGCACGCATCGTTCTTTTGCTTGGAGAATTTGTTTGTGCAGGATTTAAATTCTTGTTTTCAGGTTCACAATCTTTTATTATCTCATAACCAAATTTGTGCACTGGTTTTAGTTTAAAACTGCCAGTGATTGCATTTTCTTTGTGTCCCATTTATCGAATCAATTTTTAAGCGAGTTTTTTAACACCTGTTTTTCTTGTTTTTGTTTTTCCGTGAGGTTCAGTTTCAACGCACTTATTTTATGGTTGAATTAGTTTCAAAAACTTTAGTTTTCAGCATAAAATTAAAATGTTATTAACTCGAAATAAAATAAGTAAGTTACACTGCCAGTGCCAGCAAAAAACAAAAAGAATTATAAAATAAAAATTCCGAGACCCTCTATGGTTCTATGCACTATTTTGTAGTATATACTACTTTATAACTAACGGTTTTTAGGAAAAATACAGGGAAAATGTGACATGTGTTCATCGGTTCATCCACGTACATCACTTCAATTTTTTTCAAACACTGAACACACTCAATTGAGTATGTTCAACTCCAGAAACAGCAATTTTCGTTTTATAATGGCTTTGCTATTAAAAACTAATGTAGATTTCATTTTACCAAATTGCAGTCGACTGCTGTCGCCAGTAAATTCGATAGCGCTCTTTGTGAAGCTATCTCTTTCTAATTATACCTTATCAGAATTTTATTGGAGAGAAAATATATTTTTAATAGCCGAGTTCACACTATGGACAGACTTCGTTTGACAGATGTTGGATGTGCTTTGCGTTCAGACTTATCATACTTGTACTCCAACCTTAAGTGGTACCCGTGGGGTGATGGTTAGCATGTCCAGTGTCCACCTACTAACCCTGAGGTTCGAAGTTCGAATCCCAGCAGAGGCAAAAATGTTTTTCCACGGGTATCGCCTTTCGCGAGGAATTGGCAAGTCCTCCGTTAGTAAATTCATTGTCATGAAAAGCGCTTTCTCAATTAGCCGTTCGGAACCGGCAGAAAATTGTAGGTCTCCTCCATTCCCTCACAAGGCATGGTTGTGAGAAATGCGCTAGGCCCAGGGGCTCCTCGCTCTGTTGCGCCACACTATTTATTTATTTATTTTACTCCAACCTTATGTCATGTAATCCTCCACTCCATCCAAACTTTAAACTTTTAAAAATATTTGAAAACCATCCAACAAGTTGATCAGGCGGTCGTTCAAACCAAAGTCTGTTCAACTTAATTGTTCAGTTTGAACTCCGTTAACAATACACCAAAAAAATATTCTGCTCAGTTTTGACAAATTGTCTTTGTGTGAATAAAACACTCGCTCATAAAAAAAATTCCTGAAGAAAAATTGTCTTTTGACATTTGAGTATTTGTGCTTCTTGAGTGGATTCTTATGTCGCTTTTTACAACTTTTATTGGTTTCACTCGGGGAACCGCTCATTTTAAAAACCAGTGGATTAAGCTAAAATTAAATTCTGCCCAGTCTTGTCTTTGTGTGTGTGAAACACCTATGGCTCATATCATAAATAACAAATACCATGACGAAAATTTTCTTTTTGACATTTGAGTAACATGGTGTTAGTGCTTCTTGAGTCGATCACTTTAAATCGAGAAGCGGCTGTCACTCCTCAGAATCATGAGAAGCGATCTTTTTGCACCAATGCATAGTGGTTCCACTCTCGAACAAAGGCGGCCATAATTACTTACTCACTTGATAACATATAAAAAATATTTTTTCTAATATGATTTGGGCTCTCTGATTACGAAACTGCCATCAGTTTTTATGTATCTCAATGTCTTGAGATAAGTGCGATAAAAGGGTTCATGATCGGTTTACTTCAGTTTAGCTTTTGGGATTAGAAAAAATCCTGTAAGAGGTATGTTGTTTTCTACATTTACCGAAATATAATTTTTTATTCTAAATATGTTTACATAACTTATAACAGTATGCTCGTACTATATTGCTATATTGTGTAAAAATTATACTCTTAAGCAAAACACAGAAACAGCTAGCTATCCAAGTATTCAAATTAAGTTTATTTTTTTTTTAAATAAGACTTTTCAAAAAGTGTTTTGTGTACAAAATATAGGTTTATGCAGATATGTACATCTGTAGGTATGTATAAACTTTTCAAAAACTAACTTTGAAACGTAGGTACCATTTCTAGAGATCTATCAATGGTGTTTTCTATTCCTTATAGACCTTACCTTATTTTAGCGTCAAAGCTGTTAACCATTTCGAGCCAAACAAATTCAACGACACGTATTTTTGTAGGAAATTAGATTTCCTTAAAAAAAAGTTTAATTTGAAAATTTTTGTCAGGCTAACCGTTTCCAAGTAATTAATGTTGAAAAAATAATAAATTTCTTAGTTCGCTTAAAAATCAATTAAAAATCAATCTGCAAATCTCCGCAGCTGATTAAACGTACGCTAAATAGAACATTTAAAAACCTTTCTGGCTATAGGTTTGTTCGTTGAAGCCCTAGGGTCGCCATAGGGTCGCCACAAAGCGTTTTTTGAGAAACCTAAATTCACCCTGAATGTCAAGTTGAGTGTTTTTTGAGCCATAGGTTTGCCATAGGTTTTCCCCAAACTCGCCCTAGCTTTTTGCTGTGGCAATTTGAGGGCTGTCAAATAGCATGTATTTTTTTTTTAATGACAGGGATGTGTGGTGATTTGTGGTGTAGTGTTTTTTGAGGACTGGAAAACCCAGGTTTTTTTGACAACTCATAGGGTTGTCAAGAAAACCTGGGTCAACCCTGGGGAAAGTTCAACGAACAGACCTTATATATAACACTTTGGGGGCACTGCGGGGCGTAACAGTTAAAAGTTTAAGGCAAATAACAGGTTTGTTCGTTGAAGCCCTGGGGTTGCCCTAGGGTCGCCACAACGCGTTTTTTGAGAAACCTAAATTCACCCTTAACGTCAAATTGAGTGTTTTTTGAGCCATAGGTTTTCCCCAAACTCGACCTAGCTTTTTGCTGTGGCGATTTGAGGGCTGTCAAATGGCATGTGTTTTTATTTAAATGACAGGGATGTGTGGCGATTTGTGGTTTAGCGTTTTTTGAGGTATGGAAAACCCAGGTTTTTTTGACAACTCATGGGGTTGTCAAGAAAACCTGGGTCAACCCTGGGGAAAATTCAACGAACAGACCTAACATTAAGATTTTAAATTTTTTTTTGTTTTTCTATCTAGGCTCAATTAGCAAACGTTTATATTAAGTCTAACACTGACTCTCAAAAAAAAAAAAAAAATTGTGATGGTTTTACCTTTTAATAATATATCCACATCAAAGAAACCACAGAGTAGATAATACAGAGTATCCACTTCCACCCCTTCAACCCAAAACACCCGCAAAAAATTTTTCAACACGAATTCAAAATGGCGACCTATTTCTTGATTAAAAATGGAGTAGTGGTAGATTTCCAAACTTCAATAAATAAAAAAAAAACAAGATGACACTTGCCTTTGAGCTTTGACAATTGCAAAATACTGCAAAATATTATTAAGTTTTATTTCTTGTAAGTATTTCAAACTTATTTCGGAAATTGTCGGTATTTACATCATTCCTATATTGTTTTACGAAAGTCAAAACAGTTCTTTTTCCTTTTTTCGTGCAGATAAATTGAAACATGAAATAATTTTTTGAGAAACTACCCTCCCTGTCAGTATTTAAGGATGAATTTACCGATTCCTGAATTTGCTGCGTTGGTCCGTCTCAAGTGAGCTGACAACAAGGGTTCATGTATTTATGTTAATTTGTTCGAAGCTCTGCACATTCACTTTGGACACTTGAAATTTCACATTGGTTTTCCAAGTAAAACAAGTCAATGAAAAATAACACGCTTCCGTGCAAAGCCTCGTTTGGCAATCCGCGACCGGGTTCTCCTTTGTCTGACTCTCCTCAATGTCTTGGTACAAAGAATCAAAAAGATTCCACGATTTCAAGTTGTGACAGGAAAACAATATCGGAACAACATTAAGGGAAATGAAAATTGTGTAATATTTTCAAGAAACTTTTCGACAAAAATACTTTGCACTCACGAACCACGAACGAAATTGGTTTGTTTTTATTTTGCTTATCTGTCATAATGAGTGTGGGGAGTTTAAGGCTATGTGCACATTGTTATTTTCTGTGAAACTTAACAAAGCGCCTGCATCGGTATGAAATTTTTTACTAATTTTTGTCTTTTTCAGTGAAATACTGGTCAAAATGGAAAAAAATGTTATTTCCTGCAACTTAAATGCATTTTTCTAAGTTTTAGGCTGCATGAAAATTAAAAATTATCGAATTTTTTGCAAGCAAAAAATTTTTTTTTACTTTTCAAACTCAACTGATTTTTATTCTCTGAAAAATCAATGGCGGCCAATGGCGGCTGTGGTAAACGTGGGTTCCCGGTCGTGGTCAAAGAAACGCTCCACTAAAAGATAAGAAAACGTCAAAACCAACAAATGATTGGAGCTCTAAAATTCTAATGTCATGTGTTTGCAATGTTATAGGTAACTTCGAAAGTAAATAGTTAACGGCATTTAGGTTTTCATTTATTATGACTTTAGGATGTTCTCAGCTGAGTGACATAAGAATTGCTCATGTTTCGGTCTCGCAAAAGTAATAACATTTTTAATGTGAGAAAATTATTGGGGGAAACTTGAGCCAGTTTCTTAGAGAAGACTTAATTTATTTGCGTACAAAGAAAAAGAGCATAAAAAGCAATGTGGTTCCAGTTGGAGTCTTCCGACTGCTTGAATTCTTTTTTGCTGCTGAATGAATTTTAAGTTATATTTTCAAAGTGTCCTAAAAAAGGACAATTAATATTTTTACAATCAATAATCAATTATCAGTTATTTATTAATGTTAAAAGAGTACAGAAAAAAGTTTAAAACAAAAGTTAAAAATTTTGAATTCAAAAATTTGAATGGTGAAGTGGGGGATCTCAAAAAGTCGACACATGACCATAGCCATGATTTCAACCCTCCTATTCATCCGTATTGAAAAAGAAAAGATTATTAATCTACAATGATGTCGCTATCTCTTGAACCAGCGATAAGTAAAAAAACAATATTTTTTTCCTTTTTTTGTGTTTCTCGAATTTTTTTAAAAATAGTAAAAATGAATGAAATTTGGGGATGCTCGAGTCTATAAAGAAGATTCTCTGAAAATTTCAAGTCAATCGGTCCAGTCGAACTCGAAAAATCGTGAGTATCATATTGAAAAAGTATGTTCTGAGAAAAACGCCAAAAAAATTGATTTTTTTGAAATTCTAATCAGTTTCCACGGCTATAACTTCGCGAATAATTTGAATTTTTAAAAATCCTTTTAGGGAGATATTTTTGAATTCTAAACTATCGAATAATGAAAAAAATTTGATTTTTTTCAAATTTCTAGACTAGAATACCCCTTTAACTGCTTGAATTCTTTTTTAATTGACTGTAGTCTTTTGATTGCTTGAATCCTTTTTTTAGCGTTGTTCTTATGCTTTCAAATCCTATTATATGTTGTCTTACAAGGTTTATTAAAATTTTAAAAATCCAAGTTTATCCTTCGGCATTTTATTTTTATTAATTCAGAATTCAAGCAGTCAACAAACTCCAAGCAGTAAAAAAAGACTTCATGCAGTTAAAAGACTCCAATCAGCAAAAAAGAATTCAAGCAATCAAAAGACTCCAAAGTAGCCAAATGACTGCATTACTTTCAATGCAATTAAAAGACTTCATGATTGGAAAGATTGTTGAAGACTTTTAAGAGACTTCCAAAACTGCAACCAGTTAAAAAGTATTGCATTCTTTTGACTGCTCTAGACGATTGGTTTACTAAAGACTTCAAAATTGACTGGGAATTTTTGATTAAAGTAAAGTACTAACATGAAGTCAAAATATTCAAAAGATAAGTCTTTTTCATCATTTGACTGGAAAACAAAAAAGAATGCATTCTTTTACAGCTCTGATATTGGTTGATTTCGGAGATTTTTAAAAGAGAATCGAACATATGTAACTTTCGAAAGCCAGAAGTAATAAGTTCTATAAAAACAAATATGTGTATACATACAACAAATTTTAAAGAATTGTGTGAAAAGTTAGGCTGAGCGGGAGACTTGAGCCAGAAATCCGTTCCTTTTTATTTATCGGCAAAAATAACTGCAACATTCAACAAATTAAATTTATTAGACTAATCGTAAAATAGATATGTAAATGTTTCTTCAAAATGGTGTATCTGACATGCGACTCCAGCACGGGTCTCACAGGGCAGGATTGCTGGCAGTAGCAGAAGTAAGCAGTGAATGGCAGCCCACTACTTGCCAGAGTCTATCAGCCAACCATAAAAAATATGGTTTTGAACTCTTTTTGTAATATTTAAGGAGTTTAGAAACATAAGCAATAATTACTCGATTTCGATTCGTCGTAGGCAAGCAGCCGTGTGCGACCCGTGCTTTAGATGAATACAAAAGTTTTTATGAGCGATTTAACAAAAAGTGGCTCAAGTGGAACCTTCTTCTTTTGTAAAGTTCATTTAAATAGTAATCAAGAAAAAGACATTTTTATCATGAAATAAAAATTGTTTAAATACCTACATACCTACATATTCGATTTGTTGTTTGATATTCTTCGCATTTAGGACATCTTATTGCTCCTGGGGCTTCTGGTTAATTTGTTCAGATGAAATGTTGTTTTTCATGGTCAAAAGTACATAGGTTGGTGGTTTTCCAGAGTTTTGTCAACATGGAACTTTACAAATACAATTGTCGGCCTCTTAAAGTAAACAACTCAAACCAACAGAAAAAAAAAACAAATCAGTTTTCCTAGCTTTTATCACTTTATCAAAATACATTATTGGGTATAGTAAACACCGTCCTGACTTAAATTCGCTGCTACGTATTTTGTGCAAGAAATTTTCTTATGCTGTACAAAAATCCCACAACATCCCCAGTCTCCGAAAGAAATCTTTGTATGATTTTATAGTTTTGAAACGTTTCCATGGATTGTAAGTGATGTGTTCGTTGAATCAAGTCGTAGATGAGGATCGCAAAATATTCTTCAGAGAACATTACCTTATAAAAAAAAGATGGTTTGATTAGATAGAACACTCAATTATTTTACATACATGTACCTTATATTGATACAATGCTGGTTCTACGAAACAGGTCTGTATGCTGATCCCAAATAATTTCCTTTTAGCGTCCAATTTTTCTAGATTCTCTAACTGATAAGACCCAAGTTCATTGTCATCTATTGTAAACAACAATTGTATTCATAATCTACGCATAGGCAATGTATGATTTACCAGAGCTTGTGAGGCTTTCATATTCCCTTTGATGTTTTTCCAATGTCGCAACGAGTAAAAGAAATTGTTTCTCCCGGTCTCTGATTTTTTCTCTGAGGGATTGTTCTTCTTTTTTCAAGGATTGAACTTCAAGAGATTTGGCTTGAACTTTAGAAACTCTTTCGTGATACTTATCAACAGTTTTACAAATTTTCATCGATAAACAAACAATTTCTTCAACTTCACTATGGATATATTCATTTTTTGTTTGGAGTTCAGGTAATATAGCTAACAACTTTTCCATTGTCGAATTCTTACACTATGCAAATCAAAAGCTGTACTTTGAAACTAACAAATGGAAAACTATTTTGATACACACACAATTTATTTGTTTTTCTTGCAATTCAATTTCTTAAATAACAATTGTATTATTTCATATTTCAACGACCTGCCGCCAGCAGTTTTTTCAAAATTCAAAGCATCTGCTGTCAAATTTTTTTTCTCTCATTTGACAGTGACTTTGGCCGTGTTCATAGCAACTTCAAAAAATCGAAACTCTAATCTTAAAGGCACCAGCACATAGAACGCGTTGCGCGAGTATAGAGCGTCACGTCAACTGATGCGTTTTGGGTGGGTTTTGCTGCGCGGAACTGATAGAATCTGTACCCCTGTTCTGTAACTATCGCCTCGATAAAAGCAGGCGATAAACGGTGGAAAATGAAACGAAATCCTACTAAATTCATAGAATTTCGTTACATTTTCCACCGTTTATCGCCAAGGCGATAGTTACAGAACAGGGGCACTGAAGTGGTGTTTTTACTTTTTTGTGTAAAATCCATTTGTAATAGGCAACACAACTCGATGAGTCACAAAAACTAAAGATGAGTGAGGTTTTTACTGGTACGTGGATTATGTTTTCATTAAAGCCTTGCCCAAACCAACGCGGTGAGTGCGTGCGATGCGAATTGCGTTAAGTCAAATCCCTATGCATTAAGTCAAACGTCCATAAGATTACATAGTGATTTGACTTAACGCAATCGCATCGCACGCACTCACCGCATTGGTTTGCGCAAGGTTTAACTTCAAATACCCGGTTTCCAATAAGGATTGAATCACATTTGAGATGGAATAAGTACCATGCTATATCTCCTTATGATATATAAGCCGTGTTTTATTGGGCATTTTTATATTCACTTCACTAATACACTCAATAAAACGCTGTACTCACTAATGCAACTTTATTCCATAAACTCCATTTACCAGCCATCCCTGTTGCTCACTTCTGCAAGTGACTTACTTTTGTCCACTTACGTTGTTCACTTTAGAGCTGTTGTTTTTCCATAAGCGATGTCTTGAGATGTTTTGTTGAAGTGAATATGAATTCCCAATGAAGCTCCGCTATTGTGTTTTCCCATGTGCGCTGTTTTGCGATGTTTTGCTAAAATGAATACAGTGCCCTTGTTCTGTAATTATCGCCTCGATAAAAGCAGGCTGGAAAATGGAACGAAATCCTTCTAAATTCATAAAATTTCGTTCCATTTTCCACCGTTTATCGCCAAGGCGATAGTTACAGAACAGGGGCACAGATTCCAAATAAAACTCGGCTATATTTAGCACAACAAAATTTTTGGCATTAACAAAATTCCGCAATTCATCTGCTACTACAGAAATGCAGAAAAGTAAAGCAGGATGGATAACGATTATAAAGCACAATGGCCAATCAGAGTCCGAAAAAAGTTATAAAAGTCGCCTCTTAGAATAAGCCTTAGTGCCACACTAGCTTAAAATGACACTTCAATCAATTTATAATTGATTTTATGGTGGATTTACATGCATCTGCAAGTGCAGATGAAAATCGGAAAAAGACACAAGATGTAAAATTCATACTTGTCTGATAGAGAGGGAACGAACTTCCTAGTTATAATTTTTCATCTGCAACCATAATCCTATTCGTCTCTCTTTTTAACTTTTGTGCTTTGTAATCTTCATCCGTCTCGCTTTACTTTTCTGCACTTCCGCAGTTGCAGATGCATGTAAACCCAGCATTAACTTCACACTTTTGTAAAGTCACTCTCAATTTAAAGTCAAACAACCCCCATTTCAATTTCCATTGGTCGTTCGGAAGCCCTTTGTATATATATCGTATATTACTATCACTTTCCAATATTTTTTTTTGGAACTTGGAAGTCGAAAGTGGTCCACAAAATTTCCAATGTGGTCCACAAGCCTATTTTTCAAGAGCAGGAGGTAAGAGTAGGAAGCAAATAACAACGTTTAAATTTCATCATATATGCATTACTTTCTAACCCATAGGAAATGCTCACCTAAATTGATACATTCCACCATGAGCATTATTAAGCTTATTTTAGACTTGAAATTCCCACAAAAAGGGAAATATCCCACGATCTGCCGTCACTGGATGGTGGCTCTGTTTATTTATAAGTCATTGAGAACTGACTCTGATAATCCATTTATTGGGCTTCAGACTATAAAAAGCAAATGTTCTTTGAGTTTTCTATTTAGTTTATTTTTCGACAAGCAAGCATAATAGAATTTCTGTATAAATTCCAAGTAGCCAGATAGAAAGCCAATCATGAGGTCATCAAAGATGAAAAAAATTAACCATTAAACATTAACCAGCGAAGAGTTGCAACACCAAATTTAGGGAGAAGATTCACATCGGGGTGGTGGATTGTAAGGTAATTTAAAATTAATAGCTTACAAGTTACAACTGTGTGATCATACACACTTTGTTTTTCCTCCCCAAAAGATGCAACTCGCAGTTGAATCAGAAAGACATCAAGGAGTTAGACCGCTGCCGTCTGGAGGTAGTGGAACCATATCTAGAGCAGATACATCAACAGCAGTAGGAACGGCAATGGCAAATGCAACGGCAACAGGAACAGCAAGAGCAACAGCGTCCAACATTCAAGCAAAGGAGAAAGCTAAACCTTCAATACGATAGTTAAACATTAAATTCGCAAAACATTTTTTACGTGATTAAAATTGTACTCAAGTTAATTTTTAAATAAATTAAAATAAGAAAAGTAAAACACAAACTTGTTTCTTTTTTTGATCTTTTTTAGCGCTTCTAATGTAGTTAAACGATTCAGATTTGATTGGTGTCAAATCTTTTTCAAAATAAAATTAGCGCATCAGTGATCGAGTCAGTGAGTGCCATTTTTCTTTCAAAATTCATTTTAAATTGCAGGTTATCAGTCTGCTCTCCATTTGTTAAAGTCAACTCTTTGAAATGATGAAAGAATGTCAAATTATGGTACTAAACTGCTCGATAACGTGAGACGTAATTCCAAACTCAAATAATTCAGTCACGTATTACTCGATCACGTGTTCGGTCATTCGGCAATTGAATTTGCTACATGCGCAAATACAAAACCACTTTGTTTCTCTAGAAAAACTTAAGTAAAACCACTTGCTATATCCTTAAGGTCTTTGGGGAGCATAACTCTGTAATAAGAACATCAATCCCGATTTTCATAAAAAAAACTTTTTAATTAAATATTTTTATAAACTTTTGCAGAAACTTAAGATAGTATAATAGATGTATGCTTAATTATTTCGATGATATTCATATATAGTGTATGCGTGATGTGTGTGGTGGGCTTGTCTGTGTGTGTGCTAATCCAAACTAAGGTGATCGATCATACGTTGAAGTGTCCTAAGGTCTTCTTGGTGGCAAGTATTCTCTGTTAGCAGTTGTTGGAGGAACCTGTGGAGATGGGAACGCCGCATCTTGAATTGGCGCGAATCCGGTGCGAATTGTTGTTCCGAAGGCTGGTGCTGTTGCGGGTGGTCCTGTCGGAAAGGCTCCACCAGTGGGCGAGTTAGCTGCACTTGAGAATCGGCCTGCTCCCGTTCCACCACTGGGAAATGCAGTTGTTGCTACTGGGGCCACTCCACTCGATACACCCCCAAATTGTGTATTGGGTACGGTAGGTCGTACATTACCTGAAAAAACACCTCCACCTGTATTTGAAGTAGTTCTGCCAGTATTTTGGAAGCCACTTTGAGCTCGATTGGCATTTGTTAGTCCACCACCAGAATATGATCCACCTGTTGTAGGTCGAGCTTCAGTTGGCTGAAGGTAGTCGTAAATAAATGCGTTGTTGGCATATAAGCTCGGTGCAGAAGCGCAATCAAACATATTCCACCACACACAAACAAGAGTTTCTTGACTGAAAATTGTTCCATTTGGACAGAGGAATGAATACGTTCGGTTGAGGGCGCAAATGTGAAATACTTGGCACTGAGCGTCTACATCGGAGTAATATCCAGGATATTGTTGTTGATTACAGTCGAACGAAGTCTGTGGAACCTCAGCATATACCGGATAATTAACACCAGGTTCTCCGGGAATCGCTGAGTAGTCGCCTGCAAATTGATCGCTGTCGGAATATTGTTGTTGGGATCCACTTCCATAGATCCCACTCGAACGGGGTGGAATTGTAGGACGTTTGGTATTAGGGAATCCAGTAGTTGGTATGTCAGATGTTGAACGTCCGCCTCCAAATCCTGTACCAGTTGCACCAAAACCTGAGCCAGTTCTTTGAGGTGATGAAAAACCAAAGGATGGTGAAGTAGGCCCCACTGCTCCACCATAACCAGGACTAGGAGAAAAACCTCCGGCTGTTTGGGGAGTTTGAAATCCAACTACCGGTCTAACTGCATTTCCACTTGAAGTGGCTGGTATGGCAGGAGCACTATTGCCAAGTGGGACCTCTGGTCTTGGATAATTGTAGCCAGTTTGTGCCTGTGAATTAAATATTTTGAAAATCAATAAGGAAGGAAGACCTTAAACATAAGAAAAGGGCTGTTCACATTGTACATTGAAGAGTCTTCGTTTGATGGACTATGGACGGTCGGATGTAGTTTGCGTTCAGACTTTTCAGACTTGTCGTCAGACTTCGAAGACAAAATTTTCAATAATATTAGAAAACCATCCAACAAGTTGGACAAGCGGTCGTCTGAATTATCCAACATTGGTCGTTCCGACTAAAGTTTGTCCAACTTCTTATACAGTGCTAACTGCCCTAAACAGTGAAAGAAAAACTCTATAAGTATACATACTCGTAGAAGTGAGTGGTACCTCCAGAGAACGATATAAGTAATAAGGCAGAAAAGTGGCACTACTTCACTTTTTGGTACCCGTGCAGTAATAGTTGGAGGGATATCCGTGCTGATTTTAAGTCAATTTCACATTCCAGGGAGTGAGTAAGTGGATTTGCTGCTGATTCATGGAAAGTGACTTATTTCATTAAGCTCAATCTCAGCGAGGGGCTGAAATTCCAGCAAGATACAATTGTTGCTTTCGTTGGCATCACCTTTCTTTAGACATTGACATTGGTATCACCTTTCTTGAGGCATTGACAGCTCTGACGGTACTAGTTTTATGAAAAGTGCTTCCAAATCCAGTCGCTTGTAACCGTTGAATAAATAAATAGGGTGGCGAAAAAGAGCAAGGACCCCAGCGCCCTTCTTACAACCATGCTTTGTGGGGGAATGGAGGGGACCTACAATTTTCTGGCGGCTCCCAAAAGCTAATCGAAAAAGCGCTTTTCATGGCAATGAATTTACTATGAGAGGACCTGCCAATTTCTCGCGAAAGGTGATACGCGTGAAAAAACATTTCTGCTTCTGTTGGGATTCGAACCACGAAGCTCCAGGTTAACAGGCAGACATGCTAACCATCCCGCCACGGGTACCCGCTTGTAACCGTTCCTTTTCTTAAAACACCCTTAAGTGAGCAACTTAGATCCCGCCGTTAAAATTGTGAGCCATTTCAAGAAAAAAATGTCTTAGACTTTTTTATGAGGTCCGGGAAGTCAGCACTCAGCACTATTGTGTGAATGCCTGATAGCCCTCGAGGGTTTGTTACAGTTAAGGTTAAGCCTACAACTATCTAATTCAAAGTATGAGGATTCTAATGGAAAAACTTAGTGATTGATGTTTTCTTAAAAGGAATGGGCTGGCAATTACCTTCAGTCAACGAGGAGTTCCAGGTGTAACTATGCTCGAATTATCAAGGATATGTACGGAGGAGCAGTGCCTACCAACTGTTAAATGTCAAATTGGAGTCACTGAAGCATTCCACTTGGTGCATATTAAAGAAGTGCTCTCTGCTCCTTATTACATTCCCTGACTATTTTATGATAAATTACAAACCACCAAAGCATATCAATTACAAAAAGTTTTTATTGTGTGTTTAATGGAGGGATTTAGAGAACCCTGTCAAGAAGGCAATATCATACCTACAACGCTCAGGCACGATCGCGGTGGAACAAAAAGAAAGGCAGACCAAAACATTTTTGGTACAGGAAGACGATTACTAATCTTTACGACCCGATTACAAGTGTGAAACCAGAAATGTGAGAACTGTGATCCCTTCGTGATCATGCTGCTTGTGGCGAACCGTTGAAGTACAAAAAGAACTTGATTATGCGAGGTGTGTTCAGAAAGTAAAAAAAAAAAAAAAAAAAAAATAGGGTGGCGCAACAGAGCGAGGAGCCCCTGGGCCTAGCGCATTTCTCACAACCATACCTTGTGAGGGAATGGAGGGGACCTACAATTTTCTGCCGGTTCCGAACGGCTAATTGAGAAAGCGCTTTTCATGGCAATGAATTTATTAACGGAGGACTTCCCAATTCCTCGCGAAAGGCGATACCCGTGGAAAAACATTTTTGCCTCTGCTGGGATTCGAACCTCGAACCTCTGGGTTAGCAGGTGGACATGCTAACCATCACAAAACGGGTGATTTAGCAATTTTAAAATTTCGCTGGTTTTGAAAGTTCAACTGTCAATTTTTTTTACTAAGCTGGTAAACATGCCCTAATACGTGATACAATTTTCAATTGTATTAATTACTTACTGTGTCTGCGGCTGCCGTTAAGGAAGAAGTGTTTTTATGAGCCCGGCATTTTGCGTTTGCTTCGGTCTTGGCGAGCCAGGCTGTCTCCACTGAGACAATTGAGCCATAATTTAAACGTAATGTCTGTGAACATGTTTCGTCACCTGTTATAACACGTACATCGTCGTTGACTTCATTAAGTGAGTCCTCAGCAACTTCCATTCGCATCTGTTTTTGTTCAAATCGCCGAGCTCATAAAAACACGTCTAGCCTAGCAGCTTTCACGGACAAAGTAAGCAATTATATAAAATGCAGGTCTATCATACCTAAAAGGAATATTAGGTTTGTTCGTTGAAGCCCTACGGTCGCCATAAAGCGTTTTTTGAGAAACTCAAAGTCGCCCAGAATATCAAATTGAGTGTTTTTTGAGCACTAGGGTTGACCTAGGTTTTCCATAAACTCGCCCTAGCTTTTTGCTGTGGCGAGTTGAGAGCTGTTAAATGGCATGTAATTTTTTTTTTAATGACAGGGATGTGTGATGATTTGTGGCTTAGCGTTTATTGACGACTGGGAAACCCAGGTTTTTTTGACAACTCATAGGGTTTTTTAAGAAAACCTGGGTCAACACTGGGGAAAGTTCAACGAACAGACCTATTATATACCAACTTCTTATAAAAAGAAAATGTGACTATAAGACTTTCCAAACCCGCAAAAAAGCTTCCGTTATTTTCTGAAAAGACCTCCTATTGCAACAACTCAGACTCTTCCCTTTTTCTTCTTCTTCCTCTTTTCCTTCCTCTTTTTCTTATTTTTTTTTCTTCATTTTCAACGACGTAATAGCCTACGATCTTTAAAGTATTAAAATATCAGAACTCGTCCACTTGCATACTTTACTACAGTGATTTGTTCTCTGTGTGATATGCCAATACTCATAACAATTGTTGCCTTATTCCAGACAAACGTTTGAGCATATAAAAGGAACGGTTAGCATGTCTGCTTAGTAATACTTGCTATTGAGGTTCGAGCCCCTTGCTTTTCCACGGGTATCGCCCTTAAACAAGGAATTCGCAAGTCCTACGAGAGTGATCACTAATTAAACTGCTCACCTAGCCCTTTGAAATGGGCATACAAATACACGTAAAGTTGAAATGTGGACTTGTTCAAAGTCAAAACTGTCAAGAAAAGCTCTAAGTCACCTTCTGATTACGAGAGCAAAATCCTTAAAGCATAGTGCAAGGTTCAAACTAGCGCTTCATACGGTACATGTTTAGAAAATGTTCGACAAACTCGCCAGAAACTGAACACTTCTGGCCCTTCTCACCGAAAACGGAGAGTATCGGCATACCAATCGCTACATACCAACTCTTGCTCAAGCAGGATGTATATAAAAAAAATAATCTGATATGGTCAAGCACTTTAACGTGTAACGCAACGAAACAGATCTGGCCCAAGCTAGATCTTGAGCGTTCGGACGGTTTGATCTCTCTCAAAAGAAAACACATTAGTGCGACAATAGGTGTCATCAATGAGACACTGTCTTAATGGAAGACATGCCGCAAACCTAGGAGTCGTCTCAAACGATTTTTGCAGAAGCTGTATAGATGAGGAGGAGGAAGAAACTATTTCTACCTTCTCTGTTCATGCCCAGCTTTAGCTCACAAACGTATGATACACCTAGGTTCGCATTGCTTTGATGACCCTAGTGATCTTACTCACATCCACTACCTGCGCGTCTCTCCCGCTTCATTGTAAGCTCGAAATGGTTCCAATAGGATAAGGATACATTAAATCCATTGTGGTATCACAATGGGTCCAACGGGCCTAAGTGTGTTAGCCGAGCTAACAGCCCCACCTTAACCAAACCTAACCTAGCACAGCACAGGAGCAGTGAAAAACGTCAAGCAGTTTAGAACAAACAAACTGGTCAAATAAAGTTACAACAAAAAGGAAAAAAACAAAGACCTATTTTTTTTTTCTGATATGATTTTTTATATATTTTTTGAACTCTTCATATCAAATTAAAATTACACTGCATAGCGTTTTAAAAGTCCACAACTGCTTCAACTGCTTTTGACAGTTTTCACCAATCCTGATCTTGCAGAAAACACTGTGCCAAACTGTTCAGGAACAGCTCATTGAACACAAAAGAGAACAGAAAAGATCAGAAAAGAATAGAAAACTTCTCAGTGAACCTGAAGCAAGGGTCGAATTACCGCACACGTGATCAAGTAATACGCGCTATCGAGCACTTTAGTACCACATTTTGACATTCTTTGATCAGAATTTGAACGAATTGAGGTCCATTGTGTAAAACAGGCCGAATTTTCGAAGAAAAATAGTACTCGGTCACTCAATCACTGATGCGGTAATTCGAACCCTGACCTTTACTGCACGCTGAAACTAGAACAGCTCATTGAACACTTATAATAAGAACATAATAGTTCAAAACTTAATATATCTTTTTCTCTGCGTTCGTTATTTACAAAATAAATAAATAAATAAATGGCGGAACAGAGTGAGTGCCTAGTACATTTCTCACAACCATGCCTTGTGAAAGAATGGTGCGGACCTACAATATTCTGCCGGTTCGGAACGGCTAATCTAGAAAGTGCTTTTCATGGCAATGAATTTACTAACGGAAAACTTCCCAATTCCTCGCGAAAGGCGATACCCGTGGAAAAACATTTTTGCCTATGTTAGGATTCGAACTACTATCCTCTGGGTTAACAGGCAGACATGCTAACCATCACGCCACGGGTACCAAATCACTTCATTATTTGGGATTTAAAAATATGGTCACTGTACGAATGCTCGATCGCAAAGCTCTTATACAAAAGATTTTAGCTAAGAAATCCTAGCGGGTAATTTACCGTAATTTCGTTTCTCCTCTTTCCGTCTTCCAGCGCTACGAGCATTGTGATCTCGAAATCTTCCACTTAATTAAGTACTTCCCACACACAGAGTAAATAATACAGAGAGTCAACTCGCACCCCTATGTCTGAAACACCCTCAAATTTTGTCTGTTGTGAAATCAAACACAAGCGGCTGCAAATGAGTCTCATTATTCCCACATTTTTTAAATGTAGTTTTCACTTTGATGGCAAATAATGTTTATTACGAGATTACGATAATTTTGAATGAATTTTTATACATTCTCCACTGTGACAAGTATAAAATACCGAAAACTTTTCAAATTCATTTCAAGCCAACCAACATAAAAAGATGACATGGGATCCCAGTCGAATTAATTTTGTTGACAAAATGGCACTACTTTGCTGCAGTTGACTCCCTGGTTCTACTTTGTTCTTCCCACTAGTGATCCAAACGTGAGGGTGTAAACTCAGAAACGTCCCGGCTTTGAATTGTTACTTAGACCAAACAAATGCAGATTTCGTTGCGGCAGCGGTACATTCAAATAGCGATATGCAAGATTACCCATAAAAACTTGGCAAGAACACCACCAAGTCGCATGCGAATGCAGTCGCCACCATGAAGGAAGTCCTGTCAAAAGCATTTCTGACTGCAAAGTCGTTTTGGTTTGTGAAAATTTCAAAAATCAAAGTAATTTTGATTTACTAGCGTATTCAATTTTCAGCTTAAAAAGAACAAGCGTTGCTATTTGCAGCGAGAACGCGCATTTGCGTCTCTTTTTGTGGCTTTACAAAAATAGGATGAACTTTGATTTCATCTTTCGGGCATTTTTTTGTTGATTCTGACGAATACCATGCAAGATCATTTTATTGAAGCAGACAAGTGATAGAGCTGGCGATTTTTTTAAGATCACAATGCTCATGAAAGCTTAATGATTTTTGAATATACTATTCTTTTACCAAAGATAAAATGGTAAGAGGATATAACAACAAAACAAACAATTCGAAAAGAAAGGATACATTTTCTTTTTTACTAAAGATGGATGCATATCGGGAATACCCACTGAATGGGGTTGAACTTAAATTTCAACAGACCGTTAAAGTCTGTGATTAGATATGTTCAGTTTCTCTAGGCATTGATTTCCCTACGATTTTCTTTTAAGGATTAGAGAAATTGGAATATACTGAAACTGTTTTATAAATTTCATCATCTTTTACGATGACTTTTGTAATCTTTGCAACAATATATCAACTCAATTCTACAATCCACAATACCACACTACAAACATAACTCTCAAATGAAGGTTTTTTTTTTTTCGTATTTTCCTTCAAAAGCTTATAAATTCCTTTTCTTTATTCAAATGTTAAAAGATAATGTTACAGTAGAAAGGTAGTAATATAATAACCAAATCTCTGAATGTAAAACGTGAGATCATCGCCTTTTTATAAACTTTGAACGAAAATAAAATATATCTACCTATCACTACAAACATGCTGCCCTACACAACACAAATTTACTAAACCTCTCAGTTCCATCAAACAGAATTCCTAGTGACGTTTCTAAAAAAAATTAAAATCCTTATATTGTTAAATTTAAACGAAAAGAAAAAAGAACACAAACACTGTTATACTCACATTGCATAAATGACTCCCCAGAAGCAGCGCTGTAAAAAAGAAAAACCAAATTAATCAAACCGATTTAATTTAAGTCTTAAAAACAAAAAATCTTAGCCTCTTAACCCGCAATGAAGTAAAACGCACACATACAAAAAAAAGCCAAGAACCGTCTTGGGTAGCAAAATACAGGCACAATAGTTATTAGGTCAAGATCGCGATTCTTATCGAAGAAGTTATTTATCATCGGATTTCTTCTTTTCCACATATTCAACCATTCCACTTGATATAAACAAAAACAGAAGCAAGCAAAAAAATTAAAGAAACCGAAACTACAATTCGCTTAAGAAGAAGACGCAACTTCCCGTATGAAGGAATTCATGCACTATGCACCCACCCACTTGGATGTTTGTGTGTGCATGCGTGCGTATGTGCCAGTATCGTCCATAATTCTTTCATGTCAGACCGGAAAACCGTAACTTATCGTTCTGAGGGTCAGTTTTTGCTCCCAATTATTATCCTAGAAGTATGATATAGTTTTGCACTCACCTAGTAAAATCGCAAGCTTTTTCCTGTTCTGCTCCATGAGTCCCATCTTTGAATTTATGTCAACTGATTTTTTTCAAACGCTGTTTCAACTGTCAGATGATATTTAATCCAAATATGAATCCTTCAAAAAAATTATCCGGTGTATTCCTTAGGTGTTTCTCATGCAACTGAGCATGTAAAGACTGATGAAGTACGAACCACCTACCTAGACTATTTATACTGAGAACATTTTTCTCCAAGTTCTGCATAATCATTGGAAGCTTTGCTTTAGTTATAAGTTGGCTCTATGGTGCATCGGAGGCAATATGGTAAGTGAAGTATTCAATTTACGAGATGCGATGGTTTATCTCTTCCATTCAAAGCTATGCATTCTCTTGAGAATGTTTAAGAAGCTCTTGGTTGGTATAGAGATTGAGATACACGGTAAGAGTAAGATTGGGAAAGGAACTTCATATGCGTGATTCTGCATTTAGAGGCTCTTTGCAGATAAAATTAAAGATGAAGGAAGACGGCTTTGAGATATCCTGGAATTTACTAAAATTGTTATACTGTTTCTAGAGACCTATTTATTTATTAATTTGTATTTGTTTATAGGTATATTTCTAATACCTCAACGCACAGGTTAAAAGCTGCATCTTGAACAATAGAAGGGAGGTGCGTAGTGTAGTTTTACCTGTGGCTTATTTTACCAACTTACTTTTACAAACGTATTGTTGATTCACTTATAACTAACGTTATTTCAACGCAGGATTTAGTTTTCATTTTTCTGTTTTACCAATATTTGAAAATGCAATTTACTTGAAAAAAAACTTATTAAAATTAATTTGTAATCTTCCATTTCACCTAATAAAGCAGATTTACAAATTTTGTTCAGTATGTAAGAATATTCCACAGCAGTGGCCTATTTCACCAAAAGTAACAAAGTTACAACGACAAATTTGCACTTGTGAAACAGTTACAGATTTGTAATTCAGGTTTATTCTTTCACCAGCTAAAAGTTCTGAATTATCAAACTTGTGACCAAGGCGAATGAAATTGTAGAAAAAATTGTTGAAGATCACAGGTGCCAGCGGCCTATTTATATAGAAAAGCATATACCACATTTTCGACACATTTTTGGTAAGACGAGACCGTCAAGAAAATTTCAAACAGCTTGTGTTCTAGCTTCATCTTCCAGTGTGATAGATGTTCGAACTTTCCGAGTGCCAACTTTGACTCGGACACTATCTTATTGTAGCCAAGGTACGAATGAGGATATCTTGTTCGCGACTCGCATGATCTAACGCTGTGAAGAGATATGACGTTGGAAAGCTACAATCGCAAGAGATTGCCAGCGCCTTTTCCAATCGAGTGTCCGTTCAATTCACATTGAATACCAGCCTATGATGTTACGGGTTTCATTCGGCCCTCAAAACAAGACAAGATGGTTCGATGAAGAACGCAGGCAGGCAAATGCAGCCAAACAAAAAACACGTCAAATGTTGATCCAAAAGAGAACAAGGGCTGCTTACGATCAGTATAACGAGATTTACAAGGAGAAAAGAAGAGAGGAACACCGAATTCTCAAAAAGAAAAAGAAGCAGCATGAGAAGCGCTCGTTTGAAGAAATTGGGATATGCAATGACATCAACGAGATTCGGAAGTTTTACCAAAAGGTAAAAAGATCCTGCCAGGTTGGGAAGCCCTGAACTCAAGCCTGTAAAGACCAGCAGGGAAACATAAGAGTAGAGTCACAGTCGCTACTTAGGATCTGGAAAGATCACTTCTGCAGACTGCTTAATGCCGATGAGGACACAAATTCCGCTGTCAGGCAGAATGCCGTTCTCCCGACCTAGAGGAAGTTAAGCTTGCCATATGCAAACTTAAATCAAATAAGATTGCAGGTGCAGATGACCTTGATGCCGAACTTTTCCAGGCAGTTGGAGATCAAATGGAAAGCAGGATGCACCAGCTGATCTGCATGATAAGGTTGGAAGAAACCATGCCAGAACCTCAGTATCGTATACCCGATCCTAAAAAAAAGGAAGACCCTCACAATTGCACCAATTATAGAGGGATAAGCTTCCTTCACGTCGCTTATAAGATCTGGTCTATTGTTATATGTGAACGTCTGAAACCCCACGTCAACAACTTGATAGATCCTTGCCAATCTGGTTTTAGGCCAGAGAAGTCCACAGTTTACCAAACTTTATAATTCAATTACGGCAAATATTGGAAAAAACCCGAGAACATAATATCGATATTCACAATCTCTTTATCGATTTCAAGGCCGCGTATGACAGTATTTACAGTAGTTACAGAGACGAGCTGCTCACGCTGCTCCGTCAAGGTCGGTAAAGAACTCACCGAGACCTTTGATGTCGAAAGAGGTTTTAGGCAAGGCGACAAACTGTCATGCGATTTCTTAAACATTATACTTGAAAAGATTGTAAGAAACCCAAACGTAAACACCAGAGGAACAATCTTTCAAAAGTCTGCACAATTACTCGCCTACGCAGACGATATTGACGTAATGGGAAGAAAAAAGCGTGATGTCATAGGTGCTTTTGCGAGTATTGAAACAGAAGCGGCAAAAATGGGTTTGATGGTTAATGAGGGCAAAACGAAGTATATGCTGTCATCAAACAGGGACACAGAACATCGACGAATTGGACAATTCGTCACAATAGACAGACATAACGTCGAGGTAGTACAGAACTTCGTCTACCTAGGATCCGCTGTAGACACGGACAACAACATCCGTGCGGAGATCAAACAGAGAGTAACTCCTGCCAACTGTTGCTTCTTTGGGTTAAGAAGGCAATTGAGAAACAAAACCCTCTCCAGAAAAACCAAGGTGACCCTGTATAAGGCTTAAATCATCGCAGTCCTGCTTTACGGCGAAAGCGGATGAGGAAACCCTTGGTCGTTTCGAAAGAAAAATTCTCCGAATGATCTTTGGTCCCGTATGCGAAGACAATGTGTGGAGAAGAAGATACAACAATGAGCTGTATGAGCTGTACCGCGACATGGGCATAGCCAGAAGAGTACGCATCGCGAGGCTACGATGGTTGGGCCATGTAGAGCGGATGGACCCAAACGCTCCGGCTCGTCGGGTGTTCGAAAGCACATTGCAGGGAAATCGCGAAAGGGGCTGTCCTCGTCTTAGGTGGCACAATCAAGTGGATGAAGACCTCAACCGACTTAGAGTGCAAAACTGGAGAAAGCTCGCCCGAAATCGAATACTTGCTTGGGCTAGGTAGAAGAAAAGGTAAAGTTATGACGCCTAGGACTGGAATTATCCACGGTTGGAGGTTTGACTTCACTTGAAAAAGAAACTGTGACGCCTTTAAGTGCGAGTTGAGTCAAACGCAAGATAGCCAAGTCTTAAGGCCGCGTAATTGATAACAGCTACTAGGATGGAAAACTTTCTGCAGCCTTTTTCTTGGAAAATTTCCTCAGGTGAGTCTTTTCCAGCTGAAAAACACCTCAGAACTGTGTGCAAATCACTTTCTTATTTCTTTATTTTAACTGAACGAGCCATTTTGCTAACAAAAAGTTTTTCTCTCCACTCATGATAAGGCAGTGCTTCAGTTTTTATTGAATGAACACTCGCAAGTCTTCACTTTTACCTTCTCTATTTATCAAATTATGATGAAAGAACTCCATTTGTGCATCCAAAATGCGCGACACCAACTCCAATCGTTCCATGCGGTCACTTTTATCAAAACTAGACTCTGTTGCCTTTCGATGTTTTCGTTGTCCTTTGAAAAGCCTCAATAGCGAGTACTCTCCCACTTCATCTTGTATAAATTTCCAAAAAGTGTAACTATCTTTATTAGCAGATCTCATGGAATCCTCTTCTCTTTCATTGGAAAAGTGTAAACAAACAACTGTAATGAACATATTCAAAAGAAATATCATCACGACTATCACAAGCATAGCGTAAAATATAAACCCGACGACACTGCCTCCTTTATTCATTTCCGATGGACTGATACTTCCACCAAATCCAAATGACAGTGTCAAAAGCGTCGTTATACTTTTGATAAGCTCAGCGAAACTGGGAGAATTACTTCCATTGATGATGAACGAACCGAGACCGATGCCAACGAGGAAAACGGCTACAAAGAACGTGGTTGATAGAAGTGATTCTTTAGCATGATGTAAAGTGCTCGTCAGAACACGAAAAACTCTTGCAAATTGAAGGATTTTCCAAAGTCTTACAGTTGATAAAGCAACCAGAAATGCAATCAGCACCGTACACGTCTCGTCGATTGAAGCAGCACGATTGAAAGGAACAAACTCGTTTTTTCTACTGGTTTCAAGTTGTAGCAGCAAGGATTTGACGTATGCTTCTCGAATCCAAACTCCCAATGCAATGAAGAAATTTAGAGCGACAATTGTAATATCAACGTAGTTCCAAGACATCGAGAAATAGAATTTAAGTGACGGAGAATACCAGATCTTCAAAACAACATCAGCCAAGACTTTCATGAGTATGACGAAGTACAACAGAAACGTGAGGAGGACATGCCACGGAAGATTGTCAATGTTAAAGAGCAACTTCATTGACTTGATTTCATCCGTCACAACGAATGAGTTGAAAGCTGTTTGCTCTGCAGTAATCACAACAAGAGTGAACACATCCGCATCAACATTGTACAGAGTAAAGTCAATGACAATTACTGCGGTATAGGTGTCAATCCAATCATTCGACCGGAGAAACTTCAAAACTCTTTGACAGTTAAGTTTATTTCTTCCCAAAAGAGCGACATATCCGCCACCGAGCATTTTATATAGCTTACCACTTTTCTCAACACTTTCAGTCTTGCTGTCCTCTTGATGTTCCCATGGTTTGAATATTCGCCAAAATTTATCTTTGAACGGTAGTGATGGAGCTCCTTTCATCCAACCAGGCCCATGAGCTGCAGTTTCAAAGTGGGATCTCTCCTTCAAGTCTTTGTGTCTTAATTGTCTCAGTCTGACAACACCAAGGACCTTAGCTATTTGTAGATTCATCCAACCGTTTTCTTCAAAATTCTTACCGTTATATGAGCTGCCATCACTAAATCCATGAACAATAGTTCCGTTTATAAACTCATACAGGTCATCCGAAGTGACAATTGTGCTCGTGGCGAATGAACTGAATTTTGGGTTTCTTAGGACGTCCTTAATAGTTCTGGTGTTGTAATACAAATGAGGATCCCGTGTTCCGACAATAAGAATGAGAAGCACTCCTAAGTACGATCCATACAAAAGCAAATCACTGAAAATATCTTTGTACTTCATAGTCAAAGCCTGGTTTCGTTTATAAAATGTTGGCCCAAGAGCGAGCTGTGACTTCAATGCGCTAATCCGACGCTCAAAGAATTTTCTATTTGAAGGACTTCCAACAAAAATTGAATTGATTTGTCCTGTGTAGGGCGAGTTGAAACGAATGGCATTGAATGTCGCCTTTATGAAGAACCAAATAACATCGGCCACAAAGATTTGATAGATGAATACGAGGGTTAGCGTTGTGAGAAAGGCTTTAAATTTTTTCTCCTCGTAGCGGAATCCGTTTTTGTAGGCACAAAGGATAAGGACTGTTATTGAAACAGCTGGTATTGCAAAAGCCACTACCAATTGAACTTTCTTTCTTGAAGTTGCCATGTTGACAACAGCTCGAGAGACTTTAAGACTAAAATTTTCTAGTTGCAAAGTAAGTTAAAATGGTGTTTTAGGAACCAGCGTACGATTTCGGCTTGTGTAGTAAAACTTTTCAATCAGAAGATCGATTTGTTTGAGTAGAGTTTAAACTCTCAGCCATCTTAGACTCAGGAAACTCAAAAAGGAGTATACGGGAAGGTTGATTGGCTGTGTGTAGAATATCGCATTTCCTAGAGAAAACGACAAGTTCAGTTTTGTGGAAATTCAAGACCACATCTTGCCTCAGGGTCTAGCGCATTTCTCACAACCATGTCTTGTGAGGGAATGGAGGGGACCTACAATATTCTGCAGGTTCCGAAGGGCTTATCAAGAAAGCGTTTTTCATGGCAATGAATCTACTAACGGAGCACTTGCCAATTCTCCGCGAAAGGTGATCCCAGTGAAAAACATTTTTGCTTTTGTTGGGATTCGAACTACGAACCTCCGGCTAAGAGGCGGACATGCTACCTACACGGCACTCGTACCGCATTGATTTTGTTCCCAGCCTCATTATCGAGTCGATATATGTAGTACATCTGAAACATCAAGAAAAAATTCAATAATAAAAGAATTTTATTATTTTTAGTTGGAGTATTGTGATTTAAAAATCAAAAACGAAAGTTTTTGTGACCTTCACTCCATTTTTACTAACTAACTTACTTAGGTGGGCATTACAGTTCGGGGTGAATATGGGCCTCAACCAACATCCTTTTATAACGACTTCGATTTCGGGCGTACTCTAAGTCGGTTGAGGTCTTCTTGCACTTGATTGTACCACCTTAAACGAAGTCTTCAAGTATTGTATAATGTTGAAGAAATCGTATGACAGTTTGTCGCCTTGCCTAAAGCCTTTTTCGACATCAAAGGTCTCGGTTAATTCTCTACCGACCTTGACGGAGCAGCGTGAATTCTCTAAAGTTATCCTGCATAGTCGTACGAGTTTTGTAGGGATGCCGAGACTAGACATGGCTCTGTACAGATCGTCTCTGTAAATACTGTCATACGCGGCCTTGAAATCGATAAAGAGATGGTGAATATCGATATTATATTCTCGGGATTTTTCCAAGATCTGCCGTAATGTGAAAATTTGGTCTATTGTGGACTTCTCTGGTCTAAAACCACATTGATAAGGACCTATCAAGTTATTGACGTGGGGTTTCAGACGTTCACATATTACAGCAGACAAGATCTTATAAGCGACGTTAAGGAGACTTATTCCTCTATAATTTGACGCAATTGTGAGGGTCTTCTTTCTTTAAGATCGGGCATACGATACTGAGGTTACATTCATCGGTAAAGGTGACAGGTGACAGGTCGGTCCTACACAACACCTCCTCCCTGATACAATCATATACTACGCGAGCTGCTAAGCAATTGAGATCAGCTTTGGTATAAATTTTTTCGCTTCCGTTCAGTCTTCGATTACTCTGACTACCTCAGATCTGGACTAAGTATACTTTCCTCTCTTCCACAGTTCTCTACGAGGCTCTTCTTATATATATTTTAATCATTCAACAGTTCTTGATGGCCTACTAAGCCTCAAAGACGAGAATTATTCAGGTCAGAAAGGCATTCATGCCATTTTAGTTATGAAATATTGCTCCAGCCTGACTCATCCCATCAATCTATCCCTTTCAAATGAGTTTTTCGGAACTTATGGAAAATAACTGTGATTTCTGGTATTCATAAGAAATGTCCCGAAAACCAAACTTCTAATTATAGACCCATAGCAAAACTCTCTAATATCTCTAAACTTTTCGATAGCATTCATATCAAATGCTCTATTTCCAGTCCAGAACAGTGATATCCACCAAGCAGTAAGAATTTTGTAAGGGAAGGTCTACCACTACTAATCTGGTTGAGTTCGCTTGCTTCTCTTCTCTTCTTGGAGAAAGTTAACGAAGTAGATGTCATTCGTTCACACGTTTCAACAAAACTTCGACAAAGTCTCTCACACTTTGACCATCTTTAAACTTTCCTCCCTCGGATTCAGTCCTGTCCTACTCAATAGTCTTTCAGTTCCTTTGTTGGTAACATCCGGTGTACCCTAAGGTAACCATCTGGGACCCCTTTTTTCATCTTTGCAATTTCTCATGTCGAACAAAACGAATAATATTCGTCTATCTCACTTTATGCTGATAGTCTAAGAGCTGGAAGCAAATTTTTGGAGTGGAGTGATAACCAAAAATCATCGTTGCAATTATGTTTGCCATATTTGGAAATATGCGGTAGTAAATACAGGCATAAGGCTTTCACCATTTCACTGTGGTTGGAAAATGGATCGAATCTTTCATCCGATGAATCTGGTGATGGGTAATTGCCTGCAGTATTTCATTTAAATAAAATTTTTGGTTTTCAATCAATTTCATAAATATGCTAAGGCTAATATGCGTCTGGCAGGCAGAAGACTGAAACCAAATCGTCTGTTACACACTTTTTGAAATCAGAAGAATTTTTCTGATTTTTTGAAGTATTATCTATGTGGTTATCACTTCGACCTCAAAATCTACAAAACTACAATTTTTGAACGCCCACCACCGCCTCCAGCTACACATACATGTGCATGATTTGGTTATCACTCCCCTCCAAAAATTTGCTTCCAGCTCTTAGTCTACGATGAAACGAAATTTTTAAAAGTTATCTCCTCCGATCGGGAATATTTATAGCTCCAAAATGACCTCTATTCATTTGTCACTTGCTTCTAACTTTTTCTCAAAAATTAAAAAACCGCCCCCAGATCCTATTATCTTCTGAACATTCCCATAAGCCGTGAGCAGCTTATCCGTGATTTAGCTTTTATATGTGACTGCGAATTGAATTTTCGCTGTTGTATTAGAAAATAAATAAGTAAACGGTACGGCGCAACAGAGTGGGGTTCACCGGCACCTATCTCATTTTTTACAACCATGCTTTGGGAGAGAATGAAGGGGCCTTACAATATTCTGTCGATTCCGAACAGCTTATCGAGAAAGCGGTTTTAATGGCAATGAATTCACTATCGGAGGACTTGTCATTTCCAAGTAGGCTCTGTCATGATGATGAAGTAATATCAAGAGCTGACTCCGCCCTTGGTTTTATCAAGAGATGGTCCAAAGATTTCCGCAATCCCCTTGTTACCAAATCTTTCGATGTCACCTATGTTCTTCTTATTCTTGAGTATGCATCGAAAATTTGGACTCCATATCAAGCGGTTTAAATTTCATGGATCGAAAGCGTTCAACGTCGTTTTCTGCTCTTTGCCCTCAGGATCTCACGGAAATTAGAGACTTCTCACTCATCCTCCTTACCACGAACGGCTCTCAATTATTTTTCTCCACTCCCTTGAAGTCCAATGAAATGTGTTTGATATCATCTTCATTCACCGGCTTTTTAATGGTAACACTGGCTGCTTCCCCTTTTGACCTTACCTCCTTGAACAGTAGTCTCCGAAATGTAAGATAATTCCGGCTTTTCTTCTTTTCTGCTCATTATACATCCTATAGTTTCGACGAACCTTTGACCCATGTGCTGAGTAAGAAAGATTCTGTCCCTTTTCTGTTCGACCTACACCTTCCAAGTCCCTGTTTTAAAGTTCTTGTTGTTGTTTAAGTTTAGTATTGTTTAATTTATTTTAAGCTTATAGTAAATTAATAAGTCCCACTAAATTCAAAATTCCTAATTAGTATTCTTTGCACAATAATACATAGCCTCGACCTTGCTGAAAGAAGTTTTTATGAATTGATTCTTCTTCGAGCACCCCCCCCCCCCCACATATTGATATCATGAAATTTTCAGTCAAAAACATCTGTCGTTTAAAACAGCGCTTTTGGTCACAATTTGTACCTGGAGCTTTGGTGACAAGCAGCATGTCTTTCGGCTCACGTCTAGTGGATATGTCATCCAATTCGATGAGTCCTAGATTCCACCAGCGAAATACATGCACGTCCAATTTTCTCTCAGTTCAGAACTGGTTCACACTAGAATCAGAACCAGGGAAATATTGTAGCCGAATCTCCACGGAAGGTTTCAGACCCGATGATGGATTCGTGTACTGGTGCCTTCATGCAGAGCCACGACACAATCTTCCACACTTCGTTAGGCACATACGCTTCCGTCTTCTAAGCAGTCACGTATGCTATTTTAATGGCTACGTTACAAAGAATGACTGAATGGCGAGAAGTATTGGTGTCTACAGTGAGAGTCAAGCTGTGCTTAATGAAAAACTGTATTCTTAGAGCATTGAGTTCTCAAGCAAAGCACAGCATAACTGAAATCGAGATTTCTGCATTCTTTGGTATAATTGAAGCACGGTTGGGTCAGTTCCATTAAGATCGTTTATTCGACTTACTTAATTCTACTTCAAACTAACGAGATTATATTAGTCCCACACGAGCCCCACTGATGAAATTTTTTGACAAAGATCTTAAACAGTTCCAACAGGGCCTGAAAGAGCTTTAAGTCCTCCAGGAAGATCAGTGAATCATCAGCGGTTGGATCTGTCAAGAGCACAACCTTAGTTGAAATGCCTCCGGTGCATGAAGACAGACTAAATGTATACCTCTTAGCGTTAGATTATTCCATCATGTTTGCTATAAAAACCTTCGGGGCCTATCGCCTTTCCAGGATCTACTATTTCATGACGATTCCGAACGAAGAAGTTGAAGTTTTTCATGGCAGTGTGTAGTTACTCCCGGAGAATTTGCCATGTCCTCGTGAAAGGCGATAGCTATTTAAAACATTTTCTTTGATGTTATTGGGTCTCGGTCTTTCCATATAACAGGCAGATATGCTAACTATTACCTCACGGGCACCAGTATTGATATTGCTATTCCTTTATAGAAACTTCTTGGGGCTTGCATCTCCACGGGACACTTTGCCATGTATTTAAAAAAGCGGGGATCAAGCAATACACACACTGTAAAAACTGCAGAGAGAATAATGACATTGCGCTGTACCTCCTTTGCAGTTACCCTTCACCTTTTCCGAGTCAACGCTCAGTTCAGGCATGAGTAGCTTTTCTTTAAGTTACAAGCAGAGCGCTTAACTGAGACTGAACTCCGCGAACTAAAAGTGTCGATTTGGTTGGGTTCCGTCTCTGGAGGCGGACGCATTAAGCTTTCAGATAATCTAATACTTTTACGGCATCTGACTTCTGACCAATCAGAAGCCTAAGAAGTTAGACTATCTGAAAATCTGAACTTTGATGAATAAAATTCAGTTGCTCCGTCATTTTATTTTGAACACAAAGGGTAGAAAAGTGGTCCCGAAAGTAGAGTTCGAGAGTTTGGCTATCAGTGAAGTGCTCATGAATTTTCGGCGGCTCAGTTTACTCTTTGGATCGAAACCTAATGAGCAGTGGTTCAGCCTGTTGCGTGGGACGTTCAAGGTTCGAATCCCAGAAACATCAGGAAAAAATGTTTTTCCACGGGTACCTGGCAATTTTCTCGATGGTAACTTTTTACCATGAAAAGCGCTTTCTCTGTTTCTCTAGCTGTTACGAATCGACAAAAAAAGTAGATCCCTTCCATTCCTCCACAAGGTATGGTTGAAATAATTGAGCCAGGCCCCGTGGCTCCCCGCTCTGTTGTTCTTGCCATTTCATTTATTTATTTATTTAAATAAATAAATCACTGTGGCGATAGCTGGCAACATAGGCTCCTTATCATGACAACGTCTACTGCCTTGTCTTCAAGGATGTAGAATGCCATAACAAAGAAGGATTGCAACGTAATAGTAGGTGGTGTGTAAAGACAGTAGATATTGAACAAATTAAAAAAATAAAAATAAAAAGTATACGCCAGAGAAACCAACATATTCTAAATATTTTCACAACCGCATCCTAAACCTTTATTAGTTTATTTTCTTTTTTTCTCAAACTTTTGAATACAATTCAGGCTTAATCAAACATTCTGTCAAGTTTATTATTGACAGCCAAACCGATTATCCACAAAAACTCGATATCATCTTAACAATACTCGTATACGCATGCACTGACGCTAGCAAAATAATGCAATATTCCTATTCGTATGCAATGCAACCAAAATAGATCTCACTTAAAAGATATTCCAATTCGAATGTTCACAAGCAAATGACTTTGAAGAGCTTTATTCAAATGTGAATTACGATTACGCGCACAATTTCGTAGATGTCACCCACTTGTGTGTTCTGTTGAGGTCACAGATCTCATAACAAAATAAACCCCAATCCTTGAAATTTGAATGAAATGAAAATAACAATAAATCTATTCAATTGGGGGAGATATCATTTGACTGTTTGATGGAAGCTGGTTCAATCCCTCTGTGGTTAATTTAAAAATAACCTTACAACGTAGAATGGAGATGTTTTGAAGTTCATTGGTTTGTGAAAAGCGCATTATAGTCGCTAACGAACAGTGGTAGTGATGTGAAGCTACGCCATTTTAAAGTTTGTCTTAGTTGATAGTTGCAACATTTAAATTCAAGACACGCATTCACGTTAGCAAATGTTATATATTTGATGTACTTAGAGACATTTTATAGTCCAGTCGATGAAAGGCTCAAAAGAAGACTAAAGTTCATGAGCAGAAACACGATCAATCCCTTCAGAAACCTACTATTTATAAGGGTGCTAATGTACTGAAAATCTTGACGTCTTGGAGTTGAGTCAAAGCAGGGGCGGGCTTTTGTAAAATTATTTTAAAAACTTTCGGCAAAAACAGCAATAAATTAAAGCGATATCATTTCTTAGAACGCATTATTTTGGGTTTCCTCTACAAGTCCGGATCGACTCCTGACATATGAATAATATTTAAACAAGTGAGTGACACTTAATGATGTTTGGTATGTTCCAACAATTTCGAGAAATCTTTTTTCTGTTTTGGCTGCTCGGGACAGAAACCGAAATAGTATTTTCAAGTCCTCAGCAACAAAGTGCTGTTTAGAATAAAAACGAAACGGTTATATGCGGAATTCGACAAATAAACGGATCGCTATACGAGGCAGCAATAAGACCAATCGTTTCGAAAGTGAAGTCTCGCATGGAATTCTATGTAGCTGTTGGAGATGAAACAACGCTGCAGCTTTATCATGAACGATGGGGTCACCAAGATAAAGCACATGTTAAGCAGAAGCTGGAAAAAGAGTTGGACATTAAAGTTAAAATGAACAACAACTTGTGTGAACCGTATATCTATGGCAAAGCGCACAGATTAACGTTCGGAACAAGAAGAAAAGCGACAACGTCAGGAGAGTTGATGTCAACGGACGTTTGTGGTCCATTTAGCAACTCTTTTAAGAACAAAAAGTATCTGGTTGTGTTCAAGGATAGCTTCTCTAAGTTTCGTTACGGGTTTGCTATAGAACACAAATCAGATTTTAAGAATGTATGAAGGAAGTTATTGCACACACTCAGAGAAAAAAACTATAATTTGAATAAGAATTCCCATTGTTTCAATGATTTTTTACGATTAAATAGGACGAAGACCATTACCGTAACAGTTTTGGAACTATTATTATAATAGTACGTCTGTATAATTGTTTTAAAAGTTAAATAGTTTTGAAATAATAGTCTCTCTTATTAATAATCAATGGTTGGTACTATAACTGACTAAAATTAATAAGCAATGTCCTATTGAAAATTAATCTGGTAATACTATTGATTCAACAGTGGAATACCATTGCTTAGTTTCGATATTGTTGGTATTTGCAGAAGCAGCCATCAAACAAATACCAACAATAGAAAACCAAAATGAAATATTCTTATTGTCAATAGAAAACTAAAACATATCACAAAAAACAATAATTTCCAAAACGATCTTAAAAATAAATACAAAACTGAAATCAAAAATCTAAACGAAATTAAAAATAAACTAGAAAACAACAGTGCAATAATCACAAAAGCTGACAAAGGTAATACAGTTGTAATAATGGACCAACAACAATATATTAACCAAACTCTTAGATTCATTAACGAAAACAACATAAAATCCCTAAATAACGACCCAACTAAAACCTACACCAAAGAAATCAATAGCACGATCAACAAATGTAACAATATACTGCCCAACTATAAAAAACTAAAACTCAAACACCCCAACGCAAGCGCACCTCTATTAACAGGACTACCCTAAATCCACAAACCCGGAATACCCATCAGACCTTTAATCAATTATACCACAGCTCCTACATATAAAATATCGAAAGAACTAAAAAACATTATTAATAACAACATAACCATCAAAAATAACCACAGCATAAAAAACTATATGGATTTCATTGAAAAAACAAAAAATATTAACATTAAAACACAACACAAACTCATTTCATTTGACGTTACAAATATGTATACAAACATCCCCATAGATGAAACAATACTTATATTAAAAGACAACTTAACTAAAACAGCAAAACTTAATACACAACAAATAGAAGAATTAATCAACCTACTGAAGGTAATCCTAAAACAAAATTATTTTACATTCAACAACAAACACTATAGACAAGATGAAGGCCTCGCTATGGGCTCCCCATTGAGTGGACTTCTAGCAGACATATTCCTTAATCACTTTGAAAATAAATACATCTTATCTAAATTAAATCCACAACAACAACAGATAATATTTTACACCAGATATGTTGATGATACTTTTATCATATTCAATGGAACCAATAGACAAATAGACATTTTAAACAAATATATGAACAACATCAACACAAAAATTAAATTCACAATAGAAATTGAAAACAACAACGCCATTAACTTCTTAGATCTAAATATTAACAAAAACAACAACAAACTTAAATATAAAATATACAGAAAGCCAACAACTACCGATATTACAATACACAACGATTCCTTCCAACCTTATGAACAAAAAATAGCAGCCTATAACACATTCATCAACAGATTATTAAATATTCCTATGAACAAATCTGACTACTCAAATGAAGTAATGACAATAAAACAGATCGCAGAAGCAAATGGATACAGCAACAACATGATCGAAGATCTAATTCAAAAAAGAAAAAAGAGAATAAACAACATACACAAAATAACAGAGAAAGCTAAAGACACAAAATACATCGCAATTGACAACACTCATTTAATACCACACACTCTAAAACACGAATTGAAAAAACTCAACATAAATTTATCTTTTAAAACAAATAACAACACTCAAAATATATTAAAAAATAAGAATAAAAAGACCATAGAGTCATGCTGCGGCGTATACAAAATAACGTGTAACGATTGTGAAAAGTTCTACATTGGACAAACAGGCAGAACTTTTCTAAACCGGTTTAGTGAACACAAACCAAAGCCCAGTACAAATTCTGCTTTTGCACTTGATCTAATGGACAATAATCATAGCTGCACAAACTTTGACAACAATATGTTTCCATTAAGCATATGCCAAAAAGGGACAAAACTAGACGCAATAGAAGAATTCCATATATACAAAGCAAATAAACTAGAACAGGACAAATTATTAAACGATAAATTAACAATTAAAGCAAACCCAATATACGACACTGCAGTAAAGCTTCAAATTAAACAACAGAAGAAAAAAGACAATGCATCACCCACAACAGCTTCTTGAAACAACAATACAAATAACACCAAAAGTCAACATATTAGTTCAGCCCGATGATGGAATGTTGCACCATTGTTTTAATAGTCAAGTACTAGTGTTTTAATAGTGTTGTACTATTATTTCAATAGTGTAGAACTTTTGTTTCAAAAGTATGGTACTATTGATTTTATAGTGCAGTATTAATTTTTTTTATAGGGCTGCACTATTGTTTTAATAGTTAAATACTTATGCTTTAATAGTATTATGTAATGACTTTCATAGTATACATTTTTTAGAATTAATGGTACGCATTATAGTTTTAATGTGATATCTATATCAATTCAATAGTACCAACATACGTTTTGCATTTTATGAGGTATGTAACTATTAAATTGATACATAGATATCATATTAAAAAACAAGTGCACCAGTTCACCAGTTCACCACTTCACCACTTCACCACCTCACCACTTCACCACTTCACCAGTTCACCACTTCATACCTTCACCACTTCACCACTTCACCACTTCACCACTTCACCACTTCACCACTTCACCACTTCACAACTTCACCACTTCACCACTTCACCACTTCACCACTTCACCACTTCACAACTTCACCACTTCACCACTTCACCACTTCACCACTTCACCACTTCACCACTTCACCACTTCACCACTTCACCACTTCACCACTTCACCACTTCACCACTTCAGCACTTCACCACTTCACCACTTCACCACTTCACCACTTCACCACTTCACCACTTCACCACTTCACCACTTAACCACTTCACCACTTCACCACTTCACCACTTCACCACTTCACCACTTCACCACTTCATAACTTCACCACTTCACCACTTCACCACTTCACCAGTTCACCACTTCACCACTTCACCACTTCACCACTTCACCACTTCACCACTTCACCACTTCACCACTTCAACACTTCACCACTGCAACACTTCAACACTTCACCACTTCACCACTTCACCACTTCACCACTTCACCACTTCACCACTTCACTAGTTCACCACTTCACCACTTCACCACTTCATCAATTCACCACTTCACCAGTTCACCAGCTCACCACTTCACCACTTCACCACTTCACCACTTCACCACTTCACCACTTCACCACTTCACCACTTCACCACTTCACCACTTCACCACACCACCACTTCATCACTTCACCACTTCACCACTTCACCACTTCACAACTTCACCACTTCACCACTTCACCACTTCACCACTTCACCACTTCACAACTTCACCACTTCACCACTTCACCACTTCACCACTTCACCACTTCACCACTTCACCACTTCACCACTTCACCACTTCACCACTTCACCACTTCACCACTTCACCACTTCACCACTTCACCACTTCACCACTTCACCACACCACCACTTCATCACTTCACCACTTCACCACTTCACCACTTCACCACTTCACCACTTCACCACTTCACCACTTCACCATTTCACCACTTCACCAGTTCACCAGTTCACCACTTCACCACTTCACCACTTCACCACTTCACCACTTCACCACTTCACCAGTTCACCACTTCACCACTTCACCACTTCACCACTTCACCACTTCACCACTTCACCACTTCACCAGTTCATCTGTTCACCAGTTCACCAGTTCACCACTTCACCACCTCACCACTTCACCACTTCACTAGTTCACCACTTCATCACTTCACCACTTCACCACTTCACCACTTCACAACTTCACCACTTCACCACTTCAACACTTCACCACTTCACCACTTCACCACTTCATCACTTCACCACTTCATCACTTCACCACTTCACCACTTCACAACTTCACCACTTCAGCACTTCACCACTTCAATACTTCACCACTTTACCACCTCACCACTTCACCACTTCACCAGTTCACCACTTCACCAGTTCACCACTTCATCACTTCACCACTTCACCATTACACCACTTCATGACTTCACCAGAACACCATTTCACCAGTTCATCTGTTCAACAGTTCACCTGTTCACCAATTCACCAGTTCACCACTTCACCACTTCACCAGTTCACCACTTCACCAATTCACCACTTCAAAACTTCGCCAGTTCACCACTTCACCATTTCACCAGTTCACCACTTCACCAGTTCACCACTTCACCACTTCACCACTTCACCACTTCACCACTTCACCACTTCATCACTTCACCACTTCACCAGTTCACCACTTCACCACTTCACCACTTCACCACTTCACCACTTCACCACTTCACCACTTCACCACTTCACCACTTCACCACTTCACCACTTCACCACTTCACCACTTCACCACTTCACCACTTCACCACTTCACCACTTCACCACTTCACCACTTCACCACTTCACCACTTCACCACTTCACCACTTCACCACTTCACCACTTCACCACTTCACCCCTTCACTACTTCACCACTTCACCACTTCACCACTTCACCACTTCACCACTTCACCACTTCAATACTTCACCACTTCACCACTTCACCGCTTCACCACTTCACCACTTCACCACTTCACCACTTCACCACTTCACCACTTCACCACTTCACCACTTCACCACTTCACCACTTCACCACTTCACCACTTCACCACTTCACCACTTCAAAACTTCACCACTTCACCACTTCACCACTTCACCACTTCACCACTTCACCACTTCACCACTTCACCACTTCACCACTTCACCACTTCACCACTTCACCACTTCACCACTTCACCACTTCACCACTTCACTACTTCACCACTTCACCACTTCACCAATTCACCACTTCACCACTTCACCACCTCATCACTTCACCACTTCACCACTTCATCACGTCATTACTTCACCAGTTCACCAGTTCACCACTTCACCAGTTCACCACTTCACCACTTCACCACTTCACCACTTCACCACTTCACCACTTCACCACTTCACCACTTCACCACTTCACCACTTCACCACTTCACCACTTTACCACTTTACCACTTCACCACTTCACCACTTCACCACTTCACCACTTCACCATTTCACCACTTCAGCACTGCACCACTTCACCACTTCACCACTTCACCACTTCACCACTTCACCACTTCACCACTTCACCACTTCACCACTTCACCAGTACACCAGTTCATCTGTTCACCACTTCACCACCTCACCACTTCACCACTTCACCACTTCACCACTTCACCACTTCACCACTTCACCACTTCACCACTTCACCACTTCACCACTTCACCACTTCACCACTTCACCACTTCACCACTTCACCACTTCACCACTTCACCAGTTCACCACTTCACCACTTCACCACTTCACCACTTCACCACTTCACCACTTCAAAACTTCTCCACTTCACGACTTTACCACTTCACCACTTCACCACTTCACCACTTCACTACTTCACCACTTCACCACTTCACCACTTCACCACTTCACCACTTCACCACTTCACCACATCACCGCATCACCACTTCACCACTTCACCACTTCACCACTTCACCACTTCACCACTTCACCAGTTCACCAGTTCACCACTTCACTACTTCACCACTTCACCACTTCACCACTTCACCACTTCACCACTTCACCACTTCACCACTTCACCACTTCACCACTTCACCACTTCACCACTTCACCACTTCACCACTTCACCACTTCACCACTTCACCACTTCACCACTTCACCACTTCTCCACTTCACCACTTCACCACTTCACCACTTCACCACTTTACCACTTCACCACATTACCACTTCACTACTTCACCACTTCACCACTTCACCACCTCACCACTTCACCACTTCACCACTTCACCACTTCACCACTTCACCACTTCACCACTTCTCCACTTCACCACTTTACCACTTCACCACTTCACCACTTCACCACTTCACCACTTCACCACTTCACCACTTCACCACTTCACCACTTCACCACTTCACCACTTCACCACTTCACCACTTCACCACTTCACCACTTCACCACTTCACCACTTCACCACTTCACCACTTCACCACTTCACCACTTCACCACTTCACCACTTCACCACTTTACCACTTCACCACTTCACCACTTCACCACTTCACCACTTCACCACTTCACCACTTCACCACTTCACCACTTCACCACTTCACCACTTCACCACTTCACCACTTCACCACTTCACCACTTCACCACTTCACCACTTCATAATTTCACCACTTCATAACTTCACCACTTCACCACTTCACCACTTCACCAGTTCACCACTTCATCACTTCACCACTTCACCATTACACCACTTCATGACTTCACCAGAACACCATTTCACCAGTTCATCTGTTCAACAGTTCACCTATTCACCAATTCACCAGTTCACCACTTCACCACTTCACCAGTTCACCACTTCACCAGTTCACCACTTCACCAATTCACCACTTCAAAACTTCGCCAGTTCACCACTTCACCATTTCACCAGTTCACCACTTCACCACTTCATCACTTCACCACTTCACCAGTTCACCACTTCACCACTTCACCACTTCACCACCTCACCACTTCATCACTTCACCACTTCACCAGTTCACCACTTCACCACTTCACCACTTCACCACTTCACCACTTCACCACTTCACCACTTCACCACTTCACCACTTCACCACTTCACCACTTCACCACTTCACCACTTCACCACTTCACCACTTCACCACTTCACCATTTCACCACTTCACAACTTCACCACTTCACCACTTCACCCCTTCACCACTTCACCACTTCACCACTTCACCGCTTCACCACTTCACCACTTCACCACTTCACCACTTCACCACTTCACCACTTCACCACTTCACCACTTCACCACTTCACCACTTCACCACTTCACCACTTCACCACTTCACCACTTCACCACTTCACCACTTCACCACTTCACCACTTCACCACCTCATCACATCACCACTTCACCACTTCATCACTTCACCACTTCACCACTTCACCACTTCACCACTTCACCACTTCACCACCACTTCACCACCACTTCACCAGTTCACCACTTCACCAGTTCACCACTTCACCAGTTCACCACTTCACCACTGCACCACTTCACCACTTCACCACTTCACCACTTCACCACTTCACCACTTCACCACTTCACCACTTCACCACTTTACCACTTCACCACTTCACCACTTTACCACTTCACCACTTCACCACTTTACCACTTCACCACTTCACCACTTCACCACTTCACCACTTCACCACTTCACCACTTCACCACTTCACCACTTCACCACTTCACCACTTCACCACTTCACCACTTCACCACTTCACCACTTCACCACTTCACCACTTCAAAATTTCTCCACTTCAAGACTTTACCACTTCACCACTTCACCACTTCACCACTTCACCACTTCACTACTTCACCGCTTCACCACTTCACCACTTCACCACTTCACCACTTCACCACTTCACCACTTCACCACATCACCACATCACCACTTCACCACTTCACCACTTCACCACTTCACCAGTTCACCACTTCACTACTTCACCACTTCACCACTTCACCACTTCACCACTTCACCACTTCACCACTTCACCACTTCACCACTTCACCACTTCACCACTTCACCACTTCACCACTTCACCACTTCACCACTTCACCACTTCACCACTTCACCACTTCACCACTTCACCACTTCACCACTTCACCAGTTCACCACTTCGCCACTTCACCACTTCACCACTTCACCACTTCACCACTTCACCACTTCACCACTCCACCACTTCACCACTTCACCACTTCACCACTTTACCACTTCACTACTTCACCACTTCACCACTTCACCACTTCACCACTTCACCACTTCACCACTTCACCACTTCACCACTTCACCACTTCACCACTTCACCACTTCACCACTTCACCAGTTCACTTCACCTCTTCACAACTTCACCAGTTCACCACTTCACCAGTTCACCACTTCACCACTTCACCACTTCACCACTTCACCACTTCACCACTTCACCACTTCACCACTTCACCACTTCACCACTTCACCACTTCACCACTTCACCACTTCACCACTTCACCACTTCACCACTTCACCACTTCACCACTTCACCATTTCACCACTTCACCACTTCACCACTTCACCTCTTGACAACTTCACCAGTTCACCACTTCACCACTTCACCACTTCACCACTTCACCACTTCACCACTTCACCTCTTCACAACTTCACCACTTCACCACTTCACCATTTCACCACTTCACCACTTCACCACTTCACCACTTCAAAACTTCACCACTTCACTACTTCACCTCTTGACAACTTCACCACTTCACCACTTCACCACTTTACCATTATACCACTTCACCACTTTACCACTTCACCACTTCACCACTTCACCACTTCACCACTTCACCACTTCACCACTTCACCACTTCACCACTTCACCACTTCACCATTTTACCACTTCACCACTTCACCACTTCACCACTTCACCACTTCACCACTTCACCACTTCACCACTTCACCACTTCACCACTTCACCACTTCACCACTTCACCACTTCACCACTTCACAACTTCACCAGTTCACCACTTCACCAGTTCACCACTTCACCACTTCACCACTTCAATACATCACTTCACCACTTCACCACTTCACCACTTCACCACTTCACCACTTCACCACTTCACCACTTCACCACTTCACCACTTCACAACTTCACCACTTCACCACTTTACCACTTAACCACTTCACCACTTCACCACTTCACCACTTCACCACTTCACCACTTCACCACTTCACCACTTCACCACTTCACCACTTCACCACTTCACCACTTCACTTTTCACCACTTCACCACGTCACCACTTCACCACTTCACCACTTCACCACTTCACCACTTCACCACTTCACCACTTCACCCCTTCACCCCTTCACCACTTCACCACTTCACCACTTCACCACTTCACCACTTCACCACTTCACCACTTCACCACTTCACCACTTCACCACTTCACCAGTTCACCAGTTCACCACTTCACCAGTTCACCACTTCACCACTTCACCACTTCACCACTTCACCACTTCACCACTTCACCACTTCACCACTTCACCACTTCACCACTTCACCACTTCACCACTTCACCACTTTACCACTACACCACTTCACCACTTCACCACTTCACCACTTCATCACTTCACCACTTCACCACTTCACCACTTCACCACTTCACCACTTCACCACTTCACCACTTCACCACTTCACCACTTCACCACTTCACCACTTCACCACTTCACCACTTCACCACTTCACCACTTCACCACTTCACCACTTCACCACTTCACCACTTCACCAGTTCATCTGTTCACCACTTCACCAGCTCATCTGTTCACCAGTTCACCAGTTCACCAGTTCACCACTTCACCACTTCACCACCTCACCACTTCACCACTTCACCAGTTCACCACTTCATCACTTCACCACTTCACCACTTCACCACTTCACCTCTTCACAACTTCACCACTTCACCACTTCACCACTTCATCACTTCATCACTTCACCACTTCACCACTTCACCACCTCACCACTTCACCACTTCACCACTTCACCACTTCACCACTTCACCACTTCACCACTTCACCACTTCACCACTTCACCACTTCACCACTTCACCACTTCACCCCTTCACCACTTCACCACTTCACCACTTCACCACTTCACCACTTCACCACTTCACCACTTCACCACTTCACCACTTCACCACTTCACCACTTCACCACTTCACCACTTCACCACTTCACCACTTCACCACTTCACCACTTCACCACTTCACCACTTCACCACTTCACCACTTCACCACTTCACCACTTCACCACTTCACTACTTCACCACTTCACCACTTCACCACTTTACCACTTCACCACTTCACCACTTCACCACTTCACCACTTCACCACTTCACCACTTCACCACTTCTCCACTTCACCACTTCACCACTTCATCACTTCACCACTTCACCACTTCACCACTTCACCACTTCAACACTTCACCACTTCACCACTTCACCACTTCACCACTTCACCACTTCACCACTTCACCACTTCACCACTTCACCACTTCACCACTTCACCACTTCATCACTTCACCACTTCACCACTTCACCAGTTCACCACTTCATCACTTCACCACTTCACCACTTCACCACTTCACCTCTTCACAACTTCACCACTTCACCACTTCACCACTTCACCACTTCACCACTTCATCACTTCACCACTTCATCACTTCACTACTTCACCACTTCAGCACTTCACCACTTCACAACTTCACCACTTCACAACTTCACCACTTCATCACTTCACCACTTCACCACTTCATCACTTCACCACTTCATCACTTCACCACTTCACCACTTCACCACTTCAGCACTTAACCACTTCACCACTTCACCACTTCACCACTTCACCACTTCACCACTTCACCACTTCACCACTTCACCACTTCACCACTTCACCACTTCAGCACTTCAGCACTTCACCACTTCACCACTTCACCACTTCACCACTTCACCACTTCACCACTTCACCACTTCACCACTTCACCACTTCACCACTTCACCACTTCACCACTTCACCACTTCACCACTTCACCACTTCACCACTTCACCACTTCACCACTTCACCACTTCTCCACTTCACCACTTCACCACTTCACCACTTCACCACTTCACCACTTCACCACTTCACCACTTCACCACTTCACCACTTCACCACTTCACCACTTTACCACTTCACCACTTTACCACTTCACCACTTCACCACTTCACCACTTCACCACTTCACCACTTCACCACTTCACCACTTCACCACTTCACCACTTCACCACTTCACCACTTCACCACTTCACCACTTTACCACTTCACCACTTTACCACTTCACCACTTCACCCCTTCACCACTTCACCACTACACCACTTCACCACTTCACCACTTCACCACTTCACCACTTCACCACTTCACCACTACACCACTTCACCACTTCACCACTTCACCACTTCACCACTTCACCACTTCACCACTTCACCACTTCACCACTTCACCACTTCACCACTTCACCACTTCACCACTTCATCACTTCACCACTTCACCACTTCACCAGTTCACCACTTCATCACTTCACCACTTCACCACTTCACCCCTTCACCTCTTCACAACTTCACCACTTCACCACTTCACCACTTCACCACTTCACCACTTCACCACTTCATCACTTCACCACTTCACCACTTCACCACTTCACCACTTCACCACTTCATCACTTCACCACTTCATCACTTCACCACTTCATCACTTCACCACTTCACCACTTCACCACTTCACCACTTCACCACTTCACCACTTCACCACTTCACCACTTCACCACTTCACCACTTCACCACTTCACCACTTCACCACTTCACCACTTCACCACTTCACCACTTCACCACTTCACCACTTCACCACTTCACCACTTCACCACTTCACCACTTCACCACTTCACCACTTCACCACTTCACCACTTCACCACTTCACCACTTCACCACTTCACCACTTCACCACTTCACCACTTCACCACTTCACCACTTCACCACTTCACCACTTCACCACTTCACCAGTTCACCACTTCATCACTTCACCATTTCACCACTTCACCACTTCACCTCTTCACCACTTCACCACTTCACCACTTCACCACTTCACCACTTCACCACTTCACCACTTCACCACTTCACCACTTCATCACTTCACCACTTCATCACTTCACCACTTCACCACTTCACCACTTCAGCACTTCACCACTTCACCACTTCACCACTTCACCACTTCACCACTTCATCACTTCACCACTTCATCACTTCACCACTTCACCACTTCACCACCTCACCACTTCACCACTTCACCACTTCACCACTTCACCACTTCACCACTTCACCACTTCACCACTTCACCACTTCACCACTTCACCACTTCACCACTTCACCACTTCAGCACTTCACCACTTCACCACTTCACCACTTCACCACTTCACCACTTCACCACTTCACCACTTCACTACTTCACCACTTCACCACTTCACCACTTCACCACTTCACCACCTCACCACTTCACCACTTCACCACTTCACCACTTCACCACTTCACCACTTCACCACTTCACCACTTCACCACTTCACCACTTCACCACTTCACCACTTCACCACTTCACCACTTCACCACTTCACCACTTCACCACTTCACCACTTCATCACTTCACCACTTCACCTCTTCACCACCTCACCACTTCAACACCTCACCACTTCACCACTTCACCACTTCACCACTTCACCACTTCACTACTTCACCACTTCACCACTTCACCACTTCACCACTTCACCACTTCACCACTTCACTACTTCACCACTTCACCACTTCACCACTTCACCACTTCACCACTTCACCACTTCACCACTTCACCACTTCACCACTTCACCACTTCACCACTTCACCACTTCACCACTTCACCACTTCACCACTTCACCACATCACCACTTCATCACTTCACCACTTCACCACTTCACCACTTCACCACTTCACCACTTCACCATTTCACCACTTCACCAGTTCACCACTTCACCACTTCACCACTTCACCACTTCACCACTTCACCACTTCACCACTTCACCACTTCACCACTTCACCACTTCACCACTTCACCACTTCACCACTTCACCACTTCACCACTTCACCACTACACCACTTCACCACTTCACCACTTCACCACTTCATCACTTCACCACTTCACCACTTCATCACTTCACCACTTCACCACTTCACCACTTCACCACTTCACCACTTCACCACTTCACCACTTCAGCACTTCACCACTTCACCACTTCACCACTTCACCACTTCACCACTTCACCACTTCACCACTTCACCACTTCACCACTTCACCACTTCACCACTTCACCACTTCACCACTTCACCACTTCACCAGTTCACCACTTCACCACTTCACCACTTCACCACTTCATCACTTCACCACTTCATCACTTCACCACTTCACCACTTCACCATTTCACCACTTCACCACTTCACCACTTCACCACTTCACCACTTCACCACTTCGACACTTCACCACTTCACCACTTCACGTCTTCACCACTTCACCACTTCACCACTTCACCACTTCACCACTTCACCACTTCACCACTTCACCACTTCACCACTTCACCACTTCACCACTTCACCACTTCACCACTTCACCACTTCACCACTTCACCACTTCACCAGTTCACCACTTCACCACTTCACCACTTCACCACTTCACCACTTCACCACTTCACCACTTCACCACTTCACCACTTCACCACTTCACCACTTCACCACTTCACCACTTCACCACTTCACCACTTCACCACTTCACCACTTCACCACTTCACCACTTCACCACTTCACCACTTCACCACTTCACCACTTCACCACTTCACCACTTCACCACTTCACCACTTCACCAGTTCACCACTTCACCACTTCACCACTTCACCACTTCATCACTTCACCACTTCATCACGTCACCACTTCACCACTTCACCATTTCACCACTTCACCACTTCACCACTTCACCACTTCACCACTTCACCACTTCGACACTTCACCACTTCACCACTTCACGTCTTCACCACTTCACCACTTCACCACTTCACCACTTCACCACTTCACCACTTCTCCACTTCACCACTTCACCACTTCACCACTTCACCACTTCACCACTTCACCACTTCGAAACTTCACCACTTCACCACTTCACCACTTCACGTCTTCACCACTTCACCACTTCACCACTTCACCACTTCACCACTTCACCACTTCAGCACTTCACCACTTCTCCACTTCACCACTTCACCACTTCACCACTTCACCACTTCACCACTTCACCACTTCACCATTTCACCACTTCACCACTTCACCACTTCACCACTTCACCACTTCACCACTTCACCACTTCACCACTTCACCACTTCACCACTTCACCACTTCACCACTCCACCACTTCACCACTTCACCACTTCACCACTTCACCACTTCATCACTTCACCACTTCACCACTTCACCACTTCACCACTTCATCACTTCACCACTTCACCACTTCACCACTTCACCTCTTCACAACTTCACCACTTCACCACTTCACCACTTCACCACTTCACCACTTCACCACTTCACCACTTCACCACTTCACCACTTCACCACTTCACCACTTCACCACTTCACCACTTCACCACTTCACCACTTCACCACTTCACCACTTCACCACTTCACCACTTCACCACTTCACCAGTTGACCACTTCACCAGTTCACCACTTCACCACTTCACCAGTTGACCACTTCACCAGTTCACCACTTCACCACTTCACCACTTCACCACTTCACCACTTCAACACTTCACCACTTCAACACTTCACCACTTCATCACTTCACCACTTCATCACTTCACCACTTCACCACTTCACCACTTCACCACTTCACCACTTCACCACTTCACCACTTCACCACTTCACCACTTCACCACTTCACCACTTCACCACTTCACCACTTCACCACTTCACCACTTCACCACTTCACCACTTCACCACTTCACCACTTCACCACTTCACCACTTCACCACTTCACCACTTCACCACTTCACCACTTCACCACTTCACCACTTCACCAGTTCACCACTTCACTACTTCACCACTTCACCACTTCACCACTTCACCACTTCACCACTTCACCACTTCACCACTTCACCACTTCACCACTTCACCAGTTCACCACTTCTCCACTTCACCACTTCACCGCTTCACCACTTCACCACTTCACCACTTCACCACTTCACCACTTCACCACTTCACCACTTCACCACTTCACCACTTCACCACTTCACCCCTTCACCACTTCACCACTTCACCACTACACCACTTCACCACTTCACCACTTCACCACTTCACCACTTCACCACTTAACCACTTCACCACTTCACCACTTCACCACTTCACCACTTCACCACTTCACCACTTCACCACTTCACCACTTCACCACTTCACTACTTCACCACTTCACCACTTCACCACTTCACCACTTCACCACTTCACCACTTCACCACTTCACCACTTCACCAGTTCACCACTTCTCCACTTCACCACTTCACCACTTCACCACTTCACCACTTCACCACTTCACCACTTCACCACTTCACCACTTCATCACTTTACCACTTCACCACTTCACCACTTCACCACTTCACCACTTCATCACTTCACCACTTCACCACTTCACCACTTCACCAGTTCACCACTTCACCACTTCATCACTTCATCACTTCACCACTTCACCACTTCACCTCTTCACAACTTCACCACTTCACCACTTCACCACTTCACCACTTCACCACTTCACCACTTCACCACTTCATCACTTCACCACTTCACCACTTCACCACTTCACCACTTCACCACTTCACCAGTTCACCACTTCACCACTTCATCACTTCACCACTTCACCACTTCACCACTTCACCACTTCACCACTTCACCACTTCACCACTTCATCACTTCACCACTTCACCACTTCACCACTTCACCACTTCACCAGTTCACCACTTCTCCACTTCACCACTTCACCACTTCACCACTTCACCACTTCACCACTTCACCACTTCACCACTTCACCACTTCACCACTTCACCACTTCACCACTTCACCACTTCATCACTTCACCACTTCACCACTTCACCACTTCACCACTTCACCACTTCACCACTTCACCACTTCACCACTTCACCACTTCACCACTTCACCACTTCACCACTTCACCACTTCACCACTTCACCACTTCACCACTTCACCACTTCACCACTTCACCACTTCACCACTTCACCACTTCACCACTTCATCACTTCACCACTTCACCACTTCACCACTTCACCACTTCACCAGTTCACCACTTCATCACTTCACCACTTCACCACTTCACCACTTCACCACTTCACCACTTCACCACTTCACCACTTCACCACTTCACCACTTCACCACTTCACCACTTCACCACTTCACCACTTCACCACTTCACCACTTCACCACTTCACCACTTCACCACTTCACCACTTCACCACTTCACCACTTCACCACTTCACCACTTCACCACTTCACCACTTCACCACTTCACCACTTCACCACTTCATCACTTCACCACTTCACCACTTCACCACTTCACCAGTTCACCACTTCACCACTTCATCACTTCACCACTTCACCACTTCACCACTTCACCTCTTCACAACTTCACCACTTCACCACTTCACCACTTCACCACTTCACCACTTCACCACTTCACCACTTCACCACTTCACTACTTCACCACTTCACCACTTCACCACTTCACCACTTCACCACTTCACCACTTCACCACTTCACCACTTCACCACTTCACCACTTCACCACTTCACCAGTTCACCACTTCTCCACTTCACCACTTCACCACTTCACCACTTCACCACTTCACCACTTCACCACTTCACCACTTCACCACTTTACCACTTTACCACTTCACCACTTCACCACTTCACCACTTCACCACTTCACCACTTCACCACTTCACCACTTCACCACTTCACCACTTCACCACTTCACCACTTCACCACTTCACCCCTTCACCACTACACCACTTCACCACTACACCACTTCACCACTTCACCACTTCACCACTTCACCACTTCACCACTTCACCACTTCACCACTTCACCACTTCACCACTTCACCACTTCACCACTTCACCACTTCACTACTTCACCACTTCACCACTTCACTACTTCACCACTTCACCACTTCACCACTTCACCACTTCACCACTTCACCGCTTCACCACTTCACCACTTCACCACTTCACCACTTCACCACTTCACCACTTCACCAGTTCACCACTTCTCCACTTCACCACTTCACCACTTCACCACTTCACCACTTCACCACTTCACCACTTCACCACTTCACCACTTTACCACTTCACCACTTCACCACTTCACCACTTCACCACTTCACCACTTCACCACTTCATCACTTCACCACTTCACCACTTCACCACTTCACCACTTCACCACTTCACCACTTCATCACTTCACCACTTCACCACTTCACCACTTCACCTCTTCACAACTTCACCACTTCACCACTTCACCACTTCACCACTTCACCACTTCATCACTTCACCACTTCACCACTTCACCACTTCACCACTTCACCACTTCACTACTTCACCACTTCACCACTTCACCACTTCACCACTTCACCACTTCACCACTTCACCACTTCACCACTTCTCCACTTCACCACTTCACCACTTCACCACTTCACCACTTCACCACTTCACCACTTCACCACTTCACCACTTTACCACTTCACCACTTCACCACTTCACCACTTCACCACTTCACCACTTCACCACTTCACCACTTCATCACTTCACCACTTCACCACTTCACCACTTCACCACTTCACCAGTTCACCACTTCACCACTTCATCACTTCACCACTTCACCACTTCACCACTTCACCACTTCACCACTTCACCACTTCACCACTTCATCACTTCACCACTTCACCACTTCACCACTTCACCACTTCACCAGTTCACCACTTCTCCACTTCTCCACTTCACCACTTCACCACTTCACCACTTCACCACTTCACCACTTCATCACTTCACCACTTCACCACTTCACCACTTCACCACTTCACCACTTCACCACTTCACCAGTTCACCACTTCACCACTTCATCACTTCACCACTTCACCACTTCACCACTTCACCACTTCACCACTTCACCACTTCACCACTTCACCAGTTCACCACTTCACCACTTCATCACTTCACCACTTCACCACTTCACCACTTCACCTCTTCACAACTTCACCACTTCACCACTTCACCACTTCACCACTTCACCACTTCACCACTTCATCACTTCACCACTTCACCACTTCACCACTTCACCACTTCACCACTTCACCACTTCACCACTTCACAACTTCACCACTTCACCACTTCACCACTTCACCACTTCACCACTTCATCACTTCACCACTTCATCACTTCACCACTTCACCACTTCACCACTTCACCACTTCACCACTTCACCACTTCACCACTTCACCACTTCACCACTTCACCACTTCACCACTTCACCACTTCACCACTTCACCACTTCACCACTTCACCACTTCACCACTTCACCACTTCACCACTTCACCACTTCACCACTTCACCACTTCACCACTTCACCACTTCACCACTTCATCACTTCACCACTTCACCACTTCACCACTTCACCACTTCACCAGTTCACCACTTCACCACTTCATCACTTCACCACTTCACCACTTCACCACTTCACCTCTTCACAACTTCACCACTTCACGACTTCATCACTTCACCACTTCACGACTTCATCACTTCACCACTTCACCACTTCACCACTTCACCACTTCACCACTTCACCACTTCACCACTTCACCACTTCACCACTTCATCACTTCACCACTTCACCACTTCACCACTTCACCACTTCTCCAGTTCACCACTTCACCACTTCACCACTTCACCACTTCACCACTTCATCACTTCACCACTTCACCACTTCACCACTGCACCACTTCACCACTTCACCACTTCACCAGTTCATCACTTCACCACTTCACCACTTCACCACTTCACCACTTCACCACTTCACCACTTCACCACTTCACCACTTCACCACTTCACCACTTCACCACTTCACCACTTCACCACTTCACCACTTCACCACTTCACCACTTCATCACTTCACCACTTCACCACTTCACCACTTCACCACTTCACCAGTTCACCACTTCACCACTTCACCACTTCACCACTTCATCACTTCACCACTTCACCACTTCACCACTTCACCACTTCACCAGTTCACCACTTCACCACTTCATCACTTCACCACTTCACCACTTCACCACTTCACCACTTCACCACTTCACCACTTCACCACTTCACCACTTCATCACTTCACCACTTCACCACTTCACCACTTCACCACTTCACCAGTTCACCACTTCTCCACTTCACCACTTCACCACTTCACCACTTCACCACTTCACCACTTCATCACTTCACCACTTCACCACTTCACCACTTCACCACTTCAACAGTTCACCACTTCACCACTTCATCACTTCACCACTTCACCACTTCACCACTTCACCACTTCACCACTTCACCACTTCACCACTTCACCACTTCACCACTTCACCACTTCACCACTTCACCACTTCACCACTTCACCACTTCACCACTTCACCACTTCACCACTTCACCACTTCACCACTTCATCACTTCACCACTTCACCACTTCACCACTTCACCAGTTCACCACTTCACCACTTCATCACTTCACCACTTCACCACTTCACCACTTCACCTCTTCACAACTTCACCACTTCACCACTTCACCACTTCATCACTTCACCACTTCATCACTTCACCACTTCACCACTTCACCACTTCACCACTTCACCACTTCACCACTTCACCACTTCACCACTTCATCACTTCACCACTTCACCACTTCACCACTTCACCACTTCACCAGTTCACCACTTCACCACTTCATCACTTCACCACTTCACCACTTCACCACTTCACCACTTCACCACTTCATCACTTCACCACTTAACCACTTCACCACTTCACCACTTCACCAGTTCACCACTTCTCCACTTCACCACTTCACCACTTCACCACTTCACCACTTCACCACTTCACCACTTCACCACTTCACCACTTCACCACTTCACCACTTCATCACTTCACCACTTCATCACTTCACCACTTCACCACTTCACCACTTCAGCACTTCACCACTTCACCACTTCACCACTTCACCACTTCACCACTTCACCACTTCATCACTTCACCACTTCATCACTTCACCACTTCACCACTTCACCACTTCATCACTTCACCACTTCACCACTTCACCACTTCACCACTTCACCACTTCATCACTTCACCACTTCACCACTTCACCACTTCACCACTTCATCACTTCACCACTTCACCACTTCACCACTTCATCACTTCACCACTTCATCACTTCACCACTTCACCACTTCACCACTTCACCACTTCACCACTTCATCACTTCACCACTTCACCACTTCACCACTTCATCACTTCATCACTTCACCACTTCACCACTTCACCACTTTACCACTTCACCACTTCACCACTTCACCACTTCACCACTTCACCACTTCATCACTTCACCACTTCACCACTTCATCACTTCACCACTTCATCACTTCACCACTTCACCACTTCACCACTTCATCACTTCACCACTTCACCACTTCACCACTTCACCAGTTCACCACTTCATCACTTCACCACTTCACCACTTCACCACTTCACCACTTCACCACTTCACCACTTCACCACTTCACCACTTCACCACTTCACCACTTCATCACTTCACCACTTCACCACTTCATCACTTCACCACTTCACCACTTCACCACTTCACCACTTCACCACTTCACCACTTCACCACTTCAGCACTTCACCACTTCTCCACTTCACCACTTCACCACTTCACCACTTCACCACTTCACCACTTCACCACTTCACCATTTCACCACTTCACCACTTCACCACTTCACCACTTCACCACTTCACCACTTCACCACTTCACCACTTCACCACTTCACCACTTCACCACTTCACCACTTCACCACTTCACCACTTCACCACTTCACCACTTCATCACTTCACCACTTCACCACTTCACCACTTCACCACTTCTCCAGTTCACCACTTCACCACTTCACCACTTCACCACTTCACCACTTCATCACTTCACCACTTCACCACTTCACCACTGCACCACTTCACCACTTCACCACTTCACCAGTTCATCACTTCACCACTTCACCACTTCACCACTTCACCACTTCACCACTTCACCACTTCACCACTTCACCACTTCACCACTTCACCACTTCACCACTTCACCACTTCACCACTTCACCACTTCACCACTTCACGACTTCATCACTTCACCACTTCACCACTTCACCACTTCACCACTTCACCACTTCACCACTTCACCACTTCACCACTTCACCACTTCATCACTTCACCACTTCACCACTTCACCACTTCACCACTTCTCCAGTTCACCACTTCACCACTTCACCACTTCACCACTTCACCACTTCATCACTTCACCACTTCACCACTTCACCACTGCACCACTTCACCACTTCACCACTTCACCAGTTCATCACTTCACCACTTCACCACTTCACCACTTCACCACTTCACCACTTCACCACTTCACCACTTCACCACTTCACCACTTCACCACTTCACCACTTCACCACTTCACCACTTCACCACTTCACCACTTCATCACTTCACCACTTCACCACTTCACCACTTCACCACTTCACCAGTTCACCACTTCACCACTTCACCACTTCACCACTTCATCACTTCACCACTTCACCACTTCACCACTTCACCACTTCACCACTTCATCACTTCACCACTTCACCACTTCACCACTTCACCACTTCACCACTTCATCACTTCACCACTTCACCACTTCACCACTTCACCACTTCATCACTTCACCACTTCACCACTTCACCACTTCATCACTTCACCACTTCATCACTTCACCACTTCACCACTTCACCACTTCACCACTTCACCACTTCACCACTTCACCACTTCACCACTTCACCACTTCACCACTTCACCACTTCACCACTTCACCACTTCACCACTTCACCCCTTCACCACTTCTCCACTTCACCACTTCACCACTTCACCACTTCACCACTTCACCACTTCACCACTTCACCACTTCACCACTTTACCACTTCACCACTTCACCACTTCACCACTTCACCACTTCACCACTTCACCACTTCATCACTTCACCACTTCACCACTTCACCACTTCACCACTTCACCACTTCACCACTTCATCACTTCACCACTTCACCACTTCACCACTTCACCACTTCACCACTTCACCACTTCACCACTTCACCACTTCACCACTTCACCACTTCACCACTTCTCCAGTTCACCACTTCACCACTTCACCACTTCACCACTTCACCACTTCATCACTTCACCACTTCACCACTTCACCACTTCACCACTTCACCACTTCACCACTTCATCACTTCACCACTTCACCACTTCATCACTTCACCACTTCATCACTTCACCACTTCACCACTTCACCACTTCATCACTTCACCACTTCACCACTTCACCACTTCACCAGTTCACCACTTCATCACTTCACCACACTTCACCACTTCACCACTTCACCACTTCACCACTTCACCACTTCACCACTTCACCACTTCACCACTTCACCACTTCATCACTTCACCACTTCACCACTTCACCACTTCACCACTTCATCACTTCATCACTGCACCACTTCACCACTTCACAACTTCACCACTTCACCACTTCACCACTTCACCACTTCACCACTTCACCACTTCACCAAGATCCAAGTCCTTTTGAAAATATACTCACTTTTACATTATACTCAGTGATCATAACCTGTTTAAATAAAAATCTACAAAAAAAAATTAATACAAATGTAACATTTTACAATTTTACTTTAACATTTATTTGAAATTTTTAAAAATTTACATTTTCTCTTAAATTCAAGTGTTTTAAATAGGTTTTATTTAACAAAAAACTCAACTAAAGATAATTTCTGTTCGATATAAAGATACGAATTTAAAGTTATGAGCTTAAAATATTATTGTATGTTGGGATACCAATTTTTATGTTAAGCAAAGGTTTTTAAATATTTTTTACCCGAAACACTTTTAATTCATTGTGTAAATAATGAATGTGAATTGGTGGGCTGTCAAGATTTTCCTTCCCTGCACTCCTTGGCTCATTATTGTGCGTCAGCCAAATAATGGTTTGCTCAGCTTCTTCGGAGTTAACGTCAGCTAATATCTCGTCAATTGGGGGATCACATACGAAAGTTTCTAGGAACAAACAAAATTACATAAAAAAAGTTAAAACCGATTTTGTTTTTTACCTTCGTCCTCGATGCCCTCGGTTATTAGTTGTCTTTTTAAACCTCTTAATTTTGTCCGCGCATTTACGGTCTTATCGTGAAGTTTACCGGTTGGATTAAGCCCTTTTGTGCAGATAATATTCCTTTAGAAAAATGAAAATATGAAATGAAATGAAATGAAATGACCGATGAGATCATGCAAAGTTCTGTACTTTTTCAGTTTGTGTTTTATTTTAAAGTAAAAAAAAACTCACTTTGATTTCAGATGGAAAAAAGACAATGAATATCATTTGTGGCTTTTTCAATATCTCGCATTGTCATCCCTTTCTTGCTAAATAAATAGCTCTCAGCAAGAATGTAAATTAAAAGTTGTTTATTTGTTTCATGTAAGTTTTTTTTTTGTGTTCGCAGTATTCCAACACGCCCTGTCGCTTTTCTGTTTTTCTTAGTAAATTTTGGAAAATTTCTAAACTATTTATGCCAGGAATATTGTTTAAACTGTTTTTAGTCATAAATAATATCTTCTTCATAAGCACATTGATTTTATCAATTAAAAAAAATTAATTAAACTTTATTGTTGAAATGAAGTAAATCAAAGTTTCATTGAAAAAATCCAATTTTGAGGGACATTGACTTGCTGCCATTACCTTACTATTTTAATGGGATATACTATTAATTGGAATAAAGTAATTAGATACATACCATAAATTTCGTAAAGAACTGTATACTTTAATGGGATATACTATTATCGCTTTGAGGTAATGGCATAAATACTATTAAAATTTAACGGGACTTTTAAAGAATGGCTTTATCTGAATTTGATTTTAGAAAATTCGAAAAATGGTTGTTAAATTGTTAAGTAACTCGTTAATTTTAATTTTTCGACAAAAAACTTATATAATGAAAGTTGCTCAAAATTTAATTTGCTATAACTTTGATCAAACACTTTTTTGCCTACAATTGTTATTTTTCGACTTAGTCTGTAAAACAAGTTTATTATCGTATCATTTGGCCTAGTAAGAATAAATCTTTTTAGCAGTCTAAATTTTGGAACAGAGGCTGTTACTGATGTGGTTTGCTGTCTAAAGAGCTTCCTTAACAATTCTAAGTCAAAAAATTTAAATTAACGAGTTATTTAACGAAAAACAAATTGATATGCTTTGACAAATTTTTTTCTTATTTTCAGCATTAAGTCAAAAAGTATCAGCCGTAAATAAAAACTTGTCATATACAAAGTTATAGGAAATTACATTTCAAACAACCAATTTTTGTATGTACATTTTTAAAGGTAGGGGTTTTAACTTTGCGAAGTTATTTTATCTATGCGGATAAGGAAAAAACCTTAGAAAAAAATTAATTGCCAGTTGCTCAATCGAATCATAAATTTAAGTTCTACATAAGGTTCTACTTTATTATGGGGATTTTATGTAGAACTTAAGAATTCCGGAACGTCTCACACAAAAATGAAAACTTTATGTAGAACTTAAATTTATAATTCGATTGAGCAACTGGCCCTAAATATTGTTCATTTTGATCATTTTAAAGGTCTTAAATAAAAATGAAAATTTCCTTTTAAAATTGTTCATTGAATTATATTAGTTATTATAATAATACAAACATTATATACGTACCTGTTTGTTTCATACGCAAAATAAACGGCATTGCATCACTTTTCACTTTCACAGAATTTAAAATTAACTTTTTAACAAAACTAATGCACCCATGGCCAAAAATTTCTGATTTGACTAATTAAGCTCAACCAAATCAAGGCAATTGAGTATGCATATTTTATTTTCAACTATTTTGCCTTTTTTAATTCCAAAATTTCATAAAGTATCAATTTTGAATTATTAAAGGATAGTGTATTATTAGACAAAACTTAACTGTGAAGCCAAAAAACTTGTAAGCTCAATGTTATCTTGTGTTTTTTTCAAAATTTTACGCAGCACTGCAATTTTTTTTAACTTTTATTTTCATAGAATCCTTTTTTTTTATCCCAGCGAATTGACAAACGAAGCTCAAATTGTTTTTTTCTTTTCTTTTTGTTATTCAAGTTTGTGGGTTGTGGCTTCACTCACGTACACTATTGTGTATGTGATATAAACCTCTTCATTTACCTTATGTAGTTTTGAACTAATTAACACGTGGAGAGTGTTCCTACTCATAAGCTTTATATGTTTAATAAAAGACGAAGGATGTATGGTAAATAAGGTTATTTTTGGAGCAAAAACAAACTATACAACTTGCAATAATGAAAAATCAGTATTTTCTTTTTTTATTTAAACGAAATATACAGGTCACCCTATTGTTAAACTATTCTAGTTCGACAAGAGCAAAAGGGCTCTACTATAATTGCTAATAGTTAAAGTTGTTAAATCAATAGTATTTCATATTAAAAGAAAAACTTACTATAAGTATTGTAAGCAATCATATAATTTCAATGATGGAAAGTTATTAAAGTTATAGGATGCGAGAAAATGTAGACAAATCTTCTAATGACAGGGTGAATCTCAAAGAATTCGACAGAAAGCTGAGGGCTGTTTTTGAGTAGGTACAGAAAACAAATAATTCACAACTATAACCTAAATTTTCTAGTTGAGATTATACACGTGTTTTTTTATCTAATAAATAAAAGATAAAGTTAAAAATTCAGCAGTAAAAACAAAAAGGCAAAGCTTTCATCTTCACTGAAGATGAAGGCTTTGCTTTCGAGATGATCATCTTAGGAAATATAAAAAAAAGTGTTTTTACTGTTGAATTTTTAACTTTATCTTTTATTTAACAGGTTATAGTTAAATACTTAGGTACTTGATGCTTTTATAGAAATTGTAGCGTAGTGGTTTTAAATTTGAGAAATTATTTTATCTTTGCGGATAAGGAAAAAACCTTAGAAAAAAATGAAATATTGTTCATTAATTAAATAAATAAATAATTAAAACTTAAATTTTTTAACCATTTTAATTCAAGTGAAGGAACCGATCTTACGAAAGATTTTAAAATATGAACCTTCAAACACGCTAATTCTTTTTTTATTTAGCTTTGCGAATTCGTTTTACTATATGGCTATCCTAATCTTCTTTTTTTAATTTTTTTTTTCTTTTATCCTTCTCCAATGTTTTTTTTTTTTTTTTTAACTTACAACCTAATTTTGTTCAAATAATGAACAGTAACATTGATGCGTTATTTTGTCAGTGAACCCTTACATTGATTAAATAGGATACATGAAACTATAAAAACAATACTCCGTGTTCTCGAAAAAAAAAAATTGTAAATAATAATAGTTTGTCCTTACATAGGTATTATCGAAATTATTTAGTTTGACCATTCTGTTTTCTTAATGGGATA